>CM021105.1:336386224-336857121 GCA_007115665.2 Sequoiadendron giganteum | reverse complement strand
GATGAATTAAGATTGTAGAGGGGTTGGTGGATTAGGGTTGGAGGGTTGAGGGATTAAGAGGGTATGGGGGTTGATGGATTAGGGTTTAAGGGTTGAGGGTTGAGGGTTGAGGGATTAAGAGGGTATAGGGGTTGAGGGATTAGGGTTAAGGGTTGAGGGTTGAGGGATTAAGAGGATATGCGGGTTGAGGGATTAGGGTTTAAGGGTTGAGGGTTGAGGGTTGAGGGATTAAGAGGGTATGGGGGTGGAGGGATTAGGGTTTAATGGTTGAGGGGTTGAGGGATTAAGAGGGTATGGGGGTTGAGTGATTAGGGTTTAAGGGTTAAGGGTTGAGGGTTAAGTGTTGAGGGTTGAAGGATTAAGAGGGTATAGGGGTTGATGGATTAGGGTTTAAAGGTTGAGGGTTAAGGGTTGAGGGTTGACAGGGTATAGGGGTTGAGGAATTAGGCCTCACTTATCTCACAATCCCTCTCTGTCAGGCCTCACTTACCTCCCACCCTACTTTCTTAGGTCTCTCCTTCCCACCCCCTCTCTCCCACTTTGACTCCCTCTCCTTCTCTCAGGTGTCTCCCTCCCAACCTCTCACTCTTAGGTTTCTCCCTCCCACGCCCTCTCCCTCCCCCTCTCTCTCTCTCCCACTCCCTCTCTCGCTCACTCCCTCTATCTCTCTCCCACTTTGTGTCTCTCCTTCTCTCTGAAGTCTCTCCTTTTTAGAGGAACATATTTGGCGCTTGCCAAATTTGGAGAGCGCCAAATGGGTTTTACATTGAAACGGTAAAAATAAGGGTTGACCCCGTGATTCAGGCCCACATTCTCCTATGTTTGTCTGGTTCAACGCTTTATCCGAGTCAGAAACGCCTTTTTTTTCTATAGTTGACTTCATATTGTACCAATCTATGCTTGATCCATCACCTTTTTACCACCAATCTGCATGGTAGACAACGTAGAAGAAGATATTTTGAAGTTTCTATATCATTTTACATTATTTGAGGTAATATATTCATTTTGGTAAATTGAAATGTTTGTATTTAGTATATTTGTTTTTTTTTTTACAATATAAACTAAATTTCCTTAATGATTTTATTAATCATAACAATTGGACTTAGAATTCAACATTGAATTAGATGGGATTTGCATAAAAAAGTTCAATTTTTAGATTTGCATAAAAAAGTTCAATTTTTATGAGTTTGAAGAACAAAAAAAATAAAAACATGACATTTACTTAACATAAATTTACTTATGAATTCTATTTGCATTGCTTATAGTAGTCCATTTCCAGCATGGCTAGTGGAATTCATTGTATTTCATTCTTTTTTCAACTAATTTGGAAAACTTTTATTTTCATCTAATTTGGAAAACCTCATTGCCAAAGAAATAGTGAATAATGATAAGATATAGCATCACAAACCCTTCTTTGAATCCATATTCTTCATGACTTTGTTGACAATCAAAAATTTGGTTTTGAGAAAAATAAACACAAGAGTCTCTAGTTTTCATTTAGGTGGCAACAATTTATACCCTAGGTTTGTGATTCTCAGTGATTTGTTGTATTGAATGGTTTCCACCCCTCTCTGCATCAATTTTTTTATAAAATGCATTACTTACTTTTGCTCTATGTGTGTTTTTGGACATGTAGCATTCAAGGTCATGTCGAGGAAACGACCGAAGCCTCTAACACCAGAAGAACGTGCAGTTAAAAATGCAAGGAGAAGAGAATTAAAAAATGTAGCTTGTGAAGCAAAGGAATTGCAGCCCATACAACCACAAATTCCCGTGCAATCTAAGAGAGATGTCAAATTGGAAAAACAAAGGGCACGAATGAGGAAAGTTCGTGGAAGGACGAAAATGGATATAGAATTTGGGGGCACATCATCAACCATAGGTGAAGCTCAATGCACATCTCTAGTTGAAGAGACATTGACAACAATATGTGGTTTTCCAAGTACATCAGAAATCACATCTCCAATTGAAGACACACCATCAAAAAAATTGCGTTTTTAAAGTACATCAGCAAACACATCTCTATTTGAAGGAACTCCACAAATGACATCTCAAGTTGGAGGTACAACATCTTTTACATGTCAATCTCAAGGTATGTCATCAATTGCACCTCCAATTGAAGGTACACGATCTATCCTCGATGTTGTTGACCTTCCCAATATTGACACAAATTTACATTTGAGAACTCCTCCTGGAGTTTTGCATAGAAAACCTACATTTTTTATTGATATTGATTCCAATGTTTTGAAATGGATGCCTAATAAGATTCCAAAATGTACATGTCAAAGATATGCAGAAAGGATATGGAGTTTGTTTTTTGCGAAGCTAAGTGAGGGTGGAAGATGCCAACTATTTGTTGAAATGATGAGGCAACTCAAATTTAGGCCCACCATGAAGGCTCTTGGGCTAAGAGTTTTGAATGACTCAAGTTAAAATTCCATTGTAAAGAACTTCATGAGTGCATACGAGAGCATGGATTCCACCTCACGCACGAAGGATAGTTGTGCCACACGACATGTGATGACAACAACACTGTTAAGCAGTCAAACAAGGAACAAGGTGAACCTTACAAAGGCAAGTAAGTCTTTGAAAATAAGTAGATCATCTCTAATGAGAGCCAAAGGAAGGCGTCAAAGAGTGGAGGATCCAAATAGCAATGAGTTATGGGCATTTTCTGGTAGAGTGCCACAGAAAGACACAAGAATTGCTCAAGGCTTGAGATCTTTAATTGTGAATTATTGGAAGGATAACACAAGGACATCTCCTAATCAAAGAGATTTTGTAAGAAGGAGAATTGGTAGTAAAAACTGTGAGCCACATCCAATGCATTATTTGGATACCATTCAAACCCAATTTTTTGCTGATTTTGTACAAAAGTTTCCTGAAATTAAAATATGTCAAAGGTATTTTGAAATGCTAAAGCCTTTTTATGTCAAAATAAATCACACACGCACTACTTGTTGTTGTAGGGTTCATATTGAGTTTTCTAACCATTATGATGTTTATCGACATATATGTGTAGATATGCATACTAACAATGTTTTGCAGGAATGTAACATAATGCCTCCACCTAAATCGTAAAGAAAATTTTTGTTTTCCATTTTATGTGAAAGAGAGGATGGTCAGTTTTTTTTACAAAATATCATGTTTGGATGGCACATGTGATCATTGTGGTGGCATGCAACATTTTCCAATTTTCCAACACATAGCTAGTACACACACAATTGGAGACAAAATTGTGGAATTTGGCAAATATACGACAGTGGCATACAGTCTAAAAGATGGGAAAGAAGCAAAGAAGTGTGAATTGGTCAGTGATAAGATTCCAGTGTATCAGTTTATGGGCATTTTTTGTGATCGGGTGGTTTATGATTATGCAACTCATACACAAAGAGCACAATGGTTGGACTCACAGTTCATGTTATGCAAGGACACATTTCCACTTCGTCATATCATTTTAGTTGTCGACTTCACTGAGAAATACACCCTACAACCATAGAACGAGGTGCAATCACAGTACTACAAATCCGTGCAGGTTGCTATATTTGTACATATAGCATTCATTCATGCAAATGATAGTACAGAGGAAAATAGGAAAGTATTGAGGGAGTATCACTTTTACATCAGTGATGATGGCACACATTCTATAGAGTTTGTTCAAGGTTGCTTTCATATGTTCTATGTCGATCTGGCTAGCAGGGCCATATCATTTAGTCAGCATATCATATGGTCAGATAATTGTACATCACAATTCAAGAATGCCATAATGTTTTATTGGTTGAGCAGGATGCATAGGATTAGTGGTGTTCAGCATATGTGGAACTTCTCAGAGGTCGGGCATGAAAAGGGGGAGCATGATGGAGCAGGTGCATCTATCAAAAGAGCCCTAGCATGAGAAGAGTTAAAGTACACAAATAGTGTAAAGTTGACAGATGCAAGATCAATTGTGCAGTGGTGCAATGGTTCAATGCGTCCAAGTAGTGAAGGTAATTCTTTAGTTCGTAGATTTTTTCATTTAGTAGATGATACTAACATTGAAAAATATGAGGATTGTTGTACACTAACAAGATCGAGTGAGCTACACTCTTTTAGAAGCTCCAATGAAGGTACATGGACTATCCATACAAGGAAGATGGCATGCTTTTGTTATGCATGTATACTTCAATCATTGAATGATTGCAAGTCAACAGAGTGGGTTGATGAATGGTCTGTAAGAAGTCTAACCCCACTTGACACTTATCAACTCCCGACGGTTCTACAAATCATGGAGATGCAATCATCCATTGACTTTGATCATGTATCGGACCTACTAGAACCAGGTAATATATCTTACTTACATGTTTTATTATGTTGCTCAGTAAATAAATCTAACAAGATGAACATATCAATGTAGGGCACGTTTATGCAGTGATTGCAGATGAAGACAATGAAGAGGGTACAAATTATTACCTATGTCGTTGTATCAAGGCCAAAAATAAATTGCAGTCACCAGTTATAGAGGGAGAAAACATAGAATATCCTACAAGTTCGGTGGTTGTTATTGGAATAGGACTTCGAAGGTATCCAATTAAGAATGTTGCAGTTTGGTTGTTTGAGGACTTCGACATGCATCAGAAAATTCTTCACTATTTGAACCTTATCGTTGCCACCAACGTTCATTTGAACAAATATAAGGGTAGACTTGTGAACAAGAACTTGTGGAAAGTGTGTGAGTCTGACCACGAGGCAATACTCGACACAATAAAGACTAGAGCAGACCCAGATGGTTCCCTAGATTGATTTGTAAGTATGCACATTGAATTTGTAAAGCCATGTTATTGATCACTCTTTTGGACCAACACCTTGCAATAAGGCTTTTTCACAATTACCATTTTATGTCATATGTATTTACGACTGTCATTGATCCTTTTCTGATTGTGACTATAGGTAATACTGAAGTTTTTCAAAGTATATAAGAAAATAACAACATCGATTGTTGGTGCAAGTGTTCAGTGGTATGAGAAACATCGGTTGTTGGTGCATTTTCTGGTTGTCAATCTTCTCTTTCTTTTCCATCTCCTAGATTTATCGGATTCTTATATGCTACATGTTTTATGTTAAGCCTCTCAGTGATATATTTGAAATTTATACGTAGGGTCATCGAGAGTTGATAAATTAGCAAAGGGGCACATCACCATTTTAGGACCTTCAATCGACCTCCTTATCTAGCATGCATGAAGGTGATAGTAGGTCTCGTCAGTTGTATGACTGACATTATTTAGTTATTTCTCTTTTAATGATTTTTATGTGAGTCTATGTCTAAGATTGAGAGGCTTTTGCAGGTTTTTTGTGGACCAAATTCCTATGATGCTACACAACCACAGAGAGGCTACTACCCATGTGTTTCGTAGGGAGCAGGGGATGTACATGATTTGAACCATTTTGGAATGCAAATAGTTGGGCCAGCTGAGGTGGAATGGAAAAATGAAACTGGGAAGCAACTCATTTTGTCCTTTTCTCAAGTATAATATATTTCATGATTTGTGTCGAAAATGGGAGGATTATTTCCCTGCATGTATTGCTACAAGTATTGACAAATGGCAAGATTTTCAAGATGTTCTTCCACCACTATTGTAATATTTGTCATTGACTTACTATATTTTTTGAAGACTCCACATTCATAAGGACCTATTGCTGCATACACAACCATAGCTCTTGGATTCTTGAGACACTAACTGACATAGACTTGAAATTCATAGGACATTGACTGTGGTCAACGAATTTGATTGTCAAGCACTTTATTATCATACACTCACTGTACTTAACAACTGATCACTACTCATTTCTAATCTGTCCTTTTCATTTGCACATTGCCATGTACAGTGACCCTTCACAGTTCCCTTGTGTTCATACATTCATGATGCTTGTCTTAATGAATAACCTTCCTTTAAATCTATTTTCCTTTGATAAAATGATGACTGTCTTCATACCTCACTTCCCTTGACACTGTCAATTGATTGTACATTTGTTTGTTTCCTATCCAATTCTCGCTCTCCTAAATTGGATCTTTTCAATACCCTCATAATAAGGAAGTGACTGACCTCAAAGAAAGGATATCGAAAAAGGGCATCATCTTCATTACCACTTATAGAAACTACATCATTTACTGTTCCACACTCCTTGCTAAATGATGACCACGGTTTATTAATCCTTGGCTCTAGTTTTATTCCTTGAAAGTGCAGAAGACTAGCAAGAAACACCAGATTATCTAGCCCAAAAGCCACAAAAGAAAATATTATATTCATCTAAAGATTGTCTAACCTCATTCACAAAACCTTCTGATGGACTTTCAAATACCCTAACCAACTATTAGCAGTGATCTTCCTTGAAATCCTGAATGGTCCCTCTATCTGAACATCTAGGGTTTCTTCAATCTGTGTTATCTCTTGATGATTTGATATGTTGTTGCTATATTTTTCCAATTAACTGTCATATGCCATCACTTGACTCCTGTGAGAACTAACATTAACTTCTTTGTAGTCTTCCATTTGAAATCTTGTAGCACATTTGACTACCATGAAAGCTTGAAAAACTGGTAGAAGAGACCTAAAAGGTAACAAAACCCTAACGTCTCAACTCAATCTTTATTAAATTCAATCATAACAAAACAACCTACTCATGCATGTGAATTTGACCCATTCAAGGCATTAGAGACTAACCTCTTAAAAAAAATTAAAAGAAAAGGTTGTTTTGACCCTAAAGGATTGAACATAGACTAACAATTGTAATTGTTTGGATCTACCAATTCATCCCCCCTCTCAGTTGATTGTGTGCCCTTCACCCTTGGCCTTTCCATTATTATCATAACTTTGAAGAAAAATATCAAAAACTACTCCAAGTGCCTAACAATGATATTGCCTCACATTCATCATCCTATATTGATCCATCCACTTTAGCCTCATCATCCGCCTCACATAAATCCTTTCCAAATATCAAGGTCCAAATACGAGAGAAGACAAGTGTTGTAGAGACTATAGTCTTAAAGGGTATTTTTATGTAGGAAAACTCCCATCTTCTCCTAAGAAATATGGAAAACCATAACACATAGAAAAAAGCCTCTTCTATCATCAAATTTGAACCCATGGTTTTCTCCAAGTGGGGAGAGCTAAACAAAGAGGTTATAGAGGAAGACATCTCCAAATTGTTGTACCAATATGAGAAAGAGAAAGAAAACCTACCAATAGATCAATGTGGTAAGGGTTTCCAAGTCATTAAGAACATGGTGGATTCACATGACATGGTAGCCTTGGTCTACATCAACAAGGAATAAGATAACCCCTTTTTCTAGAGAAATGAAAAAAATATCAAGGGCTTGGGTATGGTTCATTATACATTACTCCTAACATCGAGAGTACCCCTAAAATCATATTGCTTAGGGTTGACAAGGTAGGGGTAGCATATGCCTCAAAAAAATCGATGCAACCTAGGTCATCTCTAACATACTTTAGGGTATGGCATTCAACAAAACAACTACTATGGTTCAACCGACTCGATCCCTTAAGGGTGCAAAGTGCAAAAGGAAAAAATATTTGATAGGGTATTACTCGTAAACCATGGTGATTACAAAATATTTGTCTGAACCTACAAGATCATATTGGACCCCTCTACAATAACCTCTCTTGGTTATTGCTATATCGGAGGCATTTTCCTGTGGTGGCGAATTTTCACTTGGGGAAAGAGTTGTCAAATGCAAGTAGTTGAAAGTTGCAAAGTGGTGCAACTTTTGTTAAGCAGCTCATGTGACCAAACAAACTATTCCAACATGTCTGAGTGGGTACTTTTACGCTAGCCATGGTCCTCTTTCGCACCTAAACACGTGGAATCTCTTTGAGCTACGTTCAACCAGATCGATCCCTTAAGGGTCCAAAGTGCAAAATGGTTGTGAAATTCAGCATGCTATTACTCGGACATAGTGATGCTTAGAAAATTTTTGTCTAATCCTAAAATATCATGTTGGGCCCATCTACAATAACCTCTCTCAGTTTTCGCTATCTCGAAGGCATTTTCCTATGCTGGCGAATTTTCACTCGGGGAAAAAGTTGTCAAATGCAAGTAGTTGAAAGTTGCAAAGTGGTGCAACTTTCGTTATGCAGCTCGTGTGACCAAACGGACTGTTCCAACGCATCCGGGTGGGTACGTTTACGCTAGGCACGATCCTCTTTCGCACCCAAACACGCAGAATCGCTTCGAGCTACGTTCAACCGAATCGATCCCTTAAGGGTCCAAAGTGCAAAATGGCTACAAAATTCAACATGCTATTACTCGAATACCGTGATGCTTAGAAAATTCTCGTCTAATATTACAAGATCATGTTGGGCCCATCTACAATAACCTCTCTCATTTTCGCTATCTCGGAGGCATTTTCCTGTGCTCGCGAATTTTCACTCGAGGAAAAAGTTGTCAAATGCAAGTAGTTGAAAGTTGCAAAGTGGTGCAAATTTCATTCTGTAGCTTTTGTGACCAAACGGACTGTTCCAATGCATCTGAGTGGGTAGTTTTATGCTAAGCAAGATCCTCTTTCGCACCCAAACACGCAGAATTGCTCTGAGCTACGTTCAACCGGATCGATCCCTTAAGGGTCCAAAGTGCAAAATGGCTGTGAACTTCAGCATGCTATTACTCGGACACCGTGATGCTTAGAAACTTCTCGTCTAATCTTATGGGATCATGTTGGCCCCCTCTACAATAACCTTGCTCGGTTTTTGCTATCTTGGAGGCTTTTTCCTATGGTGGCGAAAAAGTAGTCAAATGCAAGTAGTTGAAAGTTGCAAAGTGGTGCAACTTTCATTCTGTAGCTCATGTGACCAAACAAACTATTCCAACGCGTCTGGGTGAGTATGTTTACACTAGGCATGGTCCTCTTTCTCACCTAAACACGCGGAATCGCTCCGAGCTATGTTCAACCAGATCGATCCCTTAAGGGTCCAAAGTGCAAAATGGCTACAAATTCAGCATGCTATTACTCGGACACCGTGATGCTTAGAAACTTCTCGTCTGATCCTACAAGATCACGTTGGGCCCATCTACAATAACATCTCTTAGTTTTCACTATCTTGAAGGCATTTTCTTGTGCTGGCGAATTTTCACTCGGGGAAAAAGTTGTCAAATGCAAGTAGTTGACAGTTGCAAAATGCTGCAACTTTCGTTCTGCAGCTCATGTCACCAAATGGACTATTCCAACGCATCTAAATAGGTATTTTTATGCTAGGCATGGTCCTCTTTTGCACCTAAACACGCGGAATCGCTCTGAGCTACATTCAACTGGATCGATCCCTTAAGGGTCCAAAGTGCAAAATGGCTGTGAACTTCAGCATGCTATTACTCGGACATCATGATGCTTAGAAACTTCTTGTCTAATCCTATGGGATCACGTTGGGCCCCTCTACAATAACCTTTCTCAGTTTTCGCTATCTCCGAGGCTTTTTCCTATGGTGGCGAATTTTCACTCGAGAAAAAAGTTGTCAAATGCAAGTAGTTGAGGCATATTTTCAAACAATTCACTGCCTTGTCTATGGCTTGTCATGGCATTCCATCACCATGAGACCACTTTTCTTTGAGGCATTTTTTCAAAAATTTCAATGGCTTGTCTATGTTATTGCTTACTATTATGCTTTCATAGATTTTTTCCAAGCATCCATAGCTTGTTCGAAAGCATCTATTTTAGGCTTTTAGCCATAGCAAGAAGGCAATGAACTATTTGATAAAATGCTTTGGTAGACATATATGAAAAATGTCATAGCATAGACATGGGAATGAACTATTTGAAAAAATGCCTCAAAGAAATATGGTCTCATGGAATGCCATGACAAGCTAAAGCAATTGGCAGCTGCTCCTACTTATTAGTTATGCAATGTGAAGTAATTGCATAACTGCTTAGGTTGACTTTGTAAAAAGCTATATTGTAATTGAAATTTTGTCATCTATCAGCATCTAGTTATTCGTAATGCAATGTGAAGTGATGCTTTGATTTTGAAAGATGTGCAATGCATGAATGTAAACTACAAAAATCTTTTTTCTACATTTCATTAGTTAAACTCTTTATTTTATTTTCTCTCTATATCTCTATGCTATGGAAATGCCTTTTGATTTCAAAAAAGATAGTTTTTATCTCTTATTATACATTTTTTTATGTTTTTTAATCTCTTGTTATAAAAAGGAGCAGATATACAATGTTAAAGAAGAGTGAAAGCACAACTAAATTTATGATTTCAAAGCAATTTTTTTGATGCATTTTTTCAAACAGTTCACTGCCTTGTCTATGCTATTGCTTACTATTATGCTTTTGATATATTTTTCGAAGCATGCATAGCTTGTTCAAAATCACTTGTTTTAGGCTTTTAGCCATAGCAACAAGGCAGTGAACTGTTTGAGAAGATGATTTGGTAGACATGTATGAAAAATATGGTAACTATTTGAAAAAATATCTCAAAGAAATTTGGTCTCATAGAATGCCATGATAAGAAAATGCAATTGGTAGCTGCTCCTAGTTATTAGTTATGCAATGTAAAGAAATTGCATAACTACTTAGGTTGACTTTGTTCAAACTATATTGTAATTAAATTTTCGGCATCTATCAACATCTACTTATTAGTTATGCAAAGTGAAGTAATGCTTTGACTTTGAAAGATGTGCAATGCAATGTAATCAACGACATCAATATAAACTACAAAAATCCATTTTTTACAATTCATTAGTTAAAATATTTATTGTATTTGATCTCTATATTTCTATATGCTATGTAAATACCTTGCAATTGTATTTAAAAGGCTTAATAGGTCAGTTCGGTGGTATTTGCAAAATCAAGTTGTGAATGAATGGTAATTAAGAGAAAAATTAGCAAATTGCCATCTTAGAAGTCTAACAAAGGGTTGTTATGGTGGTTGATCGGCTCAAGGGGTAGTTGGAAGGTGGTATCAAGATATATTGTTGTAATACCCCGAGTTGAGGGTTGATTTTGTTCAATTTCTAATAAGAAAATATACTTGAAAATGTTGATCACTGGTTTTCTTTGTTTTCTTGAATTTTCTTTGCCTTGCACAGGCCCATACAAGTCTATCATGACTTGAGGATTTGGATACTTGATTGCATATGTGTTTACTCTCTTTGCATTTGTTCCAAAGGTTTAAATCCAATGTTGGTGTGTGTGGGATCAGCAAACTTAGTTACTGCTCTGTTTTCTATGTTAGGGGTTTTGAGGGAAACACCATGACACATTAGCCAATCCACCTACTATTCTGACTCTATTGCTTAGTGGATTGGCCTGTACCATGATTATTTTGGTGTATGAATACTTTGGAGGCCGAGAGAATGGATAAACTTAGCGGGGTGTGAAGTTTTGGTGTTGTTTAGGGGTGTTTCCACCATGAAAGTAAGGAACTCAAGTACTGAATCTGAGAAATACTGAAAGGAATGGGATTGTGAGTGTCTTTTAAGTTAGGGAAGAGGTATTGTGGGGTGTTTGGACCTTTGGAAGGATTGGGGGAAGTCTGGAGTTATGATTTTCTTTAAAACCCTTGTTTTTGTGAAGGTTTAGGATGGTTTGTGAGTAGAGGAATAGAACAAGTTCTTGGGGCTCTTAAAATGGGAGAATCCTGAGTTTGGTGAAAATCCCTAAGACTATTTCAAGTTTCCTTGGTTTGGAGGTGAGTTTGTGAGGGGGTTCCTTTGGAAATTAGGCCTAATTGTGAAGCCTAGAGCGACGGGGGTGTATTGAAAGTTCATGTTGGTCCCAAAGAGTTACTATTGGTTTTGGAATATGTTGTGTAACCCTAAAAATGGTATCTTAATCCACCTTTAAATGGTCAGGTGTTTTGGAAAGGTTGGGAGAAATTAGGCTTGGATCGGGTTTTGAGTTTGGTGCAGGAGCACCTACACCACATCATCAATTTTTTTTATTTGAATACATCAATAGGGAAATGTTAGTGTCTTTAGGTTTATTTTGTCTAATAAGCTTTGAGAGATCAATCATAATGAAAATAAAGGGTGTTTTGTGTCTTAGAAGTCAATTAGAAATCATATAAGCTGTAAAATGCTGACAAAGCAACTTTAACACAAACAAATGTAATTAAGGGACCAACTAATCCCAAGGTTGGTTATGGGAATTGGGGAGAATATGGTTGTTGGAAAATTCTTTAAAAATCATTACCAAGGCTTGAATGAGAGAATGGAAGAAGTTTTGTAACAATTTTACACAATAAACACCACAGTTTTGAGTAATTTTCTAAGAAAAATATTGTTTTCTTGATCTTTTTGAGTGTTGTACGGGCACATACAGGTTCTTCATGGTCTAATAATTTCAGAGGATGTGTCTATATGTTTTCTAATTTATTTATTTGTTATTTGGTGTCTTAACTCTTTGTTTGTAGAGAGAACCAACACAAACAGTGATTGTCCCAGTGTTGTTGAATCAAGGGTTTGAGGGGAAATTTGTGATGTAACAATCAATCCACATGTTGTTTACTACTGTATCTCATTGGATTGATTTAAAACATGTTATAATAAGTTTTTCAACTCATTTTAGAATAAGGAGTCATAATTATGTGGTGTTTTTGTGACTGTTCTAAGACTGAACAAAAGTTTTCCAACATGGAAGTGAGGAACCAAAGAGAGGTTTTTAAGAATTAATGCCTGTAAGGGTTATGTGAGGGTCTGATGAGTCTGTGAAAAAGTATTTTGAGGTGTTTGGGGCTTTGGAAGTGTTGAGAGAGGTCTGGAGTTGTATGTTTCTTTAAAACCCTTGATTTTGTGAAGGTTTAGTAGGGTTTCTTGGGTTTTGTGAGTTAGAGGCTCTGTAGACACAAACTAATGACAAAATTTGAGGTTTGGCACCATGACCTAAGACTTTCCAAGGAATTTGGATAGATACCTAAAGTTGGAAGGGTGGTCCATTTGGAAAAAAAGGGCTAATTGTGAAGCCAAAATTGAAGTAGGTGTGCTGAAAGTCTATGTCGGTCCAAAAGAGAGACCACTAATTATTTGGTATGTTGTGTAGCCTTGATAAGGGTATCTTAATCCATCTTGTAATTTTCTAGTGTTTTGGAAAGGTTGGGAGAAATCTGGCTAAAACTAATTTTTGAGTACTACAAGAATAACCAGTCACAAATGTGAGTTTTGGAAACCTTGATGAATCTGACTTAGGGATTGTTCTCAATTGATTCAATTGTCATTGTATGAATTTTGATGGTATTTTTAGGGCCTTGGTGGAGTCTTGTTGTTCATTTGAAAGGTTGAAGAGTTGAGACCCTTAAGGGTGGGTTGATGCCTATTAGGCTGAATCATTATGAAGAAGAGTTCTTGATTGAGAATTGACATTTCCATTGTTGTGAGTCTTCTCCACCTTGGCTCTACATCAGAGTGTTACAAGGGTGGATTGTTGGGTAAGGTGTTGAATGAAGAGTTTGGTTTGATGGGGCTTTGAGGTTGTGTAGATTGCTCAAAATAGGTTGTATTAATCTTGTTAGGAGCCCCTTGAAGGCAGGTTGTCAGACTGATTGGGTTTGAGCCTCCTTGCCTCTACATCGGTGAGGCACAAGTAATTAAAGCATTCCAAAGGATACAAACCACCACGAATGGAGCTTATTTATATAATACGCTTTAGATGGGGCTTATTGAGCATTCGACAGTAATTAATTAAGCATAAGATGTAAAAAAAATCCATGCCTACAACATTCAAGCATACAACTTACACAATACGCATGATAACATCATTCAAGAATGGCAGTAGTAAAATAAGAGTTTCTTTAATCAAAAATCTGAAAGGCTATACAATGATATATATTGATAAAAGTATATAAATATATCCAAAAAAACCATATAGGCTTAGTACAAAGGATCCATTTGGACATAAAATATCACGTATATATATCAATAGTACTAAAAATATGTTCCAAAATGCCACATAGGCATACAACAAACAACACTAATACATAGTCATTTCCCTCTAGGGGAAGGAAATAAATCTCGTGTTGCCTTCGAAATTTGGCTGGATGGAGTGACTATTGCTTGTCTTGTCTTTCAAACACGCCCGCTACTCCTCCTCTCTTCACACTGGACCTTCAACTGATACAATTAAAAGTAAAGATGTTAAAACATAGAAATTGAATTATGGAATGGCATATAACAACATATAATCACTTACCGCATACATATAGTCATCATGCACATTTAAAGCATCACCATGTCCATGATCTGGAGTGACAACCACCTGTAGCAACCATGAAGATAGAAATTAAACTACATAATATTATCATCAAAATTTTCTATAATAGACCATAAAAGAGCAAATATAATGTCAAATCGACTAATCTATTCCATACCTCTCTCAATGGATCAAAACTAGCTATTGCTGCAGCAACTCCATGGTTCATCGTGCCACCAACATCACCAGGGCTATCTCTTGTCAACAACTGCAAATGAAACAATATCTCAGGTATCATGTTGATATAGGAGAACATAATGTGACACGATCAAGGAATACTTGAATGCAATGTTTGTATTTCTCATCAATTTTTTAGATTTGTATATACGCAAAATTATGAAAACTAGCTAGCGTAGATTTACAACCCTATTAATGAATAAAGGCTACCTGAGTGTACATTGTTTGAGGATATGAATCGCGAGGTGTGGAGGAAGAAGGTGCACCAAGAAACTGTTTGAAATCTGAAGCATGTTATGAGACAAACATTCAAATATAACATTCAACTGTTCAAATGCAATAAAAATGTCTTTAATACTAGTTGCATACCTATGGACTCATCGTCGAGAATGTATAAGGGTCTGTAGGAAGAGAGCATCCCTCGTGAACAGTGTGACCCTGAAATTTCATCATATCAAAATTCTACTAATTTAGTTATTCTTAAATTTCAAAATATATTTTAATAAACAACATTAAAATAACTTGCTAAATTTTACTTGAGTGTCAATGTCGAATGTATCATTCAGAATATCATCTATGAAAGCCATCGCCTCTGCAACTGATGTAGGCTGTGTAGCTGCATCACGAGCACCCTGATAATCGTACATGCAAACAACACCACAAGCGCCACAATGGTGGGGTGGAGCTCCTGACCTACACATCTCCTCCACACCAAGCTCTACTAGAGGACTCGCGCACTGTAAAATGGTCTAGGTGAGTGAGCCAATCGACTTCATCATGTCCACCTCTACACTGTCCTTAACAATGGAAGGAACAACGACATGCTCCACCATGGGTTTTCCCAAGGCTCTCGGTGCCAACTGTGGATTACATCATGCAACAGGTCTATCATGTGTGGAGCCTCCACCTCTACCCTGAAATTCTAAGATGTCAAAATAGTTTGTCATTTTATTGAGGACAAACTCGTAATAGAGTTTCCTCAAAAAGTATTGTGGCACCTCATGGTTATTGCATGGAGGTTGGTCAAATACCATCCACCATCGCTCCCAAAATTTGTTTCTAATTAAATCATGGTGGCACCAATGGATGGGGAACCTCCTGCATGCATGGGACAAAGGTTCATTGGTTTTTGGGTCTTTAAATAGGGCACACAACTCAACTTTGCTAATTTTTAGTTTTTTGACATATGCATATGACAAACCATTAGCATAAAATTGCCTCATCTCATCTCTCTTAGTTGACCAAAAATTCATTTGCTTGCTCATTTCTCCTACATGAATTAAAATTGACTTCAATGATTCAGCAATCCCTCTCCTATAAGGGTGGGTTTAGGCATGCTCGGTTAATCTTACAATTAATTGTTGAATGTCTCTTTTATTGTTTTCAATTTGATTTTAAATATTTTCTTGTGTTCCTTGAGGATGCCTATGAATTGATGGATGGGTTTCAGGTTGTTCTTGTATAGGAGGCTCTTGATGAGGGGGTGATTGTGAATTCTCAATGTTTTGAGGTGGAGATTCATTCCCTGAGAATTAGAACAAAGTTTTATTATAAAAATCTATTTAAAGTTGCATTCCAAATCAAATTTGAAATAAATAGAATAAAAATACACACCTCTTTGCAATCTTCGAGCTCTCTGACATGTTGACGGCATCCTCGTGGAAAATGGCAAGCTAAGGATGCAAAGAATGGAGGAGATTTGGCGAGCGCGAGTTGCAGACTTGAAATCTTCCTTCTCAAGCCGCGGGTTGAAGACAAAATGAGGGTTCCAAACCCGACATTTGCATTTTATGTCTAGAAAGACATTTGGTGTGCGCCAAAGGCCTTATTTCGAGGTTTTTTTAATCGTTTTTTCAATTTGGCACCTAAATTGTGTCACAAATTGGTGCACTTACCCAGGGATGTATCAATAGTAGTGTGTAGATGATACCGATATTATTTTAGCAAGTCTATGTCTAATACTAATTTATATATTATTCATATGATTATTATTTTAATCCAAAATCTTTAAAAAAACCATGAAACCCACAACATTCTTGAGAGTTAGAGTAACACATTTCAACTATAATCGCACTTACATCAACTAGGCTTAATGGCTATTCAATTACCTTATTCTTTGTTAGGGCTAGTTCTTTTACAACAAAAAATAGTCTTGATACTTTTGCAAGGAAAAAATAGGTAACAACCATAACTCTTCAACTAAATAGATTATTGTCAAATTTTGAAAGTAGAACTTCTTGTCATAAAATAATAAGATGAATATATATTTACTCAATTATCAATCTGACATAGGATTCAATGACATATTTGTTTGTATTTACACCATATAACACCAAGGGTCTCAACAAGTAAATGAAATTAGGAAAATTAGCTAAACACAACTAAGATATGATGCTAAGGAATAGCTTATTAAAGACTAAAACACATGGCATGTGTTAAGCTCACTAGTATGTCATTCACTACAGAGAAATACATGACAATTTATTGTAGGTTTAGGATGCCATAAAATATTTCTACACCTATTCTATAGGTAGTGTTACTAGGACTAAAGGTCTAACACACCATCTAAACACTAGATTGCACATTGGGATTAATGTGAGAAACCTAATGCGATAGGTTTAACCAAGCACATAATTTCCCCTTGTTAGAGGTGATAAAAAAATGGATAAAGCTCAAGGGTAATTTTTGTGAACCTTTTTCCTTTATGGCATCCATTGATAGATGTAACATTGGAGTGTCCATGATTGAGTATAGAAAAGGAAATGCCACCCTATGAATCCATAATTGATTTAAGAATCATTTTTTAATCATTTAGAGAATATGTCATCTTGTACAACTTGAGAACAAGTAATAGATAAAAAAGAGATGACTTATTATAGAATAATTATCTTTTCATGTTACATTGAAAATTGCTCAAAAATATGTCTTAGATAATTAAAATACTATATCCCACCACATTTCTATTTGTAATTATCATATAGGGCATTGAGGTGGTTAAAACTATGTACATTAATTAAAAACTCCTAATATTTTAAATGGGAAGATGCATTTATATATTTTTTAGACTAGCCTTTGGCATTAAGATTTTAAACTACACTTCTTTCATATCAATGGAATCCTTTACCTTTCATCTATTTATATGTCATTTCCAATTTAAATATAAGCTACAATAATAATTAAATTTCATAAAGTTAATATCATAGATATCACTAATATACATTACTTATCTTGTTTTATTTCACATGTTTCATCTGCAATGAGGGTGAGTTTGGGTAGGCCAACTAGTGAAACTAGTTCTAATTTCTTAATGAGTTGATTCAAAGTGATCTAAGAATCCTCATAAAGAACTAGATTTCATGGCTCAACAATCTCTTCAACGATTCCTATGATCATTAAGCCTTACCCAATATTTGTTATGATTTCAAGATGACATGACTATGCATATTGCTCGTGCTAAGAGGAAACACACCTTCCTTTCACATCCACAATGACATGTGCTCTTCTCAGAAAATATTCTATCCTTAATTCTTTAATGAGTGTCTATAATCCCATTTCAAAGATCACATTTTGGCATAGGAAAGGTGAATGCTTGCAAAGCTTATAGAATCTCACTTTATCCATGCCAATTGCATTTTTTGGAAGGTTCCTAAAGTCTTCTCAATAAACCCCTTTTGTGAATTCATTGCAACAATCACATTCACAAAATAGCATTACATGAGGCATTCTTTCAAAGCCTCATTGAGACATTAGGTTATGCATAATCGTGTATATCCTACTATCCTTGCATTCTTGGAGACCATGTTTCTCTTGAGTCACTTTGCCAAAATAGTTTTCATGATGTTATCTTCTCTTGCTTAGAGTAAAAACACTCTCCAAAAGTTTCTATATGTTTTGATGGATATCCAGAATTGAATGAAATTATTTATTTATGTCCAACGTGAATATTAGATAGTAAAGGGGAGGGATGCCATGCCTTCCTAATGGATTGATAACCCTCTTTTCCTTCTATGTCATTCCTCATTATACAATTGTTTGCCTAATTAAATTTTGTATTGATAGATGCCCAAACCTTCTTTGATAAGGTTGTAGGTCGAATCAAGTTGTATCTCTTCTTTAATTTGTTTATTTTATTCTACATATAACAAACAACATTAAAATGATCTCCTGCATGGATATGAAATTTATTTAATATAAATGGAACTCATTTTACTTATTGAAATAAAATTTAAAATCAATTAGTTCCAAAATAATAAAATTCTTAATAAAAACTTGAGAAAACCTCATTTTAAAATATAATTTTAAAACATATATGAAATAAACACTCTACTTACAAGTGTAAAACCCACAATCCCTCTTTACATAATTTAACATGATAAAAGTAAAAAATCATTGAATACTTTAATTATATTACTATTCTTTATAATGATCAATCCTTATAATTATAATTTAGAAAAAGAATAATTTAACAAAAACTATTGAATGCAATATTTAAAATTTAATTTGATTTGATAAAAGAAAATATATACAATAATTATTTAAAGACAATCAATTTTTAATTTTCAAAATGTAACAATGACCAAATTAAAAGTTCTCATTTTTGTAAAATAGAAACAAATATTAAAGAAAACCATTCTGAAATCTTCTTCAAAGAGTAACAATGACAAGCTTAATAGTTTTTACTCCAAGACAGATATTAAAGACTACTCTTTTATCTTAAGAAAATGACAAGATTAAACGTTTTTTAATGTCCAAAACAAAGACACATAATGTTTTCTTTGAAAGTGCAGATAGAAGATGGTAGGAAACTGAGACGTGTTAATATTATAGATTTTTGATTAATTTCCTCTAACACCCTACTTCACTTTAGTTTCTTTTTAATAAATCCATTAAAATTTGGAATCGACCAAAGCCATGTCAGTTATTTTTTAAAAACAAATCAGATTGCATATTTCTGAACTTTGGGAACCGCTGCTTCATTTATTATTTATTAGATGAAGACTTTTGTTACAAACTGCTTCTACTCCTTTTTCAAACTTTGTCTTATCGTATTTATTATTTTGTAGCCGCCCATGCTCTATAGTGGAGGCTTTTATTTCTGAAACAATATTTGCATTGTTATATTATCATGTGTTTTTAAGAGCATGGAAAAGTACAACGGTACTAATTCTGTTTTATTCTATTTTTGTCAGAGTAGCAACTCTCTGTCTTCTCAGTAAATGCAATTCAATTTTTTCCAAGATCGGGAGTTCTGTTTTTTGGTATCTAACTCTATTACCTTTACTTATTATTTGTATTGCATTGTGTAAATTTTTTTATGTTTGAATTTTTATTTTTATTTTTTTCTATTTTTTTTTTAATCTGATATTAGAGTCAAATAATGGCATCTTTTTCTATCACACGTTTTATAAATCTTCAGATTCATCAATTTAATAGCAAGATTTATGAATATTGGTCAATCACAATGAAAGCTTTTGTATAGTTCTCAAGATATATGTGAACTTGTGAAAAATGGATTCCTCGAACTTGCAAATGCACCAACATACAATGCATTGTCTCACATAAAGAAGGATTTGCTAAAAGATAATAGGAAAAAGGATTTCAATGCTCTTTTGTATATTTTTCAAGCAATGCATGAGAGCATCTTGTAAAAGAATGTAACAAAAACGAAATCAAAACAAGCATGGGGCATCCTTCAAGTTGCATATCAAGGAATGACTAAGGTAAAAACTCCAATGTTGCAAATATTGAGAAGAGATTTTGAAACTATGTCTATGAAAGATTCTAAATCTATAGATTGATTTTTTACCCAAGTTATTGGACTTGTTAATCAAATTAGATCTCATGGTAAAATTATTGAAGATGTGGGAATAGTAGAAAACATTCACAAGAGCCTTCTCATAAAGTTTGAATCTATTGTTGTAGCAATCGAAGTAACCAAAAACCTTTCACAGTTTTTATAGATGAGCTTTATGTCTATCTATTTTTCCATGAGCATAGTCTTAGTCATTCTTCTAGCTCTTATTTGGAGCATTATTTTAATTCACAAGTTTCACTTAAATGGTAGAGGTGGAGGAAGATCCAACTTCAAAGGTAGAGGAAGAAATTCATATAGAAGTAGAAGAACTAGACCTACAAATTCAAGTGAGAGATGTAGTAGCCAAATCCATACCAAAATCAATCTCAAGCCAAAGGTATGAAAAATCACAAGTTTAATGCCATTATGGTAAAAAGTATGGTCATTATGCAAATGAATATAGAAAAAATATTGTTTAATTTCAACAAACAAAGTGCAATTTGGAAAAAAAAAAAAAAGAATCGGGACAATATGTTTTTAGCATCCAATGTTACTCAAGAGAGTCCAAAAGATGTTTGGTTTCTAGATCTAGGTTGTGGTAATAACATGGCAAGGAATTTAGAAATATTTTCCTATTTAGATAATTCTATAAAATCATATTGTGCTTTGGGCAATGATAATAGAGTGCCAGTCATGGGAAAAGGAAATTTCAATATTCTAACTAAACAAAGCGAGAAAAATATTAGTTTGCATGTTTACTTTGTTCCCAGTTTAAAGCATAACTTGATGAGCATTGGGTAGCTTGTTCAAAACGGGTATAGAGTATCTTTCAAAAACAAAGAATGTGTCACTTTGGACCAATTTCCAAGAAATCGGTGAATAGCAAAAGTTCAAATAGTCAACAACAAAATGTTTCCCTTAAAGTTGACACCATATTTGAGGATTAAATTTGTTCAAATAATCTCACAATTAGCCCAACAAAATATCACTCAATCTTTTGATAAAATAATAGCAC
The DNA here is from genome assembly GCA_007115665.2 of Sequoiadendron giganteum. Classification (NCBI taxonomy): domain Eukaryota; kingdom Viridiplantae; phylum Streptophyta; class Pinopsida; order Cupressales; family Cupressaceae; genus Sequoiadendron; species Sequoiadendron giganteum. The sequence continues at coordinate 336,835,899 of CM021105.1, read as the reverse complement.
AAGCAAATTTTCAATTAAAAATAAAAGATAAGAACTGGCTTTGATATTTACAATTTGGACACTTTAATTTTGGAGGCCTAAATTTGCTACATAGGAAATATATGGTATATATTGGGAAAGCAACATAGAGATTCATTCGCAATTGGCAAGTCAATTAGACCAAAGTCACCACTAAAGATTGTTCACTCCATTTTTTGTGGACCAATGCAAGAACTTTCAATTGGTGTATGTGTTGATTTTTTGGATTTTATTGATGACTACATCAAAAAGATATGGCTATATATCTTAAAAAATAAGTCTAATGTTTTTGAGATTTTTTGTCAATTTAAAGCTTTCGTTGAGAAGCAAAGTGGATATTATATCAAATTTCTAACAACAGACAAAGGTGGTGAATATATATTAAATGCATTTTTTTATTTTTTTAAGGATCATGGAATACAAAGGCAGTTTACTACCAAGTACACTCCACAATATAATGGTGTCAAAAAAATAATAGAACAATTATGGACATAGCAAAGAGTATGTTGAAGGCTAAACATTTTCCAAATGAGTATTGGATAGATATTTTAGTCTACATAATGAACAAATGTCCAAAAACAATGTCAATAATGTAATTGCTAAGGAAGTATGGAGTGAAATAAATTATAATGTTACTCATATGAGAGTATTTAGATGTGTGGCATATGCACGTGCCTCAGGTGAATTGAGAAATAAATTGGATAACAAGCAAGAAAAATGCATATTTGTAACTTATATAGTTAGGACACCAAAGATTACAAGTTATATAATCCTATAACTAGAAAAGAGATAATTAGTAGAGAGATTTATTTCATAGAAGAAGAAGCATGGGATGGAATTTTGGAGAAAACAGTGAATATTTCAACAATTTTTCCACAAGAGGATAGAGAATTATTAATTCAAATAGGTACTCCTTCTATGATAACTCCTTCCACACCCACTCAAGCTCAACAAAGTTGTCTACAAGTGACACCTTCATCAAGTAGAAGGATAGCTTCACACATTCAAATCAATACTCCTTGAAATGAACGGAAAACACCATCTACTATAGGAATAATTTGTACAGGACCATCAAGTCCACATTCTTTAGGGTCTACTTCAAGTGAAATGTCAAATCCAAAATTTGAAAGCTTAATAGGATAAAAAAACAAGAAGATTAAGTGATATCTATGATCAAAATGAAGGTGAAGATAATGTTATCTTACTCTCTTTTTGTAGGTTATTTTCACAAATAGATGATCCATTTCACTTTGAAGATGCAATTAAAGATGAAAATTGGGAACAAGCCATGGATGAAGAAATTCATGCTATAAAGAAAATAATACATAGGATTTTGTGAATCTTCTAGGAGGGAAATATGTGATAGGAGTAAAGTGGGTTTACAAGATCAAGATAAATACATAAGGAGATGTGCAGAATCATAAGGCGGGACTTGTAGAAAAGGGTTACACACAATAACTACAATGAAACATTTTCTCCAAAAGATCGTTTAGACACATTGAGAACAATATTGGCAATTGCAACTCATTATGAGTGGCGTGTATATCAAATGGATGTCGAATTTATATTTCTAAATGACCTGTTAGAAAATTATATGTGTAGAAACCATAGGATATGAGATTTTAGGTACTAAAGACAAGGTCTACAGACTCAAAAAGGAACTCCATTGACTCAAGCAATCTCTTAGAACGTGATGCAATATAATTGATTCTTACCTCTTATAAAATGGCTTCAATAGGTGAAACAAAAAGCCTACATTATACATAAAGATGAATAAATAAGGTCAAATTCTAATTGTATGTTTGTGTGTTGATGACTTGATATTCACAATTGATTAACAGACTTATTCAAAATAGCAATGAAGAAGGAATATGAGATGATTGATTTGGGTCTTATGAAGTATTTTCTTAGTATTGAGGTGAATAAAAGTAAAAATGGTATATTCATCTCACTAGTAAAACATACCAATGATATTTTGAAATGTTTTATATTATAAATTGTAAGTTAGCACCAACACCAATTATGAAAGGTTTAAAGTTAAGCAAGGATGACAAGGGTCCAATGTTGATCCAACATTGTATAGAAGAATTTTTGGTATTTTTAATGTACTTTCCTTTCAAAAGGCCAGATATGATGTATAATATGAGTCTTATTTCAAGGTTCATGGATTCTCCAAAATACTCTCATTGGAAAGAAGGAAAAATAATTGAGATATGTGAGTGAACCTATAAATCATGGAATTCAACACTCAAGGTTGGATGAATTTAAACTCATAGGGTACACAAATGGTGATTGTGCATGCAACATTAATGATAGGAAGAGTGCATCCAATTATTTATTTCATTTTGAAATAGGTGTAGTATCACAAGCATCCAATAAATAACCCATTGTCACTCTTTCATCAATAGAAATAGAGTATGTAGCAACAATATAATTAACATGCTAGACAATTTGGATGAGAAGAGTGTTAACATATTTGAGGCATAAACAAGAAGAAGCAAAAAAAATTATGTAAATGATTCGACAATTACACTATCAAAGAATCATATATTTCACAAGAGGGGTAAGCATATAGACACTAGATATAATTTCATCAAAGACTTAATCAACAATAAGGAAATTTGTTTTAAATATTAGAAGTCTGAAAAAATTTAGTATACAAATATTTTCATGAAGCCATTGGGAAAAAAGTCTTTGAATATTTACAAGGCTATTTGGGCATCCTAAATGGTAGTAGTTGTGATTAAGGGGGAGTTCTCAAATGGCTAATCTCAACCACCACAATTATTTCATTGTATGTTCATCCTCTAGCTTAGTAAACAAGGTGGCATTCCTTCATTTAGTAGATGAAGACTTTTGTTACAAAATTCTTATCATCCCTTTCTCTTGTCTTCCTTTTTTGAAATTTGTACTATCATATTTATTATTGTGTGGTCGCCCATGCTCTATAGTGTAGTCTTTTATTTCTGAAACAACTTATGCTTTGAAAAGCAATGTTATACTATCACATATTTTTGAGAGATTAGAAAAGTACAACAACTTTATTTTACTCTATTTTTGTAAGAGCAACAACTTGTTTCTTTTGGTTTAGAGCAACTCTATATTTTCTATGTAAGAGAAATACCTTTTGTTTTTCTTTGTATCAAACAGTATTACCTCTACTTGATATTTTTATTGCATTATGTAATTTATTTGAGTGTGTAATAGAAAAAAATTGATGCTTTGCGTTAATCAACTAAATATGTGTTTGAGTTATTTTGATATTTTCTATCCCCTATTTTTCCTTCATTGTTGTATTAAAACTTTTGATGGTTCAACAAGATCATTTTTTTTTTAGCAACAATACCCACTTATTGCAAACCTTTAATTGAGATTTTAGTGCTATTTTTTTCTTACGTAAGCCTTTCATGCCTTTGTGTTGTGTTTTTTTCTCCAAAGTGGAGTAGTTCAATCAACAATTCAAGAAAATTCATTCTAGTCATACAAGTCAAGGGACACCAAATGTTATGAAGTAAAAGCTACTAGTCACTTTTACAAAGAATAGTGCAACATTGAATATATTGACTATGTAATTTGAATTAGATTGTAACAAAGTTGATTTGTTGAATTGAGCTCATAGAAAAGTCTTCAAAAAATGGTATTATTAAATTTAATGAAACTAAATTTTTTGACTTCTTTTATATTGAGAATCTAATTTTTGCAAAAATATATGTTTTAAAATTATAATAAATAGTGACTTAAGAAAATCATACCATTCACAAAGCATTTAAACATATCCACATTTTCATGAAGATAATGATATAGCATTTATAGTTAGGTTGCATTCCATGAGATACATCTACTTTGGGAATCAAGTTTCAAATAATTCACATGCATTGTCTATGCTCCTACATTTTTCTTAGATGTTTACTAGGGCATTTTTCTTAGATGATAGTCCCATGTTTGTGTATGCATTTAAAATATAATTTTAAAACATGAATAAAATAAACACTCCACTTAGAAGAGTAAAACCAATAATCCTTGATTACATTATTTAACATGTTAAAAGAAAAATTATTGAATGTATTAATATATAGCAATTCTTTATAATTGTCAATTTTCGTTATTATAATTTAAGAAAATAATAAAAATAAAAATTATTGAATCCAATACTTCTAAGTTTAATTTGGTTTAATGAGATAATATATATGCAATAGTTGATTTAATATTAAATATTATTGTTTCTTTAATCTTCAAAGCGTACCATTGACAAGATTAAAAGTGTTTACTCTCCCAAAATAGGGGTAGTTTTTACAAACAATCATTCTTGTTGGGGATGGAGACGGGTCATCTCAGAATGAAACATCTAAGAACAATAGTGCCTTAGTGACTTTAATTTCTTCAAATCACCTCAAAGACACAAACTACTATGCCATAAAGCGGAAACAGGCACAATTGTTTCCCCCATTAATCCTTCTAAGAAAAGTACATGCAGACTAAACCAGATTCAACACCATATGCACATATTCAATATTACAGAATCTAACAACATGGAAGACAAACTAAAATTTTCGTCGGGTAAACCCTTTCGGGTAAAAATCCCACACTCCAAAAGATCGAGCCATTGTATTATTCAGCAACAAATAAAGTTAAAATACAATCTGAGGCCCATGGCCTTTACAGAAGTTACATCTTGTTCATCTAGAGAATACAGGAAACAACATAGATCTTAATCCTCGCACTGTTACAATATCCTCGCATGACATTAGTGCAGATACATTTCATGTAGCCAACCTACATGCACAACCAGCCTTTCAGCCGGCACAGCCTCACGGCCTGTCAGGTTCACATCTTCTCAGTTATCTGTGTCTTAGTGTTCACGGTTACAATGCAATATGCATACTGCTAGAACACTCACACATGTAACTGCTCACCTCTGTCTTTTGACTGTTACACGTTCTAATTCCAACCAACGATCATCAAGGTATTTCATTACCCCACCGACAAGCTTCCATCATCTCTGATTGCAACGCCCTACAACACACATCGGACCACCCCGCATTAAAACGGTTTCCAAGAATAATATCATATCTGCACTCTGTCAACCACCAAAAATTTAATGCAAATATATCCCTACCAAAGAATAAATCTTTCGGCCAATCAGCATTGATTTACAACAGCGATGTAAAATCAACGAATATCATCATGCCACATGTCATCGCACTATTCGTCCATCGCTTTAACTATCGAAACAGATCGGTCAACCAAGCCTCGAGCTCCTTCTACCGCGCTACCGCTCCTCATCCATCATACCCCTGATGTAAGGTGGTAAACAAAACTACCACTAGCCAAGTGTGAAGCCCTTCCGATATGGTGGTGTACACCGCACAACCGTGACCCAACTTGGAGACACCCGTGACATGGCGATAACCGTCAGATGAAATGCCCCATGCTGTTGTACCTCAAAAGGAAGACCCACGTGGTATGGTGGTGCAATCGCGTTAGCGCGTTAAGGCTGAGAGACCCCCGCAGTATGGTGGTAACCACCTAATCGCCTAACTACCACCGTTCACCGTGCCACTGCCAGGGAAGAAAGAGGACTCCATGGTAAGGAGGTAACTACTTCGCTAGATCACCACAATTCACCATGCCACTGCCAGGGAAGATAAAGGACTCTGTCGTATAGTGGTAACATCGCACAACCGCTCCTTAGCTGAAAGGGCCTCATGGTAAGGCGGTAACCCCGCGCAACCGCCAAGCAGACCGAAGACCTCCGCGGTAAGGAGGTAAGCCGTGCAACCGTGCCATCTCCAAAAGCTCCCAGTAGTACATCGGTAAGGCAAGAACAAAGAATATCTGACAAGTCCATGAATAGAGATTCAAGCTAGAAAGTTGAGGCATAAATTTTCCAACAATCTCCCACTTGATGAAGACTCATTGGCTTCCTCCAAAATCAAACTCAAGAATCTAACACAATGATTTTGCACTCCAACCAAGACACTTGCAATGACATCCAAGATGTCCACCATCGCGGGCAACAGGTCCAACCATCCACCACAGAAAAAAGGAACGAGCCAAGGCGTATATGCACCAGTCTCAAGAACACAAGCATCAGATCCTACAGATGGTAAGGGCACCACATTTCCACCACTCCATCATGCTCAATAGCCATACATAAGCAATGTGCAATAGCTTCAAATCTCTCAATTGCGAACACAAACATGAGCTAGAACATCAATCAAAAAACTAATTGTTCCAATCCAACTGATCAACCCATGTGACTGAAAATAGCACCCATAGCTTGTGTTATTCCATCCAATCACACATACCGTCAAGGTATCCACATTAGTAGACTCATGCCATCAACACAGCCAACCCATCAACCACAGATACAAGCACCATGTGCCAACTAGTCAAAGAAGACAAAACACATACAGGTACTCCCACTACATGGGTAATGCCAAATCTGAAAGATCGACGACATACCAAGTCTACCAATCACAGCTCATAGAAAATGTAACCATGTAGTACCAAGGAAATATCCACAATGATATGCACAACTTGCAACCAACTGCTGCAAGAAACATTTCTCTCAACAATCTTCCAAAGCTCTTCCAAGTTCTCCATACACCCAACATAGGAAAAAGATTAAGAACCTGCAAGTTACCACTCTAAAATTGAGTGGAAACAAAAGCTCTGACCAAATCTCAACCAATGTAAAAATGAACACAAACTTCTAGGAAGACAACCAAGACATAAGAGAGAAACTCTGCACAACATATACTTGTAGAACCTCCTCCTACATACACCTCTAAAAAAGCTAGTTGTGTCACGTATGATCTCCTTCACATACCATAAGAAAATCCATTTGAACATCCAACCATTCAATTACCCAAATCAAACATAACATATATCATGTAATCAACATGGATGTAAGCCTCTCATAACCAAAGAAGATCAAACTATAGCCCATATAACTATCTCCTACCAGTTCTCATGAAAAGATGGTATAACATAAAAGCTCAAGGAGATACACTATGTTGCCCATTTTCCACTATGAATCCTCCATAACCTTAAAACAACAATTCAAGATCCATATCTATGAAAGATAAACCATATGACACATCTGAAAGATATAATGGGAAAATACCTCTCAAATTCACCGTCGAGCAGACCAAGAAAATGCTCCTCCAAGATATACAAGCCATGATGACTTACCCAAGAAAAATCTCCTCACTAGTCTCTATCGAATTTGTGTTCAACCAAGGTGTAGGCTACTCGAACTTTCAACTAAAAAATAGCACCTCTTTCATCTCATGAGAATCACAACCTCACCTTATTCTCCATGTATCCATGAGCACCAACAACCGATCATCTCATGCTAAACTCCAAACTGCATTACTGCACTTAACATGAAGTTCTCAATCATATGACCAATATACTCAAAACATAGAGAAATACTAGACTACTGTCAAAGCTCCAAACATCTGAAACAAAAACTTATCATGACATCATGATCTACACATCCCCCTTAGGAGATACCATGCTTCAAGTGAAAAAACTATGGTCTCAAGAGCAACGTAACATGCCAAAACTCTAAAGGCTCAAGCAAGAGTGTGCATGACATCAAGCAAACAAACTCTAAACAAACATCACCTGTCAAGCACCACCAACATCTCAACCAAAGACTCTAAACATCCTCCATGGTTCCAAGATGTTGCACATCCTTAAATAGCGTCCATGCAAATACAAAATAACCCTTCTACATCAACAGGATCTAAGAGTCCATCCTAGTAACATTTGCAACACTAAATAAGATCATTCACCACCAAGTGATGAATCCACAGTCACTGCTAAAGCTCCCACTGAACCGTGACACCGAGCTTTCTAAGCATCATGACCAAACATCTGTTGATCTGAAAAGCCTCTAGGTACAATCGACAACATGTCCATCTGACAACAATGCCAAACAACACCAAGATCTCCAAACCATGCAGACCACACCATCACTGTCAAAAGCTTACACTAACCAGTGTACCCAAGCCTTCCATGACATCGTGATACATATGCTACAAGTCCCCATAATTGACTATTCAAGTACTCAACGCTATCCTTCCTCTCATCTCAAAGAAGTCACGCCAATGCACAAGTGACCACAGACAAGGGCAGCTAATAGATCTGCACCACCACTGAACCAACCTCGTGGATATAGACAGTCCACTTCCAAGTTATCTCATTGCAGCCAATGGGTAGCTAATCCACCAGCCGCACAACTTAGAGATTAATCACAACAATAGTGCAAACCCATCATAGTAAAGGAAACTGCAAAACTAAAATCTCAAAGAGAACACCAATGTAGACAAACTTGACTCAAACACTAGATCAAAAGACAGATCTGATTTTCCAATCACGTCCACAACTCAAGCACCATAGTCTAGGGAACCAACAAGAAACACCACAAGAATGTTGAGTTACAAATCACATACCAACACTCCCATGCAAAGAAGACATCACACCTCCTCAAAACCATGTCGAATTGCAACTATCTCATCCAATCACACCCCAAAGGCCAGGGTCTAGAAAATAGCTTAGCGACAACTCCACATAACCACAATATTTTTTTCTTGACTGTGCAAAACCTGCAAAAAAATCATGTTACCAAAACACCCATACACATCCATATCCACTACACATCTAGGAAACCCAAGAGTCTACACATAACCATCATGGTTAACCAAAACAATGGAAAAATAACATGAATATGCATCATAGACTTTTTAAGAAAATTTATAGAAAACCTTCACAGCCAAAGAACATGAAACTGAAACATGCAAGTACAAGATATCCAAAAAAGGAACAAGTAGTACAAGAATTTTAGGTCCATTCTAGACCAATTCTAGAATTACAAGCATGCACATGCATACGAGAGAGCCAGGCTATTTAGAAGTTTTCAGACCACCCAAGATCAACTTCGTAGCCTTCATGCAATCAGGGTGACAAAGAACAACGCCTTCAATGCCAAGTCAGAACACCCAACACAAGTACAATACTCCATGGTTGAATAACAACCCAAGCATCTCCATACCATCAGGGAGCCCCTCACATAGACACCCAATATGAAGCACACTCAGCTGCAACACAACCATAAGCATAAACTCACACCCCTTGCATCAGGATCATTTGTTGCCAACCAGGAGCCTCGGACCACATCATCACAATATGATCAACTCCAATATTCTCCATTTTCAATGTCTTTCACGTTGCGTGTTGTCTCAAGAGAGAAAATACTTTTACTCATCAAAGGATCAAACATCAATCGATTCCTCCAGATTTCCTCAAGCCTGACATACTAAGAAATATTTGCAAGAGAAATACCCAGAACCAGCATCCAGAAGAAGGCACTGATACCACTTGTTGGTATCATGAACAAACCTTGACCTCCCTTAACCAGCTCTAATACCACTTGTTGGGGATGGAGATGGATCATCTCAGAATGAAACATCTAAGAACAACAGTGCCTTAGTGACTTTAATTTCTTCAAATCACCTCAAAGACACAAACTACTATGCCATAAAGCGAAAACAGACACAGTTGTTTCCCCCATTAATCCTTCTAAGAAAAGTACATGCAGAATAAACTAGATTCAAAACCATATACACAAATTCAATACTACAGAATCTAACAACATGGAAGACAAACTAATGAACACATAGATTTCCATGGGGAAAACCCTTTCGAGTAAAAAACCCCACACTTCAAAAGATCGAGACATTGTATTATTCAGCAACAAACAAAGTTACAATACAATCTCAGGCCCATGGCCTTTACAGAAGTTGCATCTTGTTCATCTGGAGAATACAAGCAACAACATAGATCTGAATCCTCACACTATTAGAATATCCTCACATGACATACAATGCAGATACATTTCATCTCGCTAGCCTACATGCACAGCTAGCCTTTCAGTCGACACAACCTCACGGCCTGTTAGGTTCACATCTTCTCAGTTATGTGTGTCTCAATGTTCACGGTTACAATGCAATATGCATACCGCTCGAACACTCACACATGTAACTGCTCACCTCTGTCTTTCGATTGTTACACATTCTAATTCCAATCAACGATCATCAGGGTATTTAATTACCCCATCGACAAGCTTCCCTCATCTCTGATTGCACTTCCCTGCAGCACGCATCGGGCCGCCCCGCATTAAAACGGTTGCCAAGAATAATATCATATATGCACTCCATCAACCACCGAACATTTAATGCAAATATATTGCTACCAAAGGATAAAGCTTTCGGCCAATCAACGTTGATTTACAACAGCGATGTAAAATTAACGAATATCATCATGTAACGTGTCGTCACACTATTTGTCCACCACTTTGACTGTCAAAATAGATTGGTCAACCGAGCCCCGAGCTCCTTCTACTACGCTACCGCTCCTCATCCATCATACCCCTGAGGTAAGGCGATAAACTGCACTACTACTAGCCAGGTGTGAAGCCCTTGCGGTATGGAGGCGTACACCGCACAACCGCGACCCAACTTGGAGACACCTGCGACATGGCGGTAACTGTCAGACAAACCGCCCTGTGCTACCACACCTCAAAAGGAAGACCCTCGCGGTATGGCAGTGCCACCACATTACCGCGTCAGGGCTAAGAGACCCTCGTAGTATGGCGGTAACCACCCGATCGCCTAACTTCCACCGTTCACCACGCCACCGCCAAGGAAGGAAGAGGACTTCGCGGTAAGGAGGTAACTACTTCGCCAAATCCCCATAGTTCACCATGCCACCACCAGGGAAGATAAAGGACTTCGTGATATATCGGTAACACCGCACAACCGCTCCTTAGTTGAAAGGGCCCCGTGGTAAGGCGGTAACCCCGTGCAATCGCCAAGCAGGCTGAAGACCTATGCGGTAAGGGGGTAAGCTGCACAACTACGCCATCTCCAGAAGCTCCCAATGGTACAACGGTAAGGGAAGAACAAAGAAGATCCGGCAAGTCCATGAATAGAGATTCAAGCAAGAAAGTTGAGGCATAAATTTTCCAAAAATTCTTCCATCTTTATCATAGAATACAAATATCGAAATTAAAAAAATTACTCCTAAAATTATAAATAAATATTAAAGAGAATCATTCTTACATCTTCTTCTAAGTGACAAGATCAAAAATTTGCACTTTCCAAAACTTAGAGAATGTTTCTTTTTAAGTACAGATATTTATGCTTGATGGCTTTCTAGAAGTGTTGGCATACAATGGAGGTGCATTAGGACGTATTTTCTATTTGTTATTTTGTGAATTTTTGTTATAAGTTATGACTTAGTTTAAAATTTTATCTAACACTAAACTTTCAATTTAGGTGTCTATTAATAAATTTATTAAAATTTGAATATGGTTCATTATTTCCAACAATTTTGAAACTATCTTAGTAAATGTAGTTGTAGACACCTAAAATTGACACCTTGTTGATTCTCGGTATTTCTTGTAAAATTGATCAATTATATTTGAATAATTATCCCTATTTATGGAATTTATATTAATTAAATAATATTTTTATTATTTGATTAATATTCCCCTTTAATCCCATTATTCCCCTTCATCATCTAAAATTATTTTGTTATCCATCCCTAAGGTTTAGTCTTTTGAATGATTATTTGATAATTATTCATATAAAATTTTATCCATCTTTCTTATTAAAATTAAATAAATACTCTTATTTAATTAATCCCTCCTTTCATAATCCACTCATAAATATCTATTATTATTTAACTATTTCTTAATCATATTCACATGGGAATGCCACTTGTCATATGAGGCACTTGCATGATCATGAAAATTATTATTCAAAGGGATAACCAAGTTGTTACCTCTCTTTTCACTTGTTCATCCATCAAAATCCTATAAAAATATAAAATGTATCACAACCAAACCATTTTCATACAATTATTTCTTATGAAATCTTATGTTGTTAGAAAGAGTACTCAAGTCCAACCATCTATGAGCATAAACACCTCATCTTGGTGTAGAAAGGGTTGGATTTGGCAAGGACCTTTTGATTTTTTCTAAGTGTGGTATAAGGGAAGTAGATTACCCTATGAATTTACTCACGGTGTACCTCTAGGTGTTGAGATAGAGCTAACATTGGGTGAATCCTCTAGCCATCCTTGGTAAGAGATTTATGTACAACACAACTTTCCCTAGCTATCCCTCACTTAGTATATGGTATTATCTTTATGATGTGATCCCATACTAGGTGATACACCCACCTGAATAAATAATAGGTTGTTTTTGTGCTTGGCATGTCTTCATTTTCAAAACCCATGCAACCCATTTAATCCAAAAATCTACAAAAAATTAAACTATTTGATTGTTGATTGAGTGTGATTATTTTTAAATATTTCTAAGGTCAAACTTCTAATCCACCTCATCCTAATACACCTAATCCATAGTCTAATCATCCCATCCAAAACTATCCAACCCATCAAATCCAACCAAAGGACCTTAATCCCTCTTCCTCTAATAATTTCATCCTAATCATTTTCCTTTATCTCTCCTCTAAAACCTTCTACTACAAATCTCCCTTCTTATAAATGATCTCAAATCCACTTGACTACAAATCCTAATAAGAAGAGTCATAATGGTGGATTAGGGTTCTAATCCTTGTTTTGTGTTGGTGTGGTAATTGATTGTGTGATGGATTTTTGATTTATGATTGCTAATTGGTCAATTTTAAATGATGTAATAAAATAACTATGTAAAGTATGCAAATGCAATAGTCTATTATGATTTTTGATAAACTAAATGCAGACAGACAAAATTGAATTCCAAAAATGTAAAGGGAAAACATAAATACACCTAAAATATAAATTTGAGCCTGATTTTGCAGGTCTAGGGCACAATGCACCTTGGACTATCATCCTTTTTCCAAAATTTGAAAGTACATGCTTGAGGTTAGCAGTTTGTAGCTTATGTCTTTCAAGTGTTGTCAGAACTTCGTTTGTTGATGAGAAAATGTGGATTCTGTGACTTGTCAACTTGTAGGGCTTTTATGCATGAATAAACAAATAGGCTTCAATCTTCCTCCAACTCACTTTAGATCTATAACCTACACACACAAAAGGAGAGGAAGGGTTGTGCCATATAGAGGCTTTCCTAAGTCAAACCTCATGTTGGTATTTCTACCTCTACAATAGAAAATTATGATAAAAGAGAGTGTATCCTTGGTATGATAAAGGATAATGATAAACAAGTAATGAATTGACAATATTGTTGCAACCCACCACTTAGATCTTATCTCCTTAATGGACTGAAGTCACACTCATCACCTTTAAGGATCAATTGTTTCTTGACTTGAATTGATTTGATCACCTACAAGTGTTAGTACACAAATAAAATACATGAAAACATGAAAAAAACTCACATAACATATGACATGATGCTTGAATGATGAAATGTTGCACTAATCTTGATAATTATGCTCTTGAATGCTCTTAAGATTTTCACTTTTCTCAATAGACTTCTTAATTATGCTACCAAGATTAAAATGGTGAAATTACTTTGTATTTATATGTAATTCTTCTAATTTCTCAAACATCAAATGCCAACAACTAACAATTGAAATTGAAATTTCAATTAATAATTATCGACACTAACATTCAAATTTGGAGCCAAAAATGTTGGTCTAGGACATAGTGCACCCTAGACTGGATTCTTGTTTTTTCAGGATCAAAAGTGTCGAGGGAAAAAAATTAAATGCATAATATCATTTCTCATGTTTTATTTTTTGAGATGTTTGTAAAATTGGTAATTAATGCATAATTAGGTCCAAGCACATAAGGGGAGCTAAACATAACGTGAAATTGTCAAGAGTGACAATGTTTGATGCTATAGAAAGATCAAAGAGTCTATTGATATGTATGTAATGAATATATGCCACTAATAGTGATTTTTTAGATGCTAATATTCACAAATTGGCTAATAGTTGAAATTGGGGATTCAAAATTTGGCTAATAGTACAAGTTGTAAGATGACCTAAATAGCCATATTTTTATAAAATCTTATTTTAGTCCTAGTTAAATCGTCATAAAATATATTTAAAAAAAAAATTAAATTCAAAAATTTGCCACAATATTCATACCTAATAAGTTCAAATTTTCCTAAATCTTATAAGGTAGAGTAGAAAATGAAATTAATTTGCCAATAATATTATATAATTATTGATCACTTTAGGGTCATATAATTAATTTTTAATCACCTGCATTGATTTTATTTAAAACCTAATGGTTGAGGTTGTATTCTATGTTTAAAATGTATCCACATAGCTCCAAGAACCATCAAGCCCAAAATTATATTTGGGTCATTGAAGATTTATAGTTTAAGGGTTGGGGTTAAATTTTGTGGGCCAAAATATACTTGTAGAGATCAAATGCCCATGGGGCCTAAAATAAAACCTAAACTGTTAGATTATAATTAAAACCAATGGTGTTGAAAAATAACTTAGTTCCAATTTAAAATATTCAATGTTTGATTTAAAATATTAAGGAATTAAAAATTATAGACATGAGCACTACATGTTAAACTAGTCAATCACTACCACTCTAAGGCCCCTACTTTTCCATAGATTTTCTTTTTAAAGAAAGGATTCACCATGGTAATTAATGCATTTGCCTATTTTTTGTTGAGATTCGCCAAAATTTTCTACAAATTTGTAGTGATTTAAAAAAATCACTAGTAAAATTATTTTTTCAAAAAAAAAAGAAAGATTTTCCAATAGAAATAATATTTTTTTCCAAAAATAAATCTTACTAGTGATTTAAAAAAATCGCTAGTAAGATTTATTTTCTTCAATAGAGATGGGTATCGATTTTCTTGTGATGTCTTTTATTCTATGATAGGGGAGCTACTTGACCTTATAACTATTTCTATATATTTTATATTCTTAGCTAAACTTATTTAATTCAATTTTCCTATCTACTATAAGGTTTAGGTTAAAGATCTTATTGATTCCTTAATCAAGGTGAAGATGACAACTCCCTTCCAATCCTTTAATTTCCTAGCAATGGGATCATGATTACTATAAATGACACACAAAGTTCAGGCTAATAAATAAATAGGTTCAACAAACTTATCCAACTCAAATCTCTTAATATTACACATCAATATAGATTTATCAGTCTAGATGTAGCTATATGAAAATAATTCCTATCCAATCAAGAAAATCACTACATCCCTAATTTATTTGACTCTATCCTACAATATATCAAACAATATATTAATATATGTCATGCATTTATCTTTTGGTTGAACTATAAATCGGTCAATTAAGTCTCGATCTAAACACCTCTTAGAATATTCACATTGAACAAAAAAATGCCTTATCTTGAAACAATTTTTTTTTTAAATTATGATAAAAACACAAACTTTTATAATAATATTGAATTGATTAATTTCACACGACAAGGAATAATAAAACTAGAAACCTGCATAATTTGTAAGACCTGCTGAATTCAAAATCACAAAGAGAGTTTTCATGGTGGATAAACATATCCATAACTCCTTTGTCTTCTACTACAAGGTTTATAATAAGCAATGAAGATTTTTGATAATTTGATGAACAAACTTACCTCTTTTCCACCCTCCACGTTGAGTACACATATAATTTGAAAAATTAGTGACGTCATAGGTAATATCCTCCATCAAGTTGGAACCCTAGGTTTTTATGATTCTTCGATTGGAAGACCTATAACATCACAACTTTATAATGTAGTATATGTTTTTGGAATTGCAATATGAATGGTGTGTATAATGAAAAGATAGTCATTACACTTGCAAAAGTGAGAATGGGGACTATTTTTCAAATGTGATGTTCACGAGCCCATGTAATACAACGAAAGAATTCTATTTGTCCACCTTAGTGTTACCTTTGATAAATACAAAAGCCTCATGCATCACAAGAGAAAAATGGGGCCCACAAATGAGGATGAAATGTGAAGAACACATGCAATGTAATAAGAATCAGTTACCCATCATACTCATTCAATGTAAGCCATGACATCGATGGCTCGATGAAAATGGAACTTATCATCTCTTGAGTACACATGGTAATATATATCATGATTTCATAGCTTCAAACAACGATTGTGATGTGATTAGTGGATATCATGCAACAAAAACATGCAACATAGGATGTAAGCGAAAGCCATAAACCATAAAATAATCTTGACCCAATAAAATAATGTGACAAAATTGAGTGTGATCATACATGATTAGCAAAGGGGTCACTAATAATATGATGTATACAGAGACCAAAAGGTAGACTTCTAGTGACATTGGGAAAAACCAAACAAAAAAGATTTAAAAAGCAAAGGACCCTTGTACATTAGATCTACGGTTTTAGTAAAGTGGAGAATTTTAAAATCTTAAAGTATCAAAAACACTAAGGAATTTGATAGAAAAATTGGAACATTTCAACCGTGGATATTGTTCAAAGGGCATATGTTCTAATTGGACACACTGATGATCCAATGTAGACCTTAAATATAAACATAAAGAACAACAAAATAATTCACCATGGGTCATAGATAATCATGGTTGCGTAACACATAAACAAGAGTACAAAATA
Source organism: Sequoiadendron giganteum (assembly GCA_007115665.2). NCBI lineage: Eukaryota > Viridiplantae > Streptophyta > Pinopsida > Cupressales > Cupressaceae > Sequoiadendron > Sequoiadendron giganteum. The sequence continues at coordinate 336,819,271 of CM021105.1, read as the reverse complement.
ATTCACCATGGGTCATAGATAATCATGGTTGCATAACACATAAACAAGAGTAAGGAAATTTTGCAAGGAAGAAATGAGCTAAAGCTCCAAAAAAAGTTGTGTTTTGGGAATTATCCTTGCATAAGTATTTCCTAAAAAATTTCTCTTAAGTTCTTAATAAGATATGAGTCTTCATCCTACAATTTCTCTATCGTAAATGGGCCCAAACACATAGGAACAAACTTTGCATGTCTTTCTTTGTCTTACAATCTCACATTCTACATCAAGGCCTTATGTCTTTGATTTCAAACTTTTTAAAACTATCCATTTTATCAAATAGATACTTCGCTTGTTGCATCTTCATATTGATCGTTTGAGAACTTCTCTTGGTCTCATCAAATTTAACCAACTGATTGATCTTACAATCTACGGCATCATCCATTTCTTCAGTTGTGTCTTGAATGAGCTTATAAACTAGTAGCATAGTATTAATGGGTAAAACTACATCAACTCCATATACCAACTCAAAAGGTGATTTTATAATATAATTTAATGGAATTAATCTATCAACCCCTACAAGCCAAATCTCGGAGTCCCATGATTTTTTTTAGCCAAGTCCTCTCTTGATCATTTTTATTACTTGGATCAACCTATCTGTTCCCTTGTTAATTATTGGGAATGAGATGGATATAATGATTTCATTCTCAAAGTAGACATTAATAAAATCTATTAATAATTTTAAAAATTACCTAGTGGGTGCCAAAAATTATTGCTTATATATTGCATGTAGTTATGAAGGACATCTTTACATAGAAGGAGGTCACTAGATGGTGATGCGAGTACATTAATAAATTTTAGGAGTTGGTCATTGATATTTAGATCATTAAGTTGGATAAAGGACAAAGCTTGGCTAAAATAAAGAGAATATAATTTGGAAGCAACAAAATAAATTAGGTAAAAGTAGAAATTGGAGTTGATAGGAAGAGATATAAACTAAAAAATTCTCCATTATATGGAGATATAATTTATTACTTGCTAACACATGAATCACCCAACTAAAATTGATGGCAATAGGAAAAGAACATTGAAAATAAATTTCCAATAGTATGTATTGATTCATAGAATTTTGGTGTGGAGAAATAGGGATGATGCTCTATTGAGATGCATTGATAAGGAGGAAGTTTCTAGAGCATCATTAGAGATGCATAATGGTACATGTGTGGAAATTTCATAGAAAAAAATAGCCCACCAAATCCTTAGGGTCGGGTAATAGTGACCATCCCTATTTCCAAATACACATAAGTTGGTCATAAGTTGCAAGGATTATTTTAAATTTTTAGGCAATCTCAAGGGATCAAGTGTGTTACCCTTAAGACCTATGTCACTAGAAGCCCCTTTTTCATAACTAGGGAATTGATTTTGTTGATGACATTACTGATGAATATAGTGGAGGGTTTAAATGAATCTTAGTGGCCATTAATTACTTTACTTAATGCATTGAAGCAATTACCACCAAGAGGGCCACTAGTAAAGTGGCAATATATTTTATTCTAGATCACATTATAACTAGGTTTTGTGTTTCTAAGAATATTGTAATAGATAATACCACTATGGGGGTATGTCAATCACTATCACATTCATCTTGTACTCCTTAGGATATGCGGCTAGTTTGAAATTAACATCATTCACAATTCTTATGATAGTGACCTATGTAAAATCCATACAAAAGCATTTATCGAACGATTTTGTAACCTATAAACCCAAGTGGTTCAAAACTTGTAAAGGCATAATATTGGTGGATGCACTAAAGTCAATAAGCAATTTCTTAACAAAATATATTTGATAGGAAACATTACATAAAATGGATCTACCTGAGTTGGATATTTGGTCAACATTGATCCCAAATAAATTTACATGGCCTCTCAACATTTTTTGCTTTACCAATTTTTCCTATCACTTGGCTTTCCTTTTTTTCACATGTCATGATCTTTACATTTGTTTGATTAATCTAAAAGAGTGACACAATTTAGAAACAAATTTATTTTCTTGTGTTCTTTTATCCTCATAACTTCCATTAGGGGAACCAAAAGTTTTATTTGACTTAGTATCATAGCCACATCTAATGGGACATATTTTAGCAATGGAGTATCCACTAGTATAGTTTTAGTAGACAAAGGAAAAACATGACTGACAATTCTTTATTTTATATGATCCTTCTCAACTAACTTTTCATTCTTAGAGGTGATATTTCTACCATTTGGATGTTAATGATACAAATTCACCACACAACCCTTATCCTTAATATTTAACTCATGGCCCCAATCATTAATAGAAGAATAATTGTTATTATGATAACATCCCTTTGAATTCAATATGTTTATCTCTTTTTTATGTTGACCTTACATCAACCCATGATCAATGGTATGACAATTTTCATCATAATTCACTATTTTTACTTCTATAGCACAGTATAGTGGAGAATGGGACATTTAGCAAACTAAGCACCATGGGGCTTCTTCTACAATATTGAAACCTACCTTCTTTAAAGGATGTGTTGTTCCTTTGTTAAGTGACCCCTTGATATTTGGTAACACGGGTCTACCATTGTTCCATCTAGTGTTATATGGTTGGTTAGACAATCTTGGCATTCTTTCTTACATACCTTAATTATTTCTTTCATTTTAGATGCCTTTTTCATTTTAAGAAACCTTGTAGCTTAGTTATCTTCTAACATAAAATCTTTACTATTATGATCCTTATCATAAGGCATAATCCTTAGGTCATTTTTTATGCACCTTGTCAAATGATCTCTAATTTCTCAATATTTAAATCAATCTTGTAAGCTTTCCTCAATGCTCGAGGCTCTTTGTCCCTTAACAAGTATCCCATATCAATTTCATATTATCTACAATACAACACCAAGTACATTGACTCATTAGTCCTCATATATGCAAGAATCTTAAACATTAGCCTATTAAATTTGGCATTAAATATGAGACAAATTCATTATAGCCCTTACAAGTATTAGTGAACTCATTTATATTGAATCTAGGTTAAATATTATCACCGTATTTTTCCCACTAGAAAATATTTTGTAGCATTCCCCAACAAAATATCATCTAGAGACTACATGAACAATTCTATCAATATGTCCTTATCCTCAATTTTATAGTCATCATTAAATAATTTAAATAACTAAAGTGGTCTTCCCTAGAGACAACCTTATTCCCATAAAATTTCATGAGCTTAGACCCAACTTCTCCTAGGATGGGGTTGGGATACCCAAGTATTCTTATAAAATTCAATTGCCTATACCTATCCAAGAGTAGAGGAGGTCTTGTAAGAAATTTACTCTATTATCTATATGATCTCTATAATTATTTCTTCTATTACTAATATTTCACATTCATTTAATTAATTTATTGATCATTTTTCTCAAGTTATCAATTATGATGTTGATATTGTCTCTAGCTTTTTGAGCCTCAAACCTGACTAGCTCAACCTTCAAAGTGGTTATCTCTTGATTAAGTTCGTCATTATGATATTTTTTCATCTAATCTTATTTTAGATTGGTCTTCTTTAAAGTCCTCATAATTTTCACCTTCCCAATGATCTACATGATTAGGAATGTCTCTATACCAAAAAGGATGTGCATCCTCATTAGCAAGTGAAGCCATTGGCTAGTCATATACAATATTTTACCTCATATTCATTTTTTCCATGAGGGCCTCACTTACATGAGCCTCAACTTCTCTTTCCATTTTTCTTTCATGAGGTTATTTACTATTCATTAATAACTTGCACCATGACATTCACCATCACTTCCTTACTATGGGTTTCTAGGAGTAAATCTATCACTATGATAACCATATTGTTTGCTTGTTTCTTGTAAATTAGTTATATTATTTTCAAGACGACCCATAATAGATGAAAATGACTTACCTATATATTTGGATCTCCATGTAGTATGTTCCTTTTTTTCATCTTTCCAACTAGCTTCTTGTTAAATTTCCTTTAAATAATGATATTCTTCCATACATGCCAAGATTATTGAAATATGATCTAGATTTACTATAACAAAGTAGCCACCCTTTGTATGAAAAGGGGATGAGAAGGATGAGATAAAAATAAACACCACACATTTTTTTAATTTAGAATATCAAATTTATAAGAATTGAGGACTGGCATGGAATTTAGAAACTAGTTCTCCAACAAATTCATCAAATATGTTGGTTCTCCTTGACTTGCATTCAACAATTCCTAAGAGGTCGCAAATTTCTATGCTTAAAATTATTGAGAGGATAGCCAATAAACGAAAGACATATATATCTCGCATACACCGTTGGCTCTATGAAATCAAGGCGGTATTTTATATTAATATACATTAGGTTCAATTTTAAATATAATATTTTAACCTCAATGATTGGTAGATAGGATGTTTGTAAAAATACAGCAAGAATTTTTTTTTAAATATATCTTTTGATTCTTCAATTATTCCTTTAACATTCAAGCATGAACCACATAAATTATATTTTAACATATACCTCTAAGGATATTAATTTTAAGGGTTGATGGATTGTTAGGATCCTAAGGACTAACTAATACCTATTGAAAGATAAATAGAGTCATCATAAATTATTTCCATTTTTTCTTCATAGCAACATTCATGGTACTTTGAAATATATATCACTATGTTATAGTGATAAAACCCATGGATTAAGACTCATCCAAGCATGTTTCTACTTAATAATATATTATGAATATTTTAATTCCCATTATCATTCAAGAAAGACAATGTTATAATCCTTAAGTATCTACTAACTTAAATAGATATTTCAATACAACAAATGTGTGAATGATATTATTAACTCTTAGCTACCAATCTCAAATAAATAACAATACCATAAGGGATAAATCATACAAGTAAGCTCTCATTAATATAATACAACCAAAAATAACAAAAGTGACAAAATAACACAAAATCATCTTTATTTCTTTTAGTATTAGAGGTTTATTTCCTCACTATTCCAACTTGTTTTACAAATTATGCACCCATCCCTTATATAGAAATAATATAGATATAACCCCCATGGATATATGACACATGTCAATCTAAGATGACAAGATGAATAACCTAAAGAACTAAATAGAATAATGACAACAACAAATAATATACATGATTCACATGAAAAATTATGTCCCTTCTCAATCAATTACAATAGCTATAAATTCCAAAGTGTTCCTACATACATTCAAAATTTAATTTATTGTTCGACTTAGCGGCATGTAAGAAGATAAAATTGGGAATACAAAAGAAGAGGTTGACAACTTAAGGTTTTTTTTCTTGAAATTGATGATTCACAAGTGGCAGTTGGCAAAGGTAGTTGGAGGTAGTGAAACCCATCACTCTCTAATTGAGTTGAATGACCAATAGCCATTAAGTCATAAAAATTTCAAGGCACCTAGAGAGACATTATGTATAATTGTAGATCATGAGAGGGAGACTAATGATCTTTTGATGGAAAAATGTGGAATCATTACTAATTGTACAAAACAATGGGAGAATGACTTGCCATTTTACACAAGAAAATATAGAGACAACCTAAGTCAAAGGAAATGGTAACAAATGGGAACTCACTCTAATCTATTTAGCGGAAGATGGTTAATGGGATAGAACTTAGAGTGGATCCAACGTATTTTTCCTCCATTACTTCACCATTACAATTTAATTGAATAACATAGACTTATTAGGAAATTTCCAATCAAATAATAACTTTTCTCATAACAAATCATCCATATTCAAGGCATGCACAAACCTTTTTGGCTGAACCAAGGAATTTCTCAAGTAAGTCTTGGTATAAGAACCTCTAAGACCATCTAGATTGGGTAGATGTTTGGTTGATATTGAAACAAAAATATTTTGAGGGGTTATGGTGGAAACATAGGATTTGATAGTAATAGTTAATTGAGTATACACACAATAGGGAACAATAAAACTAGAACCCAACACAATTGACAAGCCCTACTTAATTTATAATCAGAAAGGAGAAACATACCCATTACCAATCACGCACAATTACATTGTTGAAAATATTGTAGAATGTTGGCACCAAAAGATATAATCTAGCTTTGTTCCTTTCATAATGTCTGTAGCTACTTTTTTTCTAGTACAATGCTTGAAATAACACTAAATATATTTGATAATTAGATGAATAGAAAACATGTCTCCTCACCACCCTCCACATTGAATATGCATGCAATTTGAAATATTAACGACTTCATAGCTAACATCCTCCATCAAGTTTCAACTTTGTTCATTGATTATTTTTATTTGATAGATCTATAGCGATTACACATCACAACTTAACAATGCAATACATTTATTTGGAACTAAAATGTGAAGGTTGTATGTGATGAAAGTATGTTGATTTGTATTAATCTTTCATCTCTACTCATACACCTACTAGAGAGACCTACTTCTTATTTCAACCGATGGGTACATTATAATTGTTGGGGTATTAACATGTGACATCATAATATTTACTTACTCCTTCACGTGCTTCAACAACTAATGTTACTCTTGGTTGTGTTGGAATTGACTAATTCAATCCACAACTCCCATGAAACAGTTGCAAGCAATTACCTGTCACAATAGAGAAGATCAAAAGCGAGATTATGCTTAATAACCTAAGAATTGTATTGATGCAAATAACCTAGATGAAACCATGTTACCTGGATAAATATTAAAAATGAATGTGCATGCTTATATAAGCAAAGCACAATGCAAACCCTACATGTGGATTAACAAGATAGGCGACAAGTGTTCTAATCTCATGCAATGAGGCAACTTGTCCTAAATTTAGTCCAATCTAATAATAAGAATCAAACTAAAGATTAAAAATCAACTCCTAAGTTTAGCTTAAGTGAACTAAAGTAAAAAAGGCTCTAATAATTAATTGATGATTAATTAATTATCAGATAATGACTTATTTACTCCAACACCCCCCTTAAGATCAACTTAGGGAGAAACTAAACAATTGATAAAAGAAGCTAAATGAATGCAAAATGGGCCTCGACTACAAGTCTTGATGAGGTACACATGTACATAATGAAACTCTCATAACTAGATAAAAGCAGAAAACTTCATGGGAAAAACTCCTCTCCAAAAGAGAGTAAAAGAGATTATTGTACTAGAGAAAGAAGGATAGGAGGACTAAATGTAACCCCACAAGGACTGCTTCTATCATGAAAGTACAATAAACTTCCCCCTAATGGGAGAGAGAAAATGAGGATATGAATCCATTGCCCACAAATAAATTTTCTCCCCTTAGGAAGAAATAGATCCACTAGTGATTGGAGAAGCCAATCCAAAAGAATGGGTGATTCTGGAATCTAAATCCAAATGATGTGTGCCTCTAAAAATTGCTCACATTTCCACATGTTGAAAAGCAATGATGTTGATCCAAGATCCTGTGAAGACTGATATAGAACAAGTTGTAAAAGCGATGAAGATGGTGGGCCAACAATAGTGATGTGGTTGTCAACAAAGAGGAGATGAATGTCCTCAAAGTAATCCTCTAGATTTGTAATATAGGACTCTACAAACAAGGATGATATGTCTGCAAGATATGAATCCCAAGTAGCTTTGTCTGAAAATGTATGTCCTATTGCTCTAAACCAATAGGGGCCAAGGATGTGGCAATGTACTGTTGATCAGGAACAGCAAGAGATGTTGATATACTCAAGTTCCTCTAAAGTATCATCATCAAAGGGTATGCAATTTGCATATACAAGAGGGATGAGATAATTTGTAGTAGGATCCTCTAGGTATGGAGAGATATGAGGGTCTCCATGAATCTCCCAAAGTTGTGTCCAAAGTATGTGGGGCAGTGATAACTTTAAGAACCCCCCTCCCCCACCTCAGCGAAGGTGTAAAATCCTGGTGAATCTTACATTTTATTTGAAAAAATTATTAATTTTCTTGGTGAATCTTTCCTTTTATTTGAAAAATATATTAATTTTCCTAGCGAATCTATGCACATTATTAAAAAAATTGTAAAATCCTAGTGAATCTCAATGAATAATTGGTAAAAATAATAATCACAGTGGCAAATCCTAGTGAATAATCACTAAAAATATTGATTACAATGGTGAATCTCTCCTTTAAAAATTTGCAAAGTTGGTCGGCGCAGTTCCCCCATTTTTATTTTTATTTTTGTAATATTGAAGTAGGGGCCCGGGGGCGGTAGCCACTGACAGGGTCAAGGGGTAGCACCCCTTACGGGGTTCAAGGGAGCAGAGCCCCCTTGTGAGGGTTGATGGGGCAACGCCCCCTCACGGGGTCCGAGGATAGTGGCTTGACGCGCTCCTATTCACTATAAAAAATGCATTGGAGTACACATGGATTAAGTATTATTAAAAAATATCACTTTAAAAGTAAGACTAAATGAAAAGTGAAAATGTTACCATCAATTAGCTTTTTAATCGGATGGTTGTAGGTTGATTCCACGACCTAATACACATGTGCCTTTTAAAAGGCTTGTTGAGGCCCATAATTTGTTTTGGGCCACATGATTAGATCAATCATGTGGCCCAAAATAAATTCTAGGCCTAAACAAGCCTTTTACAAGGCACGTACGTATTAGGTCGCAAAATCAACCTACAACCATCTAATTAAAAAGTTAATCAATGATTTGATGGCAATAAATAAAAGCCCTGTTCAAGGCTAAAATATCCCTGAAACTAAATGGTAATTTATTATTGTGGCGATACTCCCCAAAATTAATGGTAGGAATATAATATTACTAGTGAATATAATTAATATTTTTAATTATAGCATAAACTATTGGTGAATTAGTTCGAATGACTCATCGTTTACATGGCGAATCAAATTAGATTTATTAGTTTAAAAAATAATGCATAGGCAAATTAATCAAGACGAAATTATTGTTTTGTAAAAGCCTAGTGATTCAATCTCCTTTTTAGCTTGTACTATTCACGATTTTTGTAGGTCTTGATTTCTATTATTCATTAATTGGCGAAGATTCGCCACTAAATTTTTCCCTGATGTGGGGAAATTCAATGTCTGATACAACATAGATAGTGTCAAGATCAACACTAGAACATATAACCCCTACAATATGATCTATGATGATACCCCATGCTAATAAACTCCCTGGTGTGTCTGGTGTAGGTATGAGTCCATATAGATAAGGCAAAATATCAAGCCACCTGAGATGTGTCAGGATTCCACTTCGCCAATACTCATAGTTATCCTTATCCAAGTTGATCACATAAGGATGAACAAAAAAACCCATGATACTCACTTGAATGAAAAAATCAAGACTAATGATCTTTGTACTGATAAAGCAGATCAAAATATGTCATCTCACGTAAACAAATCCTTTCCAGGTGCCAAGATGTCTAAGTAATTAAGCAAAGTGTGAAAACACAAAATACTAAGTAAAATATACCTGGGGTAGATTTTGGAAAAAGTACTTGAATAGATTTGAAGAGCTCTGAAATACCTTTCCAACATTGCTTGAATCGCGAAAATCAGAGATACAGGATAAAAGTTACAAGCTCAAAAGCACAAAATTAATATCTGACTTTGATTGAGAATAAAATGAACCACTAGTAAAATTTGATGATAATACTTATACCACTGGAAAATTTGCAGAACCAACTTTCCGACGATATCTCGTTTGCCTGATTTTGACACTGTATGCCCAAGTTATGCCAAAAAGAAAAAAATGCTCCTTTAGGGCAAATCAGGGCTAGGAGTGGGAAAAGATGGCCAGCTGTATGGATGATGTCATGTTGATGTCAACAATCGACAAGAAAAAAATTGATGTCTTGTCGGCAGTCAACGCAAAAAAACACCCTCTACCGGGAATAATAGGCAGTTGCCAGGAAAACACATGTTAGATGCTAGAATTTAGGGGGAATATTCCCCAGTTGGCACCACTGGAAGATGTGCATGTGTCGGTTTTGGTTTTTGCCACCCTTATGAGAGGGCCGATGAACTTTGTGGCTGCTAGGTTTTTAAAGGGGTCACCTATGTTTGTGCAGGCCAATGTATATTTTGATGTGTCCGCCTAGATTTTTGAAAGGCGTCGATTTGATGGAGAGGACTCACCCTAGTACGACCAATGCAGGGAATATTCTCTGTGTAGTAGGGATACTCCCTATGCTTTTTTTTTCTTTTTGATTTGAAAAAGACTTTTCGATTTGATTTTTCACAAAATAATTTTTGATATATTTTTTTATTTTGAGGATAAAATATAAAAAACCTTTAAATATTTTTTTTTATCAGTGGATTAAAACAAATTTTAAAAACCAGAGAACCATGTACTAGTGCACACGAATTAAGGTGCCCAAATCTGTACGAATATGTGTGCCTCTAAAAAAATTCCTTTCATTGCAACTGCTTGGATTTGAGAAAAAACAACAAGTGATCTTAAGGTTTTCGAAAGCTCTGAACGTAATGGTGAGACTCATTTTTCTCCAGGATGCACCAAAAAATTGCTCAAGGTCAGATCTCTCCAATAATTGAATAGGGGGCTACATATCTGGGCTATGATACCATGTTGGAATTGATTGATTCAATCCACAACTCCCACGAAATACCTACAAGCAATTACCTATCACAATAGAGAAGATCAAAAGCGAGATTGTGCTCAATAACCTGATAATTGTATTGATGCAAATAACCTAGATGAAACCATGTTACTTGGATAAATATTACAAATGAATGTGCGTGCTTATATAAGCAAAGCACAATGCAAACCCTACATGCAGATTAACAAGATAGTGACAAGTGTTCTAATCTCATGCAATGAGACAACTTGTCCTAAATTTAGAAAATCTAATAATAATAATCAAACTAAAGATTAAACATCAAATCCTAAGTTTAGCTTAAGTGAACTAAAGTAAAAAAATCCTCTAATAATTATTTGATGATTAATTAATTATCAAATAATGAATTATTTACATTTTAATTTGTTTATTCCATCATGTATTGTAAGAGTGATAATGGGATCCACATTCAAAACCACAATACAAATTTTCATCACGATGGAATAAGAATTCAACAGATGTTTTCCATAGTATATGTTACCTCAAGTCCTCCAAGTTGGAGTCCATATCAACATATCCTAGAAAATACAAAGTCACCACACTTTGCAAGAGTGAGAGTGGGGCCCAATTTGTAAATAGTGATCCACAAGAGCCCATGCATTGCAATGAATGAATAATAGATCTATCCACCTCAATATTTATCTCAATAAATATAAAACCATTATGCATCATAGGAGAAAAATAGGGTTCATAAATGAGGATGTAATGTGAAGAACCTATGAAATGCAATAATAATTAGCCGCTTGTCATAGGCCCACAAGCTTATCATACTCATTCATTGTAAAGTATACTTGGATTTTAGTGGCCTAATAAAAATAAGCCTTCTCACCACAAAGGTCACCCAACACAAATGGAACTTGTAGACATGACTCATCTCTTTAGTACGCATGGTAGTATGATCTTGTAGCCAAAGCCTAATGCTTCAAACAACAACTATGATGTGGGTAGTGGGTGCCATCCAATATAAAAATGACACATACGATGCTAGTGAAATCTCCAAGTTTTAACATAACCACAAACCAATAAAATAATATGATAAAGCGAGCACAAAAAAATGTCGATTAACAAAGGAAAGGGACCAATAATTATACGATATACATGGGGACTAAATGGTGGAATTTAAGTGATACAATGAGGAAAATAATCAATAGAAGATTAGAAAATGAAATGAATGACATCACAAAGGATATTTACATGTTAGAAATACAGTTGTAGAAAATAAGTGAATAATTATAAAATCCTAAAGACCAAAGAGGCTAAAACACTAGGGAATTCAACAATAAAACTAGAACATTTCAATAATATGCACTTTCCAATATGATCTCCAAAATTGAAAAAAAAAATTATTTCTTGCTCTTTGGATGCCAATATTGTGTTTTAATACCATTTGTAATGAAATAACTTACACAATAAAAAAATCAACAAAAAATACTTGGATCTATATGATAGGAATAATTGAAAATACTTGATAATAGTAAGCCAATTTCGAGGGGGGAAACCTCCAAATGTCTCAAACAAATTTAGAATATGATGATAATATACTATTCACTACTCTTATATATATCATACTTATGCCTTTAAATACCACCGATGTTAATCTAAGTACCTATATAACACTATAAATGATCAAATAGCTTATTTAAAGGTTAAGCTAGCCACAAGTTGGCTACATATCCAAATACAATAAATATACATGTTAAGGGTATAACACCCTAAATACACTTGTCCTTATATATTTATACCATTATTAGCCCTCATTTCCATATGTTCATCCCTAATCTTGAGATTCCCTATCCTCCATCTTAGGTCATTTCCACGATGCATAAGATCACTCCCACATGACACAAACCTAACCTAAAATTTATTTTTAAAACTCAAATGACTAACTCTTACCTTTTCCTCATAGTTTTTGGGCATCAACTTAGTACATAGTTGTGTGAAAATTCGTCATGTCTTGATATTTTAAGACATTCATCTATGTATTAATCAATTATCTAATCATAATTTGAAATCCTATATCATAATCAACATCTAGATCACTTGCTTTCTTGTCTATTATTTTCATCTTGGTCACAACCGAAAATTCATGTCCAATCAACAAGGTTAACATAAAATAATTTGGTGTTGGTGGGAAGCTTGCAAAATTTGAATGCTATTGTTGTAGCTCTCATATTTCTTGCTCCTTTTCATTCTTCTCCACTTCAATTTAATTATGGGGGGTGACAAATTTACACACAAAGTCGAGGTCTTGTGATGAAGTGAAGAAAGATATGACTATTTTGTATATATGTAGTGAAGGTGGTATTGCATCATATCTTGAGTGCTTGAATGGATATGACCAAAACCTCTCCATTTGATTTTCTTAATGTTGGAATCAAATATATGTTTAGCTCAATGGTGTGAAGTTAACAAAAAAGTAATTAGTCAAGCCATAGGAATAAATTTGTAGGGAAAAAATTCATTGTTAAATAAAAGTCCAAGATACTGCTCAATTCTTCAAATAATGGGAAGAACCAATCAAGTGCCAAAATGGGTTTGAACATCAAAAGATCCTAAATGTAAGGAGCGAAAGTCTTTAATTCCAAATAATCTTATAATTCCTTTAATAATTTCATTTCCATTCCATAAAATATCGTAACTCCATTCATTAACATTGTTTAATCCACAAGATTCCAAAATATCAACTTTAAAGTCTACCATAAGATTCATAATACATCTAATTACATTCATAAATACGTGTCATCTTTCATGACATTTATAATATAAAACATTGTAAAAGAAATTTACAATTCAAGACTTAGGCATTTTGTCGCCTTAAGTTCTACAAAAATCATTCAATAATAAAATACAACAGATATATGAAGAAATATTCATTTGATCTTCAATCCAACTGCTAATCTTCAATCATGAAGATGAGAACAAGGTTCAGTCGCTTTTTTCACCCAACCTCAAAGCTTACGCTTCCCCAAAATTCCTTAGTCAATCAAAGAATACCTAACCCTGCACGAATCGCTTAGCAAAAAAAAGTCGACAAGCAGGATGGAATCTGATGCGTGCCTAGTATAACTAGTAAATCCACAAGCATTTTCATTTTTCTAATTCATTTAAAAAACAAGCAAGTTCGATACTAGGATATGGTAGAGAGTTATAAATATTCCATCTATTTCAATGGTCCTTAAGTTACTTGGCCAAGTAAAATGTCATGAACAACAAATAATAGTAGTTTTGGAAAAGAAAAACTACGCTCTATATAAACCCATATTCGGCATCCGTCCCAGAAGGTAACTTTCCAAACACATGACATGCACATTCAATTATCAAGCATGCATGGTTCCATTTAAAATAAATAATTATCTTTCCCAACACATGTCATGCACATTCCATTATCAAGCATACATGGTTTTAATGCAATAATCTCACAAATTTACATCACAAATAACATTAAGTTCATATTTAAAATAAAATATAAGGTGTATCTCAAGTATGTAACTAAGTACATATAAAACCAGAATAAATGAGCACACATTCTTTCAGTTCATTTACTCAAGAAATTCATTTACAATTCAATATAATCCCCTTTCTAATTCGTTTAATTTCAAAGTAATTTATATTTTTAATTTTACTTTCTTTCTTTTTTGTTTTTCATACTTTCTTTTAAAATAATATCTTTGCAAAAAACATTAAAACAACTCATATTTACTTTTGTTTTGCAAACAATTTTAGAATCATTTCCTTGAGAATTATCAAAATCCATTTCTTTATTTTTCTTTCCAAGTATATTTAAATACACCAAGTTGTTTTATTCCTTTTATTCTGGAAAAAAATCTATAATTTTAATCTGTGATCTTTTAATGATTTCATGTTCTTTTCTGGTAATTTTCAATTTTTTGTCTGTACAGTTAACAATTCTATTTTTTTTCTTTGGGGTTTTCTGAATCTAAAAACATGTTGTTTCTGGTGAATAATCTTTACTAAAGGTCATAAAATCAATCTAAAAAATACTGTTTTCTGTGCAAATCTTTTAATATGCTAAAACGGAATTCTTTAAATACAAAAATCTATTGTTTCTTAATATTTTTCTACGAGTGATCCCACAATAGTGGTTTACAATTTTTGGCCAAACTAGACACTGAAATTATTATTTTTAACTAAATCTTCACATTCGGGCACCTATAGAGGCTAAAGCGTGAGGAATTTGAAGATGATGGAAAATAGAGTCTCATCACATTTTGTCTGTAGATTCTAAAAATATTTTTTTCAAATTTTTTGGAATAAGATTGCACTTCTTTTTCCATCTCCCACGAAAACTGGTTTTTTTTTCAAAAAACAACATTTTTAAAAAGTGACGCTCACCGTATACAACATAAAAATTTTTGTATGAAGGATAAAATTCTAATTTTTTCGAATTTAGATTTTTAACTATGATATATAGCACTTTAATTTGGTCTCATAGTTTTTTAATGAATATTTTTTCCTTAATAGAGTTTTGAAGTCAAACCAATTGCAATTTAGACATAGGCAGACTGTATACAACATAACTTTTTCTGTATGTATCGAAATTCAAAATTATTTATTTTAATGGATCAAGGACATCTATACCCAGAACAAACATATTTTAAAAAAATATATTTTGATAATTTTCTATTTTTCCACATGTGCAAAACAAAGAGCTTAATTTTCGGTGAAAAACCTATGTTTAATAAAACTAAAAAAACACATACATAATAAAACCAAAACATATTAAAATTATATTCGTGGGATAGCTAATTTAAAGGAATACCATAATCATTTGAAATAAATTTAAATTGAATTCATTTGATCTCCCAAAAGTTAAATCAAAAGTGATTTTTTATCAGCATTTTGATAGGTGTAAAGGAGACTCATTTATAGGTATGGTTTAAAACTAGCGAGGTTCTATCCAAGGGGGTTTGATATAAGGTGGTTTGATGAAACCCTCTTCAATTGGAATCCTTAAAATGGACCTTTTAAAGGCTTAAATCTTTATATTTTCTAAAAATATGTGATTTCAGCAAAAATCAGTTCCTCTTAGAAATTGTAAACCAGCTTCGTGGGATCACCCCTACTCAATCTGGTTCTTTATCTACATAAAAATACAGTCTAGTATATATATTTCCTTCTAAGTTTGATAAAAGCAACAATATGTTTTCTGTTCAAGCTTAAAATTTATGAATAATAGAAAATGGTTAAACTAAAGCATATTAATATTGTCCATTTGGGTAAATAATGTTTTACTTTGAATCTACCTAGCAATTTTATGTTGCTCTAGGTCCTCTAAATCTGGCAATGATTATTTGTTTCCTCTGTCAATTTTCTCCTGTAGTTGTTCTTTTGTTCTCTTCTTTTGTTGTTTTGGATTCTCTTTTTGTTTTGGTCGCCTCTCTTTCTTCCTATCTTCCCTATTGATTGCATGAGGTGGAGAGTTTCCTTTTGTATCCCTCCTGCTGCTAGTTGAGTTCTCTCTCCTTCCACTCGCGCCCTTCCTCTTCTTCTCCCACCTGCACACTTCCCTTCTCTTCTCCTCCTTACTGCGCACTTCCCGTCTCCTCTTTCCTGCCACTTCCCTTCTCCTCTTCCCGACCACTTCCCTTCTCCTCTTACTTTCTGATGCACCTCCTTTCCTTACTTCCCACTCATGGCCGTGCCTTCCCTCTATCCTTTCCCTGTGCGCATCCTGGAAAGAGATTTATGTTATCTCTTTTTCCTCTTTGGTCGCGCCTCCTTCTCTCTTCTACTGGCGCATGAGAGATAGCAGAATTAAAGTTCCAATCAAAAACAACTCTCCCTTAGTATCATGCGCATGTGTTCTGTAATATCTCCAAAACAAAAACTCCTTCTTTCAAAAACGGATTTTTCTCCTCATATGCGCATCCCTTCAACATATATTTTCTTTTTTTTCCTTAATTCATGCAAATGATGGAGTGAACAAGAAAATTGGATCCACAATTTGTGCCACATTCCCAGCAATGATGGCCATAACCCGGAGTTAACTACTGTTTTATTTTCTTGATTGAGAGGTAATTGTTTTCAACTTGTTCACTACTATTTTCAATTCCAATTTAAAAATGTATTTCATTTATTTCATATTCTTATTAAATAACATAATTTAATATATATTTCTTCAAACATATATTTCAATATATGGATTTTCTTTAATATAAATATATATATATATATATATATATATAACAAGATCACTATAAATATTTTCACCATTAAAAGTTTATCCCATTAATTTAGAATAAAAAGCATTATTATTTCAACTAAAAATAAAAGATTTACATAAAGAAGTAATTCTTTAACAAAAATAAATTTGACTATCTTTTCGCAAATAAGCAATCTTTCCATTTCAAAAGCAAACATATTCATTTTCACATAAATTTGAACAATCAGACAAACTTGTTAAAAAAAATTCCAAACCAAAAATCATCACGAAAACACATTAATAATAACTAAGTGGTGTGTGAAATTCCATCATCCTTATTAACGTCTAATGGCTAAAACGACTCTACCTGAGCAATGTTCTTGCCTTCATTCTCGTTCACCTATTCCTGCGTTCACTTGCACTCAATTTCTCATCAGCAATGACAATCCCCAAATTTCATAATAATGAATTTCAAATCATTTCATTTGCATTTAAATTTCAATTTCACTAATCATTAATTTCAATTTCAATCTCAATTTATATAATCATCTAACATAAACATTGAAATTCTCATGATAAATAATCGCAATAAAATAATTGATTAAAATCAGTACGTGACATCCTTCCCCTCTTGGAAGAGACATAGTCTTGATGTCTTATTATTCAATCAATAAGCATAGTATCTCAATCAGCAAATCATAGTATCTCAATCATAATGAAATAATAACTAACATCATAGCTCTCAAAACATAAGCATTAGCAATTCATAGTAGCATCCACGCTATCCATGTTCACAACATGTGAATCAAAAACCAGAGTATCAAGTATCTCATGCATTAGGCAAATACTACTCTAAGAAAACAAATGAGGAAAATGACAATCAATCATCATAGAATCCTCCCATACAACACTATCCTCAGTATACTGGTCCCACTAGACCTTGTACTGAGTACTATCCTAGTTAACGCTAGTCTATAAGCAACTGGATTCATGACTTCCAGTACATAAAAGGGTCCCACAAATCTCGGAGCCAACTTTGATGATTTCCCAAAATACGTAATATTTACAAAACATTCATCCTATCATTAATCTTGTCCTTTCTAAACCTTGCTTCAAGTGTCTTTACTATCGCATAGGAAAATCTTGTATGCTTCACACATACTTACTCTCCCAAAGAGCTTTATTCCATAAATACATCCAATATATAATAGTAACTATACTTAGTGATCGGAACTCATTGGTCCATGAATTTATCCTTAGTATAACCCAAATGGAAGAGGAATGTCGATGTATTGTACAGTACATCGTGGGTCCAATCCTTTTCCTTTGTATTTACACTTTTAGACAACTCATATTTATAAACCGAGTCCATCCACCACTTACACATTCATTATCCTTACCATAAAGTACTTTCCCTTGATTACTTGTCTATCTCGAGCATAACCTTGCTCCTAGACACTTGTCAATTTTGATACTACTCCACACTTAAGCTTTGTTATCAATTAAGTTTCATCGATCACTTCGATCTATTACTCCTTTTTGACATTTTATCAAGTCCATGATTATATCCAAGCCCTTTTCAACGTTAATAGAGTTTCCTTTCTTTCCATATAATGGTCCAAACTTCGATTTTTAGAAGTTTACAAATCATTCAAGATTTAGCCCACCATTTTAGTTATTTGACTAAAATAATATATTGCACATTTATTCAAATGAATGTCTTATGGTATGATTTCAGTTTACACAACACTATCATTATTTGCTAAACTGAAATAACCTTTCACTAAGCAACAACTTACCCACAATATATTATTTAGGACCAAAATCCTTTAAGTTGAGTTTCCAAAAACTATTGGTTTCTTTGATGAGTCTATTCGCTAGAACATTATGTTAATTCTACCAACATCGACAGATCAATTTGTCTTGTGTTCTACCATTTTCCTTCTAGAATCTCAAGAGAGTTACATGTCCTACCAATGATGACTTTTGGTCTTCATTTCCTGGCGTATTAGATATTACCTTGCTATATTTCGTGCAACTTTTTACTCTATCCTTTTTCCAAATGATAGTGGATCCTCATCCGACAATTCCCTTTGTCATTTCGATGTCCTAACTTTGACATTATTTTCCTTGTTTGATTCTCGAATCTTCCAAATTTTGGACACATAGGTTCTTTTATATCCAACAATAGAATATCCTTTGACTAAGTGATAACCTATTTTGATCTTACACCATTATTAATCTTCATGTAAATGGTTATAGGTTTTGCGGAGATAATTCCCATTTATCTCAAGACATCCAAATCGTGGATTTTCTTTTGTCCTTGGATTATTTTCAAAGATGCAATTCATCTTGTAACTCAATCTAATTTCCTTGATTTAATTTGGTATTAATTTTGAATATTAGTCCTCGTTCAATCATGTTGATCTCTAGATAATAACAAATTTAATTGCATATTTAATCATCAAGCATGAGCATTTAACTCCATGATTTCTTAATTATATAGGAGAGTCTCAACTTCAATATATCTATTTGGAGCACAAGTAACAATTCTGATGTTCTTCTCCGTAAGATTTTCAACATTTCTTACTAAGTGAAAATTCTATGATGTTCTATCATGAGAATAGATGCTTCCTTTTGAAAGTGTTTCTCTTTTAATATAAGAGCTACTTAAAGTAAAGTCTTGTCAATAATACGACTTCCTTTAACTTACTAGGCATCCCTCCTATGCTTCTATCCTTATAGAGTTTCATTATCTCCAATGATATTCAATCGCATGGGAAAATCTTAAACCCAATATTCCCTTCCAATTCTTAGGATGGAATCCTTAATTATTGACTAGTTCGATTGTTTATAGATTTCCCCACTCTATATGGCTATAGTCAAGACCCAATGTACAACTCATTCAAGTTTAATTCCTACTTATAGGTGTTAAAGAGTAATCCAGTACGTAATCCAACTTAATAGGCTTTAGTCTCATCATAAGGTCTCTCTCTTTATTGAATGAACTTCTTGTCCCAATTAGGTTATCTTTAACCCCAAGGTTTCTTTCAAGAGTAAGGTAGTGATTAAGTGATTAAATCATTCTCATTAAGAGATTTTGGTGTGGTTCACATAACGTCACATCTTACTTTATTTTCACTCCATCTCAATGGCTTAAATAGCTAACCCCCATTTTTTTTTTTGTCCATTGGTTTCTTAGCATAGTAAG
This sequence comes from Sequoiadendron giganteum, assembly GCA_007115665.2. Taxonomy (NCBI): domain Eukaryota; kingdom Viridiplantae; phylum Streptophyta; class Pinopsida; order Cupressales; family Cupressaceae; genus Sequoiadendron; species Sequoiadendron giganteum. Next base: position 336,799,280 of record CM021105.1, on the reverse strand, counting down.
CTTTAGTGTCAATTCATTTCACGACATGGATATATTTCATATAGAAATAACATCGTTATTTAAATTCTCTATATAAAGTATATAGGAGTATAGAGACAATTTCTTTCAATCAAGAGTCTCTTAGATCTTTCCTTGTCAATCCATAGACAATGATCTTCCTAATCATGATCAAGTTATCTGCCTATCCTTATCTAAGGCATTGATAATAATATCATTTGATCTTTAGATCAGATAATCATAAGGTATAAAGGTCATAGTTCTTAACCTTTCCATTTTTCCTTTTTCCCTTGTGGTCATAAAATGTATGACTTAATTGTCCTTATGACCTACAAAGAAGTCATAACCAAGTTTTTGTTGGGTGGGGTACTTAGCTTGAGTCAATCCACTCTCTTCCTCCCCATAGTGTTTCCACAACTTCCGTTCTTCTTACATTGAACTTCTAGCAATTTACTTGCTTCCTTGGAAAGGGTTTTTCATTCCTTCTTGTTGAATTCTCATTGCCTTCCCTTACCTCATGGCATACTTAAATACACTTTTCTCAAAGTTAGATTTTTCATTGTTTTCTTTTATCTTATAGATTCAGCATATTGGATCATTCAATAGGAGATCCAATGAATAATCAACAACAAATAATATTCCATCTTCTTTCTAATATCCTTTTTAATGGAGGAATATCCATGCTCACAAACCTCTTTTGTTGATGTACTTCTCAACTTAGAGTGTTGCTTTCCTTGCAACTTCTAGTGTCCTGACACATAGAGCCATGTTGCATTCCTTTTCCCTTTTGGATCCATTTTTTATAAGTTGTTTGATTCCAAAAACTTCAACTACCTTATTGATTTTGGTTGGAGGGACCTTGCTAATGTCATTGATTATTTCCTCTGACCGTTCTGGTCTTTTCTTAATTCCTCGGTACTAACTCTTGTCTAGCAAGATCTTTATCTTAACACAAGAGTTTAAGTCATGATTTCCCCAACCCTTGAGGATACTTCCTTCGTTCATATCCTACTTTGATCAATCTAATTTATGCTGACTTTGCATATATAGATTCGTAGTGTTTACACTAATCCAAGAGTTCCCGACTCTTTTAGAATTGTAGGCTGCTACAATTCAATTTATCTCATTCCTACTCATTCTCTTTTTCTTAGAGTCATGTATGTACAGGTTATTCTTCCTAACCTTCCTACATAACCTGATTGCATAGTCTTCCACAATCCTAGGTTTTATCATAAGTTGTTGATTTAGGAATTCTGATTCCAAGGACGAATCTTTAACTAGCCCCAATTTACACAAGTTACTAATGCTTACATCTTCCTTTTCACTTCCTTAAGTTATTTTCTCTTGTCGTTCTGGCACAAAAAATTTTCAACGTTTATCTTCTGATAAGGTTTACGCATTATTGCGTAATGAGCTCATAGGTTTCAGTGCAGAACCTGGTAGCTCTGATACCAAATGTAAGGAGCGAAAGTCTTTAATTCCAAATAATCTTATAATTCCTTTAATAAGTTCTTTTCCATTCCATAAAATATCGTAACTCCATTCATTAACATTGTTTAATCCACAAGATTCCAAAATATCGACTTTAAAGTCTACCATAAGATTCATAATACATCCAATTACATTCATAAATACGTGTCATCTTTCACAACATTTATAATACAAAACATTGTAAATGAAATTTACAATTCAAGACTTAGGCATTATGTCGCCTTAAGTTCTACAATAATCATTCAATAATAAAATACAATAGATATATGAAGAAATCTTCATTTGATCTTCAATCCAACTGCTAATCTTCAATCATGAAGACAAGAACAAGGTTCGGGCGCTTTTTCCACCCAACCTCGAAGCTTATGCTTCCTCGGAATTCCTTAGTCAATCAAAGAATACCCAACCCTGCATGAATCGCTTAGCAAAAAAAAGTCGATAAGCAGGATGGAATTTGATGCGTGCCTAGTATAACTAGTAAATCCACAAGCATTTTCATTTTTCTAATTCATTTAAGAAACAAGCAAGTTCGATACTAGGATATGGTAGAGAGTTATAAATATTCCATCTATTTCAATGGTCCTTAAGTTACTTGGCCAAGTAAAATGTCATGCACGACAAATAATAGTAGTTTTGGAAAAGCAAAACTACGCTCTCTATAAACCCATATTCGGCATCTGTCCCGGAAGTTAACTTTCCAAACACATGACATGCACATTCAATTATCAAACATGCATGGTTCCATTCAAAATAAATAATTATCTTTCCCAACACATGTCATGCACATTCCATTATCAAGCATACATGGTTTTAATGCAATAATCTCATAAATTTACATCACAAATAACATTAAGTTCATATTTAAATTAAAATAAAAGAAGGTGTATCTCAAGTATGTAACTAAGTACATATAAAACCAGAATAAATGAGCACACATTCTTTTAGTTCATTTACTCAAGAAATTCATTTACAATTCAATATAATCCCCTTTCTAATTCGTTTAATTTCAAAGTAATTTATATTTTTAATTTTACTTTCTTTCTTTTTTGTTTTTCATACTTTCTTTTAAAATAATATCTTTGCAAAAAACATTAAAACAACTCATATTTACTTTTGTTTTGCAAACAATTTTAGAATCATTTCCTTGAGAATTATCAAAATCCATTTCTTTCTTTTTTCTTTCCAAGCATATTTAAATACACCAAATTGATTTATTCCTTTTATTCTGGAAAACATTATATAATTTTAATCGGTGATCTTTTAATGATTTCATGTTCTTTTCTGGTAATTTTCAATTTTTTGTCTATACACTTAACAATTCTAGTTTTTTTCTTTGGGGTTTTCTGAATCTAAAAACATGTTGTTTCTGGTGAATAATCTTTACTAAAGGTCATAGAATCAATCTAAAACATACTATTTTCTATGCAAATCTTTTCATATGCTAAAACATAATTCTTTAAATACAAAAATCTACTGTTTCTTAATATTTTTCTATTCAATCTAGTTCTTTATCTACATAAAAATACAGTCTGGTATATATATTTCCTTCTAAGTTTGATAAAAACAACAATATGTTTTATGTTCAAGCTTAAAATTTATGAATAATAGAAAATGGTTAAACTCAAGCATATTAATATTGTCCATTTGGGTAAATAATGTTTTACTTTGAATCTACCTGGCAATTTTATGTTGCTTTGGGTTCTCTAAATCTGGAAATGATTATTTCTTTCCTCTGTCAATTTTCTCCTGTAGTTGTTCTTCTATTCTCTTCTTTTGCTATTTTGGATTCTCTTTTTGTTCTGGCCGCCTCTCTTTCTTCCTATCTTCCCTATTGATTGTGTGAGGTGGAGAGCTTCCTTCTGTATCCCTCCTGCTCCTAGCTGAGTTCTCTCTCCTTCCACTCGTGCCCTTCCTCTTCTTCTCCCACCTACGCACTTCCCTTCTCCTCTTTCCTGCCACTTCCCTTCTCCTCTTCCCTGCCACTTCCCTTCTCCTCTTACTTCCTGGCGCACCTCCTTTCCTTACTTCCCACTCCTGGCCGCGCCTTCCCTCTGTCCTTTCCCTGCGCACATCCTGGAAAGAGATTTATGTTCTCTCTTTTTCCTCTCTGGTCCCGCCTCCTTCTCTCTTCTACTAGCGCATGAGAGATAGCAGAATTAAAGTTCCAATCAAAAATAACTCTCCCTTAGTATCATGCGCATGTGTTCTCTAATATCTCCAAAACAAAAACTCCTCCTTTCAAAAACAAATTTTTCTCCTAATATGCGCATCCCTTCAACAAATCTTTTCTTTTTTTTCCTTAATTCATGCAAATGATGGAGTGAACAAGAAAATTGGATCCACAATCTATGCCACATTCCCAACAGTGATGGCCATAACCCGGAGTTAACTACTATTTTATTTTCTTGATTGAGAGGTAATTGTTTTCATCTTGTTCACTACTATTTTCAATTCCAATTTAAAATTGTATTTCATTTATTTCATATTCTTATTAAATAACATAATTTAATATATATTTCTTCAAACATATATTTCAATATATGGATTTTCTTTAATATAAATATATATATTTATATAACAAGATCACAATAAATATTTTCACCATTAAAAGTTTATCCCATTAATTTAGAATAAAAAGCATTATTATTTCAACTAAAAATAAAAGATTTACATAAATAAGTAATTATTTAACAAAAATAAATTTGACTATCTTTTCGCAAATAAGTAATCTTTCCATTTCAAAAGCAAACATATTCATTTTCACATAAATTTGAACAATCAGACAAACTTGTTAAAAAAAATTCCAAACCAAAAATCATCACGAAAACTCATTAATAATAACTAAGTGGTGTGTGAGATTTCATCATCCTTAGTAATGTCTAATGGCTAAAACGACTCTACCTGAACAATGTTCTCACCTTCATTCTCGTTCACCTGTTCCTATGTTCACTTGCACTCAAGTTCTCATCAGCAATGGCAATCCCCAAATTTCATAATAATGAATTTCAAATCATTTCATTTGCATTTAAATTTTAGTTTCACTAATCATCAATTTCAATTTCAATCTCAATTTATATAATCATTTAACATAAACATTGGAATTCTAATGATTAATAATCGCAATAAAATAATTGATTAAAATCAGTACGTGACACTGAAACCCTAGGATCAGGTATGTAGGGTCCTCATGAAATATTTCACCCTCAAAGGCCAAGTTTTGAATGTTATTCTGATTATCAATTTTCCTTGTTGAACCATTTCCACCACAAAATCTTAACAAGCTTCTCGTTCTTTCTTCTCTACTCTCTTGAGTATTCTATTAAGGAAGCCAGGATTTTCACTCAAAAAACCCTAATATCCCCTTACACCAGGGCCTCATTTTGTGCCTTTATCATTTCCACATTTCCCTATGTTTGACTAAACCCATTAATGTCTACTTGATTTATACCTCCCCTCCTTGCAACCCTAATAATAAGGGTAATAATACCTCCTCTTTGGATGCTCCCCCACACACCTAGTTATTGTGGAGGTGACTAGTTTCTAAGAAGACATTGCTAAGAGTTAATCCCCAAAGAAAATCAAAGGTAAAATGGTGGTGGGGAGAACTAATTGATCTAAAGTGAAATTTATTGTGTAGATTATGCCTTCTTCAAATTAGGATAACACTCCCCCATTATTCCCTATTTTAAATCCAAATCCTAGGATGAAGCAATGGCCGATTTATGCTCTTTAAAGAAATGTTCTCCTAATAATTTGGGTTGCCACAATCAATTGGTGAAGATAACTCTAGAAGGTGATACCAACAAAAGTAAAGGTAAAAAACCCCAAGGGCAACCATGTTTCTGATTATGAAAAGTTAGGTGAAGGTACAACCCAACTTGTGGGTACTACTTTGATTACCCTTAAAAAAAGGACTCCCAAATGGATGATCAAGAGGATATGGAGACAACTCTAAAGCATAATAAGGAGGGGTTGTGTGTTAGAAGATCTACTAGGTTAGCTAGGGTGTTACAACTTGACCTTAAGGATATTGAAATTTCAATTGATTCTTAGTAGGCAGCCAGTAAATCTAAAGATAATGGTAAGAATAGTGATTCCTCCCTAGAGATTCCCCCCAGGTTATATGAAGACCAATAGCTTTTTAATGAAATGAATACCCCAATACTGATTCTGAGTCTAAGGATTCTCCCAAGGCCCCTACTTTTGAATAACAATAATGTGAGATTCACGATTAGACTACAAAAAAGGTAGAGACTGAAGATCAAAATTGAGGAAATGGAGAAAAATATGAAGACCATGATGCGGTTCAATGCTAAAATCTTGTAAGATTTGGAGCTGAAGAAACATGGGATCTCTACTACCAATAGGGATAATTGGAATGTAATGTCTACTTTCCTCACTCAAGATTGGGGAATTATGTTTTCCTAGGTTGTGTGTTATTTTCTATTGGTTTCTTTGTCTGATGTTTTTTATTAAGTTTTCTTGATGTTAGGTTGTTCCTTGGTTGCTTCAGTGTTGTTTATGGTCGGTTTTGGGCCTTTTTTGTTCTACCCTTAGGGCTACTTGTGTATAGGGTTCAAGACCCTTGTTTCCTACTTTCTTAATAATAAACATAGAAGAATTTGGTCTTTATAATTTTACAATCTCCTCAAGGTGCTTTTGAATACAATTAATCCTTAATAGTTAGAGAGAAGTACAAAGTACACCAAATCAAGTAGTAGAAGTACATAATAAACTAGATCAAGATTGTATACGAGGAATTACATCTACATGATACCCTTAATAAATTATAATTCTGCATAGAATCTAAGACAAGAAGCATAATACGATTTCATATTTTTATATACTTGAATGAATGAAATTTATATTACACCAAATCTTTATCTAACCACATGTATAAGCTATCAACCAATTCTCTTAGAAATAATTTCTTTAACAATGAATTATACATTTTATCACTCATTAATACTACTTCAATTAATCTAATTTAATTATGATTGGCTTGCTAGTAATGATTAAACTAGCTCAAATTAAGTTAAGGAAAGTGTACATTATTTAGTCTAACCCTAACCCTAATTATAACCCCAACACTAACCCTAAACCTAACCTTAATCGTAATTCATTCTCTAAAACTAATCCTAACCCTAATTCTAACCTAGTATTAATCTTAACCTTAAAACTAACCCTAATCTTAACCCTAAACATAACCATAACACTAATCTTAAATCTATCTCTAAACCTAACCATAACCCTAACCCTAATTCATTTAATGTCTTAAATGTTGCATTATGAATGCTACTAGCATATACATATTTATAATATATAAAATATGCTTAGAGATATCCCTCTCGAGACGTCTATTGCACTTTTATGTGAATAATTTATTTTAAAAAATAGACTCCTTGAAAAAGATATCTATCCATGTAATTACGCTAAAGGCATCCCCATGCTTAACATTTGCAACCCTTTTGATATCGAACGATGCATAATGGTGGAGAACCAATCGACTGTGATGGAATGCATCCCAGTTGTTCATTATTTTCCTCGCCTATTTTCCCCGCTCCTCCAAACTCTTCCTCGCTAGTCTTGACCTTTCATTTCTCCACCTGGCAAAGGGTAGCAATGTACCAGTAGAGCAGTTATTGCAAAAGGAAATATCTGCATAGCACTTACTGAGATAAAAATTGGGAGCTTTTGCAGCCCATTTTCATGTGGAATGGTGCAGATTGTCGAACACGCGCTGTACTACGATGCAATGAATCGCAACAATTCATCATTTTTTGCCATTTTTTGGGTCGTTTTCGCCCCTTCTTGCAGCTTCTCCAAACTATTCCTCGCTGGTATTGAATTTTGGCTTCTCCTCTTGCATTGTAATAAATGTTCCTGTTTAGAGGGCGACGATTTAAATATCTACGTTGAGAATTTACTCTTGCCACCCGCGATGTAAATATCTGCATTGACAATTGGTGTTAACCTGGAGGAGATTGGTTTTGGGTTTTGTCTCTTTTTTTAAAGATCTGCGGTGGTAGGGTTTCCTATGTTTTCTTACAAACTCTGCACATTTTTTCTAATCGGCATTGTTGACAGCATGACATAATTTGTGCAGAATATTGAGGTAAGTTGCTTGCCCTATTTTCATTTTATGAAATTTACAGATTTGATTGTGTAAACTTCCCCGAAATATGATAAATAGAACGAAATAAATTAACATAAGTGTATAGTTTATATCCTCAATGCTGTCATGTCCGAGAAATCCAAAGCAGAGACATAACATGCACTATAGACTCGAATGTGGAACATCAGGGTCACCTTTGTCTCTTTTTTGAAAGATTCTTCTACGACACCCCTGCAAGAAGCTTCCTCTTCCTTGGGTATTTCTTTTTCTGTAACCTCAGGGATTTCTTTTTCTGTAACCTCAGGGATTTCTTTTTCTATAGCTTCGGTGGGTATTTCTTTTTCATAGATTCTTCTATGGTATCACTATGGGATTCTTCCTTTTCCTCAGGTCTTTCTTGTTTTGTAGCCTTATAAGTCTCTTGTTTCTTTGCTGAGCTCTCCTTTATTACACCTGGGGTCACCTCTGCTTCATCCTTCAAGTAACATTTATAGTAGTGAAACTTCATAATGTGAACAAAATTAGTATGCAATTACGTGTTGGATAAACAGGCGTGTTTGGTTCTGAAGATAAACGGCCTATTGAGGTTTTCATGTGCAACATTGTTAGGAAAATGGGATATGGCAAAGGTATTAAGTGGTTATCACAGTATATCAAATAGAATTACTCGTGATTTTCCTATACTCCAAGGATATCAGTGTATCTAAAATACATTATACTTGGAGTCAATTTTGATGGGAGAAATATTTGTGATGCATTATTATTTAATTAACTGCATATTTCGGTAGCTTAAATTATTCAACTAGAAGTAAATTAATATACCATGCTACAAATCACACTAGGATAAGTGGGATATGAAACAAAATAAAAAGCCTAATAAAAAGAATCAAGATAATTAGGGAATAATTTGCAACATGACTAAACTATTTAGTTTAACTTCATGTCACTTTCTAACTGATGTATTGATAATCTAGGTGGGCACCCAGCGTCATACTTTGCAAAATATTATCTGCTTGAAGATACATCTTAATGTTTTTGAACTTTTGAATATTGGCCCATAATCTAAGTTGGAACTTACCAGGAATGTAAATTTGTAATGATTGAAGGTTGTTGATTAGTATTACAACTGTGAATTATCTACATTACCAACTCAAAATAATATTAATTTGAACTAAAAAATGACCTTAATTTAAAGTATTTCTCTTGGCATATTACAACTGTGAATTATCTACATTACCAGCTCAAAATGACCTTAATTGGATGTCTAACATGAGTAGATATCAGTTTAAACTAAAAAATGACCTTAATTTAAAGAAATTTAAATATTTAAGAAAAGATTGCCTTATTCCATGCCTGCTACATCTTTGAGGCCTAAATGCTTTTGAAATTTATTTAGGAATCTTGTTGAGTTTTCATATAAATTTGTATATTTGTTTTGTAATTACTAATAAATGCTTAGTTGTATAGGTAATTTAGTGCTGTTGTAATTTTACTCGGGTTTGAGCCTGACAATGTAATTGTTTGGAGAAACAATACTCGAATTTCTTTGTAGGATACATGTTATGTTACCATTTCTTAGAAAGCTCGTAGTAGCTGTTGTTGTGACTTAAGATTTGAGTGCACATTCTCTTAACAAGAAAGCAGATATTTATTGTGGTTGTGGTGTCATTTTAAACATGGATTAAAATGATTATGTTATTGATTTTTGGCTCACGGAAACATGACTGTCTTCTAACCCACACTAATAACAACATTACTCCAGTAGCCCCCAAACAGTTTGATGCAAAGAGTTATCATCTTTCGCTAAGTAATAAAATATAATACAGTAAAAATCTAACAATGACAATGCAAATAATTTGCAACAATGAATCAAGAATCCAACTACTTTAAGTTGATTTCGTTGTGATTTGATCGCCCATAGGGAAAACCAAAATATATATATTGAAGAAAAAGTATGTTAATACATTTGTTGTGTTCAAAGACCAGCTGAGATATTGAAGGTAATTCATCTCTTAATCTCAGAACTAGGGTTTTTAATATTCATTTGAATATTTTGCATTTGGTCAAGCTTTCTCATATTAGGTACAGACAAAAACAGGGGAAATATAAGTAGTTGCTTACCAAATCTAGGTTATGCTTTCACTATGAATAATGCCATTTTGATCTCCTTATTAATTTTATAAAGCAAAAACAAAACGGTTATTCACGATGCAAGAAAGAAGTGAGTATTGACAGATTTAAATTAGTAGATAACATTTGCTACAAATATTTGTATTGCACAGATGAAGAGTGCATTAGCCAGAACACAGACACGATCTCCTCTCCTAGCCTTAAGGGTGATGATGATAAGTTGGCCCTTGTTCATAAAGGGGCTTCCAACTGGTTTCAATATATTTTGGAGAATACAGATCTCCAAGCCCAGGTAAACCAATATCCCTAATGACTTGTTGATTAATTATTTAGTGCCATTAGTGAAGAATCTTTTTTTTCTTTGTTTGATCCATCAGTTGCAAGCTTTAAGAGATCAAGCCATAATTTTTAAAATATCTCCAGTCCTTGCTTGCAGGTAAGGAGGATATTATTGTTTAAATAATATTATAGTTGTCTTTCCCTTGCCCCCCAATTAATTTGGCTGGAATTTCAAGTCTTGCAAAGCTTTCGAGTTCCAAGTTGAGTCTTGTAATCATGCTTAGAAATACTATTTGATATTGAAATGATTGTGGTTACTTCTGTGCTATGCTTTCACTATGAATGTTGCTTACTGAACTTTTCATCACTTTCCATACTTATAACTCTTTCTAATCTTTTCTTGACAGTTGATGGGAAGTATGCATACGGTTAATGCCTTGTTTCTCCTCATTGATATTGGTCTCAACAATATGCTATGTATCCATTGAATGGGGTTCTTTCCAATGACAGTGCTTCCCTTCATTTCGAGGTGCATATTTTCTATAATGGAGTTCACTTCAAATCAATGTCCAATGGATTCTCCATACTAAGTTACTTGAGAAATTCGTGAACCTTTTCAAAATAATTATAACTAGTCTTATATCTTGAAGAATAATTGCAAAAATAACTTGAGTGCTTGCAAATACAGAAAGTTTAATCTTTTTAGCTTTGCAGATCCTTATTTTTCTTAGAGTTTGCTTCAATAGTTGCCTTGACTGAAATAAATATAAATAATGGTATTTGTGATTGGTTTAGATATCCAATTCTTTGATATTGGAATCAGATGATAAGTTCCCAATTTTTGACAAAATCAAAGAAAATAAGGATTTGTACCATAGCCACCTCTAAACACCAGTAACCGCGATGAGCATCTGTCCCACTACACATTCATTTTCTCAAGATATAGACATACCTTTATTTTTGTTACCATACGTTGATTCAAATGGCAATACAACCACCATATCCTAACCTCACATCTCCAGGTGGCTTGAAATCAGCTGTCTGAGGATATTAGCACAATTATTTTGGTGAGTGGTTGCAAAATTGCTTCTTTCAGTTAGAAGAAATAGTAGGTTGATTTTGACCTGATAATAATCAGATCTAAAACGCAAACACTGGCTTATTTTGATGCCCCTGTCTAAAGCATTGCTGCCAATGGGTTCTCAAACATGGATATGAACTAGCTTCCACAGGCTTAGTGGTTTTGGTAAACCAAGAATTACAACCGGTCATAAGAGAAATCACCAAAGTCCTCCAAACAATAATAGTTTAGAATTCTCATCTCTGTAAAGCATCCAAGAGGATTTGCTCTACTCTGTGTGCTTTGTGCACTATGTAATCCATTCTTTTGACTAGATGCCGTAATTTCTTTTCCATCTTTAATGTAAAAGAGTGTCTGGTAGATGTAAACCATTTTGTGCTGTAGAATATAAGAACAATTGTCAAAGATTACCTTGTGATGATTTTGTCAAAGTGTTTATGACTGTACAAATTAACCCAAGTTGCTTACTATTCAATCAATAATTTGCAATCATTTACAATGTTCAAAAATTCCTTAATTTTTTTTACTTATGACAGATTTTGTCAAGTGATCATAGATGTGAGTTTACATTTCTCAATCAACTAGACGAGTAAATTTTGGATTCATTTTAACTGTTAATTATTCAATATGCTACTTTTTGCAATATTTAATAAATTCTTAGAGAAGTACTTTAACTACAACTCTCAATCATTTTTCCCATTTACAAATTAAAAAAATCAACAATAATATTTCAATATTTGATCTTCGGCATACCCATTTGCACCCCCATGTGTGATCGCTAGTTTATATATTATATAAATATATGCATGCTAGTTTAGGCTAATCAAAGTTGTTGGGAGAGGTATGAAGATTATATTTTAGGCAGGTGAGGTTATTTGAGACATGGTGTTGATGAATAATGGACAACTACCTTTGCCGCCCAAATCTCATCATATCATGTCTGCCTTGTCGTGCATGGAGAATATACAATTATTGATGTACGTGGGTGGGCCAGGTTTGGTGCTCCTGCCTTATCCTTACAAATTGTTTTTAGTGGATGCCCATTTTTATTTAAAACCTGAAAATACAAGAGCCGCATATCACTGCCGACCAGATGCCGGAAATGCCAGAGCTTTCTATTCTTTTCTTGAGAAAGGGACATGTGACTTCCACACAACATGTGGCTACTTTTAAGGGGAGAACTATGACGTGTAAAGTGGCAGCTTATGCTTTGGTGGTAAAGAGTCTATTATGGACTAGTGTTTAATATAAACGTATAAATAATATAAGAAAGTACTCGATGATTTTGGCAAAATATTATAAGAGAAAAAAGTTTTGGATGATTAGGTGAAATAGATACTCTCTTTATCTTTGGCATCAAGTTGAATGAAGTTGAGGATACATTCATGTATCTAATATTAAGATATTAGTATAATTTTGGGATGTTAATTTAAAAAAAAATTAACATGTGTAGTATTATATGTGTAAAATTTATAAATAATGATTACATGTTTATAAGTTGTTTTTTAGCAATTTATTGTGAAATGAAGTAATATCAAAGATTTTATTTCTATGTGTGTGTGCAATTATAATTATGGTATAAAAAAGAAAAATGTATACCTTTACATTCTTCCCTTCTTATTTTGAATTATGTTGTATTGGCGAGTTTAGTACATGCTTCTAGCATGTTTTTCAGGCTTTTTGTTGTGAGAATAACCTAAGACTCATCTCAACACTTTGTTATGGGTTAGTACTCTATTCTATGCATACATTTTAATTTCGAAAATAGTTTTTGAAAGGAAACAAGGTATGCAAAAAAAATCCTTAACAAATCTTAGAGGAGAGGATTGTGCAAATTTTAGATCTTAACAAGTCAGAAAGGAGAAACATATATAAATCATGAACAAAATCATATCACAACATAGGTTTATGTGGAGAAAACCCTTACAAGAGAAAAACAACCTCACACTCCAAAGCAATCTAATGTATTATTCAATAATCTAAACATGGTTGCAATACACTTTTACAACAAGCCCTTTTAAGAATATCACCAACTAGATATGTAGAGTAATTCTAACAATGTAACGATACCTACAAAACTTAATATCCATACCTCCATCTTAAGAACCAAATTAATAAGAGAAACAATACACAAAACTATCAATTGGTGATAAGGAAACTATGAACTAAAACCACCTAAAGTTTGGTGCCCAAATCCCTAGTTAGAAATCCAACACCCAAATCCCAAGATGAGTCCATAGACTAAAAATAACATAGTCTCTTTGTCTATTATAAGTGCATCATAATCCACTCACCAACTTGGGTTTACTATTTTGGTTTCATTATCTCCATTCAAAGATGCCTTGTGACATGACATAACACACATCATAAGATGGTCAACAAATATAACTCCATCTTACAACTCTTTTCAATGTCATGTATGTTTTTACATTTCCAATGTAGGAGGCTCAACTTCCAAAGGTCATAATTCTTGATCTGAAGAGCTCAAAAATATCTACACAATATATGTCCTTGAAAGTGATGTTGGACAACTAAAAATAAATATTTCCCAAAAACAAAGTCTATAGTTCAAAATTTGAATTTTTATGTTTCATAGTCCAAAAACTATATTCTTTATAGAGTAACATTAAAATCAAAGTTGAGACACCTTTCAAAACCATTTTGTATCAAATAAGATCATGCAAGCAACTATGTCCCCTAGATATTAAAATCAAACACAATCTCATCTATCTTTTTCAAATTTCAAATTATTTGCATCTCACAACCAACAATTTTAGATATGATTTTTATCTATCATCAAGCATGCTAGAAATATTTTAATTGAATGTATAGGGTATATATTTAAAGGAGTCTTCCCTAGGTCAATTTGGATAAAAAACCAACACCAATCACATTAAAAGGATAACATATTCACACATTTGTCTTTGATATGGTTCATAACATCCTCTATGTCTACACCAACATCAAGATCCAACTCGATCCATTCAATTTAACCTTTATTGTTAACTTAGTTTTGGGGCTTCACCAAGGCATAAAGAAGTATTGAAACTCAACCCTTGCGTAACAATCTCCACAATGGTCCTTTGCACCTCTACCTTTTTCCTTCAAATGATAATAAATAAACGGTGCCCCTAGATATGATCATTGTTATGATTTTGTCTCAGACTCTACTTTTCTCAGGTTTCAATCATCTTAGTCTTTAGATTAATAACCTAGTTTTAGATTTTCATTTTTAGGTCTTTGTGTCAACATGTCATCAGTTGAAGTTCACATTTCAAGGTGCACAACCCTAACCTTGTAATTTCTATTTTAATACATGTTTAATTTTAATATGTTGGATTACATTAGAGGGTTTGCATACTTAGCTATAAATGTCTAGAGTTCCATTTATGATTAATTGATATTCAATTATCTAGCATTTTAGATATTATTAAGAGTCATTTTATTTCCCTGCATTTTGGTGATCCAATAAATTTTAGGCCTATCCCTTAAGGTTCGAACTATTGTTTTTTATAAGTTTATGCTTTGTTTGAAGATTTAATTACTCATTGTTCTCTTAGTTCTTGACCTATGGTTTTTACCTTAGTTGATTATCACCTTTCAACTCCTCATTAATTGTGCTTCATTATTAAATCTTTCACAATGAATCAATCCTTTTGTATGGATTACATTTATCTTTAAAATGTTTTTACAATTGTTGCACTCAAACCCTCTACCTTTCAAAACATCATATACTTCTATCAAAAAGAGGGTGCTCCATGTTCTGGGAATATATTGGCTTTATATGTTGCTAATTTTTCAACCTTCCTAGAAATTGTTTACACTTCTCCATCCATGTTGGATGAATTTACTTTATATGTTTCTAAGATTACTAATGATCACACTTCTTTTATAGCATATGATAGTTATTCCACTTTCTTAATGGTGATGATATTACTCACATGGCTCATGATTGATTTGAAAATATACATGTTTTTAATAGTTAAATTGCATGTTTTTATAGTGGTCAATTTTTTTTTATGTTGGAGAATGTTCAAGGTGGAATACGGCACCCATGTGCAGGCTTTAGTTGATAGGAAGACATGAAGAAATAGAGTATTTTTCCCATTTTTTTGAAATTATTGATTTATGTAGGCAATGAAGACATAAATGTTATAGATGCATTATAAACCATGGAAATATATCAAATACCTTGAAAATCTCTCAAGTATGGTGATAAATGCTCTACGCCTATGACAAATGCATAATATCCAACTAGCCAAAATGACAAATTCTTCACACATAAGTGCATACATCTAATGATGTTCTAGATCTACGATCAATTTGACTTCCTCTTTTGCATGTTAGGTAATTTTGGCTTCTATATGATGTATATCATGTATGAAAGTGACATGAGTAAGAGGAGAATATTGTGAGGGATCTTTAGGAGTTGTAGTCAATGTTGTGTATAGGAAAATTCATCATTATGTGTCTATTGTAAGTTGCTAAAGTAGAGGAGTGCACTATTAGGAGAATCAAAATTATTGTTAAAGAGTTTTTCGTATACATGAGATTTGTAATTATCCTAGAAAGGAACTATTGAATCACTAGTGTAGTCATTCAAGTATTACTAAGTGGATTGTTCCATCTTATTCCACCTATTATTAATGATGGACTTATTCTATCTTCTTTAAATATCATATAATATCCACACACATAAAAAAATAGAGGACATATTGATGATGATCTCTAACCCCACTGTCGCTCTTACACCAAACACTATTTCACACCAATTGAGCACCATTATGAGCAAGTTACAAAATATGGAAAATCATGTTAATGACTTACATAAACCTCAAAAGAAATATTTTACACTAGTGAGATTCTACTTAATCCATTGACACATGGCATATTGGCTTTCCCTTCACCAATAATATGTATGTCACCTAGCTTGATGTTAGAGGTCTACACAACAATTGAGTGATAAAAATATCTACAAACTTACTCTATAAAATTGATTAATTTAAAATTCAAGTGCATATGGGCATAAGATGCCAATTTTTGTAAGGCTGAGAAAATATTGAAAATCCAAAAATGAAAAATAAACTGGTAGAACTTGGAACTAATTACTAACTTAGACTAACCAAATTCATCTCAAAGTATTTGAATGTATGGCCATGGTCTTATAATGTTAAGATTTATTAGACTTAGATATTGAGAGAGAGGGATGGTGCTCGAATGAGAGGAGTGGTTGCAGGTCTATGGCCTGTATGTCTTTGTTTTCTTTTACATGTGTGCATGGGCAGTGTGGTTGGAGTGTAGGAAGATTTTATCAGGAAGGGGTAGGTGTTTAGAGCGTTTGGGGGGGTTTGGGGGGGTTTTGTTTGGTTTTTTGGTGCTTTGTGTGAAATTTTTGCTGCTTGGTGTCTATATGAGGTATAAGGGTTTTGGGGAGCTCTGAGGAGTTGGTTCTCAACATTGGTTTTGTTGGTTATGGCTTTAGGGGAAGCAATTGGTTTTAATAAAAGAATGGCTTATAGGGCTTCTTTGTGTGCAAATAGATCAACTTCATCAAGGCCTTTTGATGCCAGTTATTTCTTGAATAAGGCTTCAAGGTTGGAGGGTTTGGCTTTGACTGGGAGTCCTTGGATGCCAAAAACTAATGGTTTTTTGGAGAGGAGCCAAGATAGGCCTATCCTAGTGATTAATCCTGAAACTATTGTGGAAGATGTTGAAAGAAAATAATTTTTTGTTGTGAATGGGTTAAGTGGTAGATTCAACCATTTATGGTTAGGTCTTCTACATCTACACAAGTGGATTATTGATACTTGACAGCCCATTATGATAGGTAATCTTGAAATTTACCCTTGCATATGTGGATTTTTACTATGATTTTTTATAATGTAAAGGATCAAAATACTAGACTCTATATTTTTCTTTAGATTAGGAGCTATCATTTATTCATGTTAAATTGTGGCATCTCATTTTTAATCTTTCTACTAAATCCTTACTATTATGCTACTGTGGGTTCACCTTCCAAATATTTTTCTTCAATTCTAGTTTGATTCACATTTTGAAGCAACTAATGATTTATTGGGTAACTTCTTACATAGATATACACAAATTCTTCTAATTTCATTCACACTATCGTTTCTCACATTCTAATTGATTTAGACACCTCCAAAAGTTTTTTGGTAGACGTTATTTTAAAATTTACTAATTTTAGTTGGTCTCAACCCTTGAATTATGAGGGAATCCCTTTTCATTGTCATAGGTAGCCCACATTGCTACAAAATACCCTAACTTCAAATATATATTAGATTGTAAAGCTTTGTGTTGGAAAGAAGTTTCCCTCATCATTACACTATGAAAGGTTTGCTGGGGGAATCAAGGTCCTCACTTGAGCCCACTAAGGATGTGCCTGTGCGATCCAAGAGTGCAAGTAATTTATAGTAGCCAAACACAAATAGAAACCTCTCAATTTAAGTAAAAATCATTGAAGGAATTTTCAATAATCTTAGTTAATGGGTCAAGCCTCCTAGGGATGGGAGTGCCAATGCTTTAGCAACAAAATATTATGTGCCCATGTAAATGGGTCTTAACATTCCTTATTTTCTCTTGATTGTGGGAGTGCCAATGCAATGTGGACAATTATATAAAATAAAAAGATAGATTCATACAAAATGGATTCACTCTCCCATACCATAAAAATTTGTTCCCATGTCAAAATAGGTGAAACTGTATCAAAACCAAACTAAATAGATTCATGATGAGATCATATGATGTCTAGGGATCCTTTTTGTTAAATTGTAATGCACCTTTATTTATGGGTATAATGCACCTTTTTTATTTATTATTTATTTTATATATTTAAGACTATAGTCCCAAGACCCTAATTCATTGACATAAATGGCCTAAACATGCTCAAATAACTTATATAAAAGAGTAGGCATGCACTCAAAGTTCTTTGGAACACATCAAGATTTTAGAAACAAATATAGGTAGCACACAATTTGATTATAAATATTTAATATTAGCACTAATAGATCACATTTATACCCATTCTATATGAGATACCAAAGAAAGGATGTCGATATTTTACCTTAGTATTTAAATTTTATATTTTTACCAACATTCTTAATTCAATAAAAAATATTATACCATAGATTTTAGTTTAGAAAGCACACTTATTTCATATAATGTTTTCACCTAGGATTTATTTAATAATTGTGTTGTTTAATTGTTTAAACCCAACCACTGTGTAGTTTAATATGGAGTTCTTAATTATTTTTCTCAAATGAGTAAATCTCTTTCTTTTTTTTCTCATGTCTCCACTAAATCTCTTAAAATTTCCTTCCTAAATTAAATTAACCTTCTTTTCTATCACATTTTTAAATTTATACTTATTGTGTTTAATGAGATTTTAAAAATATAATTAATATATAAAAATCTTAAATATTAATTATTTGAAGTGTAAATGGTTGCCAAATTTAAGTTGAGGGTGTATACAATCATGACATGAGACTCCTTGTTTCCAATTTACTTTTTAATAAACTAGATTCAAATTTTCTTTAAATGTTTGTAAATGGTTGATATTTATGTTATATAATTTTAAGGATATATTTTACTCTAATATCAAATATAAAGTGTCAATTATCCAAAGTTAAAATGAACGACATAAATCCAATATAGTAATTTTCAAGTATTCAATTTATTTAGAAAAAATATTTAATTAAATACATTATTAAACATCTACAACATAGAATTCAACAATAAAATAGTAGAAGTTTACACTCATTCAATAACATTCAAATTAAATGTCTTATAATACTTATCTCAATTCATCCATTAGAATGACTATTTTCACATATAGAAAGATCTTAGTGGTTTATACCATCTAAACTGTAACACACATTACTACAAACCAATGCAACTAAACACAACATGTGCTCACATATTGATGTTCATCACAACTCTAGTCAAGACAATCTGAAGTGTGCACTATATCCCAAGGTGAATGCACACCACACTTCCCTTCTCATATGCCCATAACCTACCCACCAAACACTTTTTTCCATGAGTGATGTCCATGTCATTTCATCTCACATAAATTGTTTTTATAATATATCAAGGGGTGGCTTCCAAACCATTACATCTTTCATAAAGAATTGAATTAATTCTTTTTTGATTATCACTTATTATTTTACTTTTTTTATAATTAAATAAAAATATTGGATTTCTCTTTTTACACTTTTTTAACGTGAAGAG
This sequence comes from Sequoiadendron giganteum, assembly GCA_007115665.2. Classification (NCBI taxonomy): domain Eukaryota; kingdom Viridiplantae; phylum Streptophyta; class Pinopsida; order Cupressales; family Cupressaceae; genus Sequoiadendron; species Sequoiadendron giganteum. The sequence goes on along the minus strand of CM021105.1, from coordinate 336,779,940 downwards.
TTTTTATATGTCTTCTACATTTATATCTTTTTAACCAAAAAGATAAATAACAATAATTTTATCTCTTTTTTAATATTAAAATATCATTTATTGAAAAATATATATTTTTTATTTTAGAGAAAAATTCCTATTACAAATCAAATCTCAATATTTCAAATTCACAATAAATTAAAGTTATTTTACGAATTTTCATACAATCATTTTACATACTAATTATATTTGAAAGAGATGGAATCTAAATAAAACCAAAACCTAAAGGACTTAAAACATATATTTTCACACTTAAAAATATAGCAAATAATTGTTATCCTAAAATTAAAATTAATAATTTTTTTAAAAATATTTAATTGTAAATCCTATCATGATACTTATCCCAAAACCATATTTGTTAATAATTAACTCATTCAATATTGAACTTTAATTCTTTAAAGTTTAAATAAAACAAAATACGTTTGCACCGTCCATAAAAATAAGTTTAGATTCAAGTGTATTTATGACGATGTTTGACTGGACGTTTGTCTGTACCGAATTTTTTTATATCAAAATATATTTCAATTTATTACCTAGCTAGCTGGAATAAGAGGAAAAATCAAAAACTTTGACACTCTATAAACCAATTAGACAACTGTAATTGCAAGGCAGCTGAAAAGCTGTGCATTTAATGAACATCCTTTTTAATTAACATAACATTTTAACAGTCAATTACAGTGTTTACAATGGTTAAGCAGAATTTTACTGAAGCTATGGTATGATATTGTGAAAACTCCATGCTCACTTGCGCGTGATGGGCGGTCGCCGTCAATTAATGGGATATCCTTTTTTATTAATAACATGACATTTTAACAGTCATCGCATTGTGCAATTAGCATCCAGCATCCATCAGCCCTCTGTTTTAAGTAGGGGTACTACCCCAGCTATTCAATTCAGGCATTTCATTTGCAGTTGCAGTGCTTTGAACTCGAGAGAAAAGAGAGTAAAAATGGAAGGAAAGGAGGAAGACGTTAAGCTTGGAGCGAACAAGTACTCCGAGAGGCAGCCACTGGGGACAGCTGCGCAGACGAGGGAAAAGGATTACACAGAACCAGGGCCTGCACCCCTGTTTGAGCCAGGGGAGTTCAAGTCATGGTCTTTCTGGAGAGCGGGGATTGCAGAGTTCATGGCAACCTTCCTCTTCCTCTACATCACCATCCTCACTGTCATGGGCGTGAAAAGATCAGACGATATGTGCTCAACCGTGGGAATCCAGGGCATCGCCTGGGCATTCGGAGGAATGATCTTCGCTCTTGTTTACTGCACAGCTGGAATTTCAGGTACGCTCAAGGGGTCTTCTGTGTTTAAATCTAACGGCTTTGTGGGTCTTATGGAATGATGTAATGGCTTTGTGGGTATTATGGAATGATTTAATGGCTTTGTGTACAGGTGGGCACATCAATCCGGCTGTGACGTTTGGGCTTTTCTTGGCGAGGAAGCTGTCGCTACCACGAGCTGTGTTCTACATGATATGCCAGTGCTTGGGCGCCATCTGTGGAGCAGGAGTGGTGAAGGGGTTCGAGGGCCACCACAACTACGAAATGCTCGGGGGCGGCGCCAATTCGGTGGCTCATGGCTACACCAAGGGTGACGGTTTGGGGGCAGAGATTGTGGGCACGTTTGTTCTCGTTTACACTGTTTTCTCTGCCACTGACGCAAAACGAAGCGCTAGGGATTCCCATGTTCCGGTATGTTACTTGTTTCGTCTTTTAGCTCTTCATTGGCATGCTTACTATACTTATTACTAACCCTTGAGAGAGTGTTGCAGCTTCTGGCACCCCTCCCAATTGGGTTCGCCGTTTTCTTGGTCCACTTGGCCACAATTCCCATCACAGGAACAGGCATCAACCCTGCTCGAAGTCTTGGAGCTGCTATTATTTTCAACCAGGACCATGCCTGGGATGACCACGTGAGCATCTGCTTAACCCTGCTTGATTTCTGCTAGATCAGTTTAGCATCTACTCATCTGGTTTTTTTATTTCGGTTAGATGAGTTTACATCACAACTGATCTCACTGAGGTTGTTTGTGCAGTGGGTTTTCTGGGTTGGTCCCTTCATTGGCGCTGGACTTGCAGCAATCTACCACCAGATGATTATTCGGGCCATCCCATTCAAGCGCTCCTAGATATATTTATCACCAGGGGGCTTGTAGATAAAATGGCTAAGCTCCCCTGTTTTAGCTTAAAGTGAGATTTTGATTATTTCTGGAATGGGATACCACAGTTTTTAGTCTCCACCTGTTGTCCACCATAGGCGCTAGCGAATTGAAGGATTTGCAGGTTTAGTTAATGTTGTGCATTAGTAGCGTGAGTGTAATCTTGCAATGTGTAAAATAATGGCTGTCCTCTAGGTAGGCGGCTATAATATGTAATTTTTGTGGGTTTGTGGGTTTGTAATTTAAGTGGTGCTCTTGTTAATATTTCCTAAGATCTCGGGGGAAGCAATTCACACTCCATATTTTAATATATATATGCGTTTTTGTTATGAACTTTTTTAGATATCAATATTAATGTGATTTTGGATTTTAAGAAGATAACAATAGGGCGTTTGTTTCAAAGTTGTGTATTTTATTAAAATTGAGAAAATATAATAGGTAAGGTAGTTCGATTCATGAAGAGCTGGTGATATATCAGTTTTAGGAGGATTTTGTTTTATCAATTTTGTTAGATTAAGATTGTTTTGATGATCAAATTACTATTTTAATGATCAAAATACAAACTACAAAAAAGAGTTGCCATGAAGTCCCCATTCAAGTTACAATTTAAAGTAATTAGCAGGCGAATATTGATCACATGCTCCAGCAGTAATTCAAGAGTTGGAACTTATGCAACTGACTCTAGCAGCAAATTCTGAGCAGCAGATAATCCCACTATAGCTCAACAGGACTAGTAAATAATCCCTAAATCCATTGCCTCCAAAAGCTCAAGCAAAACTTTGGCAATTACACCTCCCTTTAACGTACACAATAAATTTATAAGTTCCGATCAGGAGCAAACTCCAAAGGATTTCAAATTCTTCGAGCGGAGATAAAAGAACAACAGAGGGAAGACAACACTTCCAAACTATCACTTTCCTTTCGCAATTTTTTGAACTTCTTTAAACCATCATTAGTTGCCCAATCAACAATAGCATTATGGAAGTTGAATGGAAATATTTAATTTCCAGCATCCACTGCACCATTAAGGATAGCATTTGAATCACCTCAAACTATTAACTTCTTCCAACCTCTCTCAATGGCCAATGGAATTCCCTTATCCGATACCAGCTTTCCTTGGGTTTCCCTTGCCTGCCCTATCGAAGCTTTCCTCGGCTACAAGGTCCTTCCCCTTCATGTTCTGTAGCCAATCTAAACTGTGCCATCTTTCTACCCTAGCTTCGTCTTCATCATGAATAGTCCAAGTTCAATTGCAAAAAGCCCTTCTTGTTTTCCTACATAAACATCAATCTTGTACCATATAATTTCCACTATGAACAATTTATCATTGAAGGGTATCCTGTTTTGCTCCAGCCGTATATTCTAACAAATTATTGTCGGTAGTACCTCCTAAAGAAATTCCACCCCTTTGTTTTCAACCTTGCGAGACTACCTAGTTGATTTAAAAAGACTTGACACAAACTTGCAAGATTAGCTGATTTAAAAAGACTTAGAACTAACCAATCATATGTTCCAACAAAGCATAGTAGGTACAATCTCTTGAAGAAATTTCATTCCTTCGTTTTTAAAATTGCATGACCAATTGGTTAAAAAGGAGTTCAATACTATGGATTTGTTCCATGAAAAATTCAATTTTCCAAGAGCCAACACCACTATTTAACTAAAAAGGGGCATTGTAGAAAGAGATGGAGGGGCCATGCCTACCTACCTAGCTTCATCATTTTGATGCTTTTGGTGATGAGCTTGAAATATGCTCATAATTTGAATATTATGATGTATTTTTAATACCCTTACTCTTTTGCTGATGGTTGTTTAAACTCTTTGATTAAAGACTTTTTATCTAAAATTGGGTAGTATCTTGTAGCAACACATTCCTATATTCCTGCAGCTTAACATCTTTGTGTATCTGTATTTATTGCCCTGTTTGACCTTCCGAATGACTGATATAATGCATGTGGTTTTTGGATAATGAAATGGATTTAATGTGTGATTAATGAATGTGTATCGTGTTATTGTGTGCATGTTTTCTTTCGCTTCTGTCGCCATGTGTATCGCAGGCTGTTGAAAGAGGCATGAACGAGTCAAAGCGCAACAGATCTCGGCCCTGTAGTAAAGTCCATTTCCAACACGACATCGAGGAAGTTGTTCTAGCAAAGACTCTCTGACCGGGTCGATGGGAGGAAATTTAAATGATCATTAATCTAGGAAGAGTGGAATGCTAGATTCTCTCTGAATCGGTTGAACATATATGCTTTCATTTATGAGAAGTCTATTTCTCGGCATCAGGAGGCATTTATGTCCATGTCTTTCTCTGTTAGAGTTAGGTAGTTAGTTGTTTTTCTATAAATAAGTGTTCCTCCTACGTGAGTGAAAAAACATAACAAAGTGTATTAAGATTAGTATTATAATGAGAAATAGAGTTTTGTGTTAGTTTTCTTACAAGCAGAATGATCAATGTATATGATTCCAAGTTTATGAATAAAAGTTGATGAAGTTTTGAGTTCAATTGTTGCATAAACTAGTTGATGCTTGCTAAGGGGGCCCACTTAGTGAGTATCTGTAGTTAGTTGTTTATTTCCTGTTGATTATAAGTTAGAATTTCATTCTTGAAGGTTTCAGCGCAAACTCAGTCTTATATTGTTCCTGCAGCATAAGACCAGTTCATAGTTTGTTCCTTAGTAATAGTTGTCATGATTTCTGCTTTGATTAAGTTATGCTTAAGTTAAAAAGACTTTACATTACGTTCCTACAGCATAAGTAGAATTCCTTCCAAGCATTTATTTCTAGTAAATTGTGGTTGAAACTAGTTCTTAGTGCACATACAATGCTGCTCCATTTCAAGTATGCATTCCCTGGTTTGACAATGTAAATGAACGACCATAAGAAGATGTTAGTCACCTGCTGGAATGTCCAATTCCCAGGTTAGGATTTGCCATGACTTTTATATCCTTTTGTGGAATCGACCATCATTTGGTAAGCTTCCTTTTATCCAAATCCTTTTGTATGATTACGCTAGTTCTATTGCCACTCGAAACTAGGCAATCATCCTAGTGGGATTTTGAGATTGACCATTCGCTGAAAGCTAAATCTAGTTTATCCTTATCAAATTTCAATGCTAGGCGAGCTACGTAGCTACGCCTAGATATTTCCATTTGGACCTTTTTTCATGAAAGCATAGCAACCACTCTACCTCCATACAAAGATCTATGAAAAGGTTATAGTACCTTCATATCCTCATCCTCTACTCTACTAGGATGGTTGAGTAGACATGCTTCTTTACAAAAGTACACGTTGACCCTAAAACCAACTTTCCATCTCAAGCCTTTGCACAAATCAAAGAATGAAAACTCTTGTTGAAGTTCCAAATCCTAGAGCCTTAGGGAAGAGAAACATATAAGAGTATTCCAAAATCACTCACCTTATGGACACTTAGTATGGAGGATTCTACTCTAGTTTGTCTTTCTCCAAATGCACATGTCACAAAAGCTTCATACCGAGCACCTTATTTGTAAATTTACAATTTCTTATTCCTAAACCTCCATAAACATTAGCTTTGTAGACCATTCCCCACCTTTAGAATTTTAAATACAAACATAACATAGATGTGGACTGTTGAGAGCATTGCCTTGATGAGGGTAATCCAACCAACCTTAGGGACACTTAGTATTCCAAAAGCACTCACCTTATGGACACTTAGTATGGAGGATTCTACTCTAGTTTGTCTTTCTCCAAATGCACATGTCACAAAAGCTTCATACCGAGCACCTTATTTGTAAATTTGCAATTCCTTATTCCTAAACCTCCATAAACATTAGCTTTGTAGACCATGCCCCACCTTTAGAATTTTAATACAAACATAACATAGATGTGGACTGTTGAGAGCATTGCCTTGATGAGGGTAATCCAGCCAACCAAGGAAAGGCATTTGCCTTTCCAAGTAATAAGTTTCTTTTAGGTCTAATCAACAATGCCTTTCCACACTTCATGCATCATCATATAATGAAAACTACCAATTGAAAACTACATAATCTAATTCATGAATTGTAACACATTCATTCATAATCATATAACTGAAAACTACTAATTGAATTCATAATGCATCATCTAATCTTACAATTGAAATTAAAGTGGTTTAGAAGTACCTCAAGTGGCCCTTGCTTGAGTTGCTGCTTCCACAAGATTTTGTAAAACACTCACTTAGCAAATTGTAGACACATAAAAATGACCTAGGCCTGCAAACTCTATTTTACCACTTTCGTCATAACATAATTATGACATTTTAATTATGTCTTTGTCGACCTTAAACTATTAATTAAATAATTCATAATTATTTAATTAATTCATGTTCTTTTATTCTCCAAGATTATTAAATAAATAGATCTTATTTATTTATTTAATACATCACTAATTATCTAAAGTCTTCTCACAATTAAATAAATTTCTCAATTTATTTAATTAATCTTTATCATTTATGTCTTCTTAATTATTAAATAAATATATTTTATTTATTTAATATGTCACTAATTCCCAATTCCCCTTTTAATTAAAAAGATTTATTAATTTATTTAATTAATCCATCACCTTCTTTAAATTAAATAATTATCTTTAATTATTTAGTTGCCTTATTTGACATTTCCTCATTTTAAATAAAGTAATTTATTTAAAATAACTTCACATGGTTAACTGTCACTTCTTTTAGTAAATAATCTTAAAATCAATTATTTACTATCTCACTAAATCCATATTTTGAATTAAATTTTAATTCAAAATGGAAATATTATTCTACAAATCAAGTAATTGCTAAAATTACTGATTTTCTAAATCTCATCTTCTTATCTTTTGATTTTTACTAATTTTCATCTCACTGTCACATTTATTCTCCATCATTGATTTAATTTCTTAAATTAAATCTTGCCCGCTCATTTAACAATCTTTCCCTAACCCTAATTAGGGATTGTCACATGAAATCTCGTCCACTGATTTTAGGCTTTGTCAGCTTTTAATCACATCCGTCCATACAAAATTGCATTTTTTATAAAATGCCAATTTTGTCTTCATTTCAAAGCCCCTGAATATCATCTTCTTAATCTCTTAACAATCTCTTAGTTTCTTAGAATTCATTTTTGCATTTAGCTCTTCTATTCTAGTCATTTTGTCATAAGGCATAGTCATTTATCATAGTCATTTGTCATTTAAATCCTTCAAAACTTGCATAGGACATTGTCATAATTAAATTGCTCACACACAAATCTGAGGGCACAATCATACGCTGCAAGCATAGGAGGTGCTATAGAAATGAACCATGGAAGCAACGAATATTCTGGTATAATCGCTTATTTGTTTTAAGCTTTCTTTGTATTCCATAGTTTTCTTTGGGTTTTATTACATCTAATCCGCTAACCTTATGCTTGAAAATAAGCCATTGATACATTGGTGAACCCGACCTGTTTTGACACGCTTTTTGTAGGTAGCCGTACGATTTTTTTGTTGTTGTTTTATAGGAACAGGTGTACAGAACGATTCATTTTCCATTTTTTACCACGCTAGTGCTCCGTTGTGCCGCATCCGCATTCGCAAATGACGCAAGTGCTTTGTCGAGCCGCATTTGACAGAAATTGAGCCGCAATCGCCATATCGAGCCGCAATCACCATATCGAGCTGCAATTGACAGAAACTAAGCCGCAATCGCCTTTTCGAGCCGCAATTGACAGCTATAGTGACACATTCACCGTATCGAGCCGCATTTGCTCTGTTGCGACGCAAATGACTGGTAAAAACTTGTTATTTTTTCTTTTTTTAGTGTCCTTCTATTTTCTGCTTCTAGATTAGATATTTTTCGGGATACTAATATTTCTGTGACAGTGTGTGTCAAGCTGGAGTCTAACAAAACTTTCTTGATTGTTTATATCATTTAATTTCACAATCATGCATTTTTTCACTCATCGGTTAAAATGAACAAACATGCAAGTGAATAAGGCTAAAAAGAACAATACACTTTATTTTACATGGGGTTTAAAATTAACTTCTAGTTAGAAAATACTACAAACGGTTAAAATGAACCCCCTTGTCCGACAAACACTACAAACGGATAAAATGAACTACATGCTTTTTATGTTTGTCAACACATTTGATTTTGGATTTAAAATGAACAACATGTGAGTGTGAGTTAGCATATTCATGTGCTCTCTCTTTGTTTTTCAACAAAGATTGATTGAACTATGAATATGTTGGCTTGTTTTTGTTAAGCCTTAGATTTTGGGCCTGCTTTGGTGGGAAAAAGTACTCACCCCAAAGCGACTCAAACTGGGAACACGCTAAAGCCAAGCGATGCCCAACCGGTATATAAATTTTAATGTTAAGGAAAGCTTAGCATTACAGAACTTCCTGCGGACCAGCAATTGACTCCCTAGTACCCTTGTGGTGCGTTGAAACCTGCAGAGCATAACCTCTACAAATTGGGATGATAATGCCTCTCATGTGGCCTTCTAAACGGGTGCCCGAAATAAATCCTTTGTTTTAGAAAACCAAAAACCCTCTATTCTTTGGTGCAGCAACGGTTGTTGCCAAGGCACCTGCACCTGTGCAGTTCTTAGTAGAAATGATCATTGATTTAATTTCTTAAATTAAATTTTGCCCGCTCATTTAACAATCTTTCCCTAACCCTAATTAGGGATTGTCACATGAAATCTCGTCCACTAATTTTAGGCTTTGTCATCTTTTAATCTCATCCGTCCATACAAAATTGCATTTTCTATAAAATGCCAATTTTGTCTTCATTTCAAGGCCCCTGAATATCATCTTCTTAATCTCTTAATAATCTCTTAGTTTCTTAGAATTCATTTTTGCATTTAGCTCTTCTATTCTAGTCATTTTGTCATAAGGCATAGATAGTCATTTGTCATTTAAATCCTTCAAAACTTGCATAGGACATTGTCATAATTAAATTGCTCACACACAAATTTGAGGGCACAATCATACGCTGCAAGCATAGGAGGTGCTATGGAAGTGAACCATGGAAGTAACAGATATTCTGGTATAATCGTTTATTTGTTTTAAGCTTTCTTTGTATTCCATAGTTTTCTTTGGGTTTTATTACATCTAATCCGCTAACCTTATACTTGAAAATAACCCATTGATACACAAATCATAATATCAAATCAATTCTCTACTATTGCATTCTTAAATATAGAACTAATACACAAAATCTAACAAGAAATATGTTGGAGATCTTTGTTCAATAACACACATTCTCTATTCTCATAATACTACTGCTACTACTGGTGCTACTAGATGTCCTCTTCGATAGAGGATCCTATTATAGAGGGTCTTGTGAGGGAGTCTCATTATTTATGAACTGAAAACAAACTATAAAACAATGTCAACTCTTCCTCAAGAATAAGAAGAGGATTGAGTTTTGAAACAAAAAATAATAAATACTTGAAACAAGAGTAGAGAAATCAAACACGAATTCTATGCCCAATAAACTTAACCGTTCATAATATAAATGTGCTCAGCAGAATAGTTCTGTCATAATTCAGTCTTGTTGAAATTAGACTCCTTCTCCTAGTTGTCTTATTAGCAGGTAAGAGTAATATTAGGTGACTCACAGACTGATTGGTAAATGATCACTCTCATTTTCCTTTGAAAGTGTCGTGCCCCAGTCGGTTGACTTCCTCTTTTGCAATGAATTGCAGTCCTTATGCTACAAGTTGAGAAGCCTAAAATTATTGTGTTGGGAAAATTGAAAAATGTTAGAGATTATAGAAAATGAAGAAAGAATAACAAAAGGCTTATGCTAGATAATAAACACTATTAATTACCAAAGCATAGCTTAATATCTTACTTGCAATAACCAATATAAGGAAGCATGCATATACAATTGTAAAAATTAACAAAGATAAAACATAACCATTCAAAGAACAACTTGCTTCTTATTAAGTTCATGGACCAATCATTGTTAACAATATGCACTGATGGGGTTTATAATTGACTAGTTTAGTAGGATTTTATGTTTAATTTATGATTGTTGATAATGAGAAAGCCTTAGGAATAAGATTAACATTTGCAACATAGACAACAATTTAATTTAATATTATCTTATTTTTTAACCAGTAGGTTAAAGTTTTTAGTGGAGGTTTCATTTACGCCTAACATGTGGTTTATTACTACTAAGTGAGGGGGCCAACTCTTTGGTGTCGCGTTGAAATTCCACCGGCTTCTGCCATCAAGGCTCCACCTCGCCGTTGCCCACAAGTAGCACTAAGTTTTTTTGAAGATAGAGCCCATGGTCCTATTAAGGACCTACAACTAGCTCCCAGGGGGCTAGATTCTTTACCCTTATTGGTCCCCCAAGTGCCCAAAATGGCCCTTTTTTCGCTCAGGTATCAAAATTTTGCAAATGAGATATCAATGAAAAGCTAGTTCGACATACTTGGCAGTGGTGTAGGTCATTTTGCCAAATTTTGTTGTAGGTACATTTTATGGACAATTGAAGTGCTTTTTTTCGTTTGGACCTTCAAACTCATAATTTTTCACTAGTTTATTTGATTTGCATGATTCCAATGACAATTGAAAGGTATTAATGAGCTCTATCATTTGGTTCATGCACTTTTTTTAGATTTAGCCCTAGTTTTTTCATATTTGGTATATTCACTAATTACTTGGACATACCATCTCTTGGAGAAGTTTTGTTTGTGGGTGGCTTCATTTTCAATTGTAATTTCAAATTAGTTTGTATGAGGTATTTATCTATTTTGCACTCTTGTCACTTGTTGTTCTAATGGATGAATCGGGGTTTGAGGTCCTAAATCATCATAATTATCATACATGGAAGGAAATAATGATGAAATTTCTTTGGTCTAGGGGTTTGTGGTCCACCCTGGATGATGAACAACCTGATTTTTCTAGAGAATATGAAAGATTTTCTCATAGGAATAAATGTTATAAGACTATGGGTTTAATTGCTATGCATGTTTCTAATAGTTTGTTCTTCCATATTGAGGAGTGTACTACTCCTAGACAGGTTTGGGATAAGTACAAGGAATTATTTGGTTTTGTTAGTGAGAATCATGCTATGTAATTAGAGGAAAAATTGACATCACTTTCAATAAATTCTTTGAACACCATTGAAGACTCTTTGGTAAAATTTAAATCATTAAGGTCTCAGTTGGTAGGTTGTGGTAAAGATAAAAATGATAGGAATGCATATTCTTGATTTTGTCTAAGATGAAAGGTTCATTTGCATACTTCTCTACTTCCTTTTATGCTACAATGGATGGATTAGGTGATTCATTTGTCATGCCTTCTTTTGAGACATTTTGTGATAGATTGACTAGGGAACATGCTAAACTTAGTCAACATAATATACACTCTAAGAATCATGCTTTGATTGCATCATCACCTAAAGGTAAAGGAAAGGAGAAGTGAAAACCTAAGACAAAATCTTGTGATACAACCACCTCTCTTAGAGAGGATAAAATCTTGTGATACACTTGGGTTTCTCCATCTTAGTTTTATCCTCTAAGAGAGGTGGGTGTATCACAAGATTTTGGCTTAGGTTTTGAGTGTTTTCTTAGGTGAACAAAATTTCTATAAGTAAGAATTAGATGATATGAAGTAACTTCTAAAATAACATAACATTTCTTTGCCTTCTAAATCTACAAGTTCACCAAGTTTTCTTCTTCATAATGTTCATCTTCTACACACATAAGTACCACAAACAATGCTCATGGGAGTGATAAGGTAAAATATCATAAGATGAAAGGTCATGCTCTTTTTGTAACACACGCCGAACAATCTAGAGGTTGGATTCTTGTCTCTGGAGGCTCATGTCATATGTCAAGACAACTTGATAGATTTGTACCCTTGAGGCATACTTCATGATCTTGATGGCTAATGTGTTTATTTGGATGCATTTGGTAAAGGAGTTGTTGATGTGCCCAATGGTAGTTTTCATGATGTTCTTTACATTCCTAATATTCGACATAATCTTATTTCAATATATCAAATAGCTTGTACTAGTAAATCCATTGAGTTAACTCTATATTCAATTTTCATACATAATTTGCATACTAGACAACTTGCTGTAGTGGGTAGGGATGACCATGATACTAATCTCTATATCTTTTCTCATTTTATTCTTGTTGGTGAATGTTCTAAGGACAACTCTCCTAGATCAAGTGAGGATAGTTGTTTAGATGGTGGGTTTGGTGGCTTTCTGAGCCTTGTTGTTCATTAGCCCTTTGATGAGGTTCTATCATCTCCTGCTACTTCAAATTTGAGTGTTGACTTGGTTTCTAGGACTTTAAATGAGTAGGATACATTTTGTTTTCCAAAATTTCCTTTGCAAGATGGTTTAATGATAAGTATATCAGATTTTCTTTGTTATTCCTCTTTTGCAAATTTGGAGGACATGTTTGAGGGGGTCACTCTCCTCTTTGATCATACATCTTTGGAGTTTTCTCTTGACTTTCCACATCCTTTGTCTTCTTCCTTGATCGGGGTCACACTTGATTTCATTGAGACATCTTCAAAGACACTTGCTGCATCTTTAGAGATACCATTCTTAAGGCTTCTTCCCTCTTGCTTCATCATGGAGATGAGGTTTCTTCAGCATCGATCATTGGATCTCTTTCTTCCCAAGGGAAAGCGTGTTTTTTTTGGTATTGGATTCTCTTTTGTCTTCAAACTTTCTTTAGTGATTGTGGAGCTACTTCATTATGAGGGGGCTATGTGGTCTCTTTCTTTCCCTCTTATGGGCCCCCAGGGAATTTCTAATGTATATATGTGATGAATGTTGTACTTGGGGGTATCATGTATTCCTCCATCTTTCATCACTTGATTACATCTTTTCTCTCTTTTGGAGAGGGGTTTCTTCCCATGCAATTTTTCTCCTTTTCTCCATTTGTGAGAGATTGCATTTGCATTTGTACATGGGTACCTAAAATGGCCTTGTAGTCGGGACCCACCATTGCATCATTGCATCATTTGCATAATAATTGCTTCTCCCTAAGTTGCACTTAAGGGGGGATGTTGGTGTAAAAAGGTATATTTCCTAGCTAGTTACTTGGTGGGGTCCTATTTACATATTAAGTCCACTTAGGTCCTAGGCATATTTAATGCTTAGATAAGATTTTATCTTTTTAACTCTTATTAAATATTAGAGTCCTAGGGTCATTTAATGTTGGCTCATGCCATTTAATTATGACACAGTCATTTAATTCTAGTACTACATCACACCTTGTCTATATAAGCAAGGTCACTATACAATTTGTAAATACCTCATCATCATATTTCATATATCTTAAGATCAAGCAAGCTCATATTTTTGCTTACTCTCCTATAGAAGGTTATAATTATTTTTGCAGGTGATCCACATATTTATAGAATCCTCTCTTATAAATATTTTGCTTCAGTTCTAGTTTAATTTTCATTTTGAAGCAACGAATAATTTGTTGAGTAACTTCTTGGAGATAGACACAAATTCTTCTAATTTCATTCACACTAGCTTTGCTCACATTCCAATTGATTTAGACACCCCTAAAATTATTTTGGTAGACATTATTTTAAAAGTTGCTAATTGTAGTTGGTCTTGACCCTTGAATTATGAGGGAATTCCTTTTCATTGTAATAGGTGTTATAATATAAGCCACATTGCTACAAACTACCCTAGCTTCAAATACATATTAGGTTGTCAAGCTTCATGGTGGAAATAGGATTTCCCCCATCATTACACTAGAAGGTTTGTTGGGGGAATCAAGGTCCTCACTTGAGCCCACTAAGGATGTACTTGTGCCACCCAAGAGTGCAAGTAATCTATAGTAGCCAACACAAATAGAAACCTCTTAAGTCAAGAAAAAAACATTGAAGGAAGTTTCAATAATGTCTGTCAATGGGCCAAGCCTCCTAGAGATGAGAGTGTCAATATTTTAACAACAAAAGATTATGTGCCAAGAAATGGGTCTCAACATTCCTTAGTTGCTCTTGATTATGGGAGTATCAATGCAATGTGGACAATTGTCTAAAAAAATAAAGATTCATCCAAAATAGATTCAATCTCCCATAATATGTAATTTTGTTCCCATGTCAAAATAGATGAAAATGTATCATTTGAAACTAAATTAAATAGATTCATGATGAGATCCTATGATGTCTAGGGATCCTTTTTGTTAAATTGTAATGCACCTAAATTTATGGGTCTAATGCACTTTTGTCTTTATTATTTATTTTATATATTTAAGAGTATAGTCCCAAGACCATAATTCATTGACAAAAAAGGCCTAAACTTGCTCAAATAACTAATATAGAAGAGTAGGCTTGCACTCCAAGTTTTTTGGAAGATGCATCAAGATTTTATAAACAAATAGGGGTAGCACACAATTTGGTTATAAATATTTAATATTATCCTAATAAATCACGTTTATACCCATTCTTATGAGATACAAAGAAAAGATATTGGCATTTTACCTTAGTATTTGGGTTTTATATTTTTACCAACATTCTTAATTCAATAAATTTTTTATTATACCATAGATTTAAGGTTAAAAAACACACTTATTTCATATAATGGTTTTATCTAGGATTTATCTAATAATTATGTTGTTTAGTTGTTTAATTGTTTAAACCCAATCATTGTGTAGTTTAATACTTAATTATTTTTTCCAAATGAATAAATCTCTTTCTTTTTTTAATTGTATTTAGAAAATCTCTTAAACTTTTGCTTCCTAAATTAATTAATCTTCTTTTCCATCACAATTTTAAATTTCTACTCATTGTGTTTAAATGAACTTTTGAAAATATAACTAGTACATAGAAATCTTAAATATTAATTATTTGAAGTGTAAATGATTGTCAAATTTAAGTTGAGGGTGTACACAATCATGACATGAGACTCCTTGTTCCCATATATTTTTTTTAATAAACTAGATTCAAATTTTCTTTAAATGTTTGTAAATGATTGACATTTATGATATATATAATTTTACTCTAATATCAAATATAAAGTGTCAATTTTCAAAGTTATAACAATCCACATAAATCTAATGTAATTTTAAGGTATTCAATTTATTTAGAAAGATGAATTTAATTAAATACATTATTAAACATCTACAACATGGAATTCAACATTAAAATAGTAGAAATTTATATTCATTCAATAACAATCAAATTAAATGTCTTATAATACTTAATTTAATACTTATATCAATTCAATCACTAGAATGCCCATATTCACATAGGAAGATCTCAATGGTTACAAAAAATATGCTCACATATTGACGCCCATCACAATTGTGACCAAGGCAATCCCAAGTGTACCCTATACCCCAAGGTGAATGTACACCACATATCCCTTCTCCAATGCCCATAGCCCACCCACCAAATCAGTTTTTTCAATGAGTGATGTCCATGTCATTTCATCTCACATAAATTGTTAATATAATATATTAAGGGGTGACTTCCAAACCATTACACTTTTCATAACAAATTAATTTTCTTGATAATCACTTATTGATATTGCTTTTTTGTAATTAAATAGAAATGTTGGATTTCTCTTTATATTCTTTTTAAAGGAGAAAGAATTTTACATACGATTTCTACTTTTATTTCCTTTTTAACCAAAGAGAATAAAACAATTTTATCTTTTTTTTAATATTAAAGTGTCATTTACATGAAAAATTAATTTATTTCTTTTTACTTTGGAAAAAATCCCATTACAAATCAAATCTCAATATTTAAAATATACAATAAATTGAAATTATTTTACTAACTTTCACACAATCATTTTACATCTAATTATGTGTGAAAGAGACAAATCTAAAATAAAACCAAAACCTAAAAAACTTAAATTTTTTTTCACACTTACAAATTTAACAAATAATTGTTATCCTAAAATTATAACTAATAATTTATTTAAAAAAAAATTAATTGTAAATCCTATCATGATACTTATCCCAAAACTCCCGAAAGACTTAAAAATCCATATCTATTAAATAATTAACTCATTCAATATTAAATTTTAATTCTCTAAAGTTTAAATAAAACAGAACAGTAGGTATGAATTCCCACCGTCCGTAAAAATAAGTTGAGATTCAAGTGTACTAATTTTCCTTATGATGATATTTGACTGGAAGTTTGTCTGTACTGAAATTTAACACTATAAACCAAAAACTTCGGACACTCTATAAACCAACCAGACAACTGGAATTGCAAGGCAGCTGAAAAGCTGTGCATTTAATGAACGTTCTTTTTTATTAACAACATAATATTTTAACAGTCAATTAGGACAGTCATGAAAATGGTTATGTGGATTTTTACTGATGCCATGGTTATGATAAGTATTGTGAAAACTCCATGCGCACTTGAGCGTGATGAGCGGTCGCCGTCAATTAACGGGTTATCATACACGTGTTAATGCGGCAGAGAATGAAGGCATGGGATAGGCCATTCATCTGTAAACGTTATAAAGTATACGTTGGGGGTGGGGCTGACGTTCTGGGCGGTGCAGTGGACAGTGACGGAGACAGCGACAGCCTATCACACTTCACAGGGCCACAACTCAACGGTCAAGGATTATTTGGCTTTGTTACCAGTTAACCTAGTTGCTGTTTAACGAAAAGTGGAAGTCCAAATTGATTGGAATGAATCTTCACCGTCGCGAAAATGGGCAGTGGTAAAATCGTTCAGACAGTCGTTAACTGTCGAAGGGAGTCACGGGTACGGTAAGAAGAGAAGCTCAAGTCGTGGAGTGAGCAGAGTTGGTAGAGTGTGGGCCACGAATTCTGTAGACTGGCCGACCATGCCCTGCTGGCCATTATCATTTGTCATCATCGCATTGCGCAATCAGCATCCAGCATCCATCAGCCCTCTGTTTTAAGTAGGGGTACTACCCTAGCTATTCAATTCAGGCATTTCATTGCATTTCATTTGCAGTTGCAGTCCTTTGAATTCAAGAGAAAAGAGAGTAAAAATGGAAGGAAAGGAGGAAGACGTGAAGCTTGGAGCAAACAAGTACTCCGAGAGGCAGCCACTGGGGACGGCTGCTCAGACAAGGGAAAAGGATTATACAGAACCAGGGCCTGCACCTCTGTTTGAGCCAGGGGAGTTTAAGTCATGGTCTTTCTGGAGAGCAGGAATTGCAGAGTTCATGGCAACTTTCCTCTTCCTCTACATCACCATCCTCACTGTCATGGGCGTGAAAAGATCAAACGATATGTGCTCAACCGTGGGTATCCAGGGCATCGCCTGGGCATTCGGAGGAATGATCTTCGCTCTTGTTTACTGCACAGCTGGAATTTCAGGTATACTCAAGGGCTCTTCTGGGTTTAGATCTAATAGTTTTGTGGGTATTGTGGAATGATGTAATGGCTTTGTGGGCAGGTGGGCACATCAATCCGGCTGTGACTTTTGGGCTGTTCCTGGCGAGGAAGCTGTCGCTGCCGCGAGCTGTGTTCTACATGATATGCCAGTGCTTGGGCGCCATCTGTGGAGCAGGAGTGGTGAAGGGGTTCGAGGGCCACCACAACTACGAAATGCTCGGGGGCGGCGCCAATTCGGTGGCTCATGGCTACACCAAGGGTGACGGTTTGGGGGCCGAGATTGTAGGCACCTTTGTTCTCGTTTACACTGTTTTCTCTGCCACTGACGCCAAACGAAGCGCCAGGGATTCCCATGTTCCGGTATGTTACTTGTTTCGCCCTTCAGCTCTTCATTGGCATACTTACTATACTTATTACTAACCCTTGAGAGAGCGTTACAGCTTCTGGCACCCCTCCCAATTGGGTTCGCCGTTTTCTTGGTCCACTTGGCCACAATTCCCATCACAGGAACAGGCATCAACCCTGCTCGGAGCCTCGGAGCTGCTATTATTTTCAACCAGGGCCATGCCTGGGATGACCACGTGAGCATCTGCTTAACCCTGCTTTGATTTCTGCTGGATCAGTTTAGCGTCTACTCATCTGGTCTTTTTATTTCTGTTAGATGAGTTTACATCAACTGATCTCACTTGGGTTGTTTGTGCAGTGGGTTTTCTGGGTTGGTCCCTTCATTGGCGCTGGACTTGCAGCAATCTACCACCAGATGATTATTCGGGCCATCCCATTCAAGCGCTCCTAGATATATTTATCACCAGGGGGCTTGTAGATAAAATGGCTAAGCTCCCTTGTTTTAGCTTAAAGTGAGATTTTGATTATTTCTGGAATGGGTCACTACCGTTTTTAGTCTCCACCTGTTGTCCACCATAGGCACTAGCGAATTGAAGGATTCGCACGTTTAGTTAATGTTGTGCATTATTGGCATGAGTGTAATCTTGCATTGTGTAAAATAATGGCCGTCCTTTAGCTAGGCAGCTATAATATGTAAATTTTTGTGGGTTTGTAATCGAAGTACTGCTCTTGTTAATATCTTCTCAAGATCTTGGGGGAAGCGATGGGTATTGACATTCCATAGTAATAAATATATAGAGTTTTTGTTAAAGATTGTGTAGCAGATTTTAGTCTTAATGTTATTTATAATTTTTAAGAAGATAATATAATGGGTAAGGTAGTTCGGTTCATGAAGAGCTGGTAATGTATTAGTTTTTGAAAATTTTGTTTCATCAATCAATTTAAGGAATGAGTTTGATTAAGATTGTTTATGGTTTATTCTCATGGTATGTACCATGTATTTATTTTTGAAGAGCTGGTAGTACAGCTTTAATTATATGATAAAGAATGCATCAGCTTTAATTAGATTAAGAAGAAAGCAGCTGTTCTATGAGAATTCTGTTCTACCAATCAATTTGAGAAATGAGCTTGATTTATGATAATATGGATTGTTCTTCTGGGAGATAGATCATTATTAAGACGTTTTTTTTAATAAACCCTCAATTTTAGCTATCCAAAATTTTAATTACTCCACTGAAGATTGTGAAACGATCTAGACAACATATTGAAAAGGCTAAGAAATAGGCAGCAAATTTAACTTTGAAAGCCATTTAAAAGATAAATGCTGCTTTACTGAGCTGCTTTACCGAATGACATGTTCCAACAAGCCTTATGGATGCCTCATTTCAGTTGGCATGTTTGCACCTTTTTTACGTTCCTGATCAAACTTTAATGTTATCTATATGAAGAAATACGTTCTCTTGAATTGATATATTGCTTCTCTTAGATTTATTATGGGCTCAATGTCAGTTTAGGTTTTTTATTTATATGCTGATGGGTATGTATGCTAAGAGGAATTGGGGTGTGTTTATATTTTGTTAAGATGGTTGAACTGAACTTCAAACTGAACTGAACTGATAATCAAAACATAAACTACAAAAGAAAGCTGCCATGAAGTCCCATTAAAGTTACAATTTAAAGTAATTAGCAGGCGATCACATGTTCCAAATTCTAAGAGTTGGAACTTATGCAACTGACTCTAGCAGCAAATTCAGAGCAGCAGTTAGTGAAGGTAACAGCAGTTTTTGGTCTATAGCTGGTCAATGTGTTTATGTTATTCTATGCAGGCTCTCTGTCATACGACCTCTTTAGGGAAGGAAACAACCAAAAACTGCCTCCAAAACCTCAAGCAACGCATTGGCAACTATGTACATAATAAATTCCCTAATTTACAATCAGGAGTCTCCTTCAAAGGATTTCAAATTCTTCGAGAGGAGATAAAGAACAACAAAGGGAAAACAGTACTCCGAAACTATCACTTTCCTAAATTTTTGAACATCTTTATACCCTCATTAACTACCCAATCAACAATAGCATTACGGAAATTGAATGGACATTACCTAGACGTTCGCCCCTATGTTAGTCTATAATATTTATTTTTCAGCATCCAAGAGTTTACTGCATCATTAATGATAATATTTTAATCACCTTTAAACATTAATTTCTTCCAGCCTCTCTCAATTGCCAATGAAATTCCCTTGTCCAATGCCATAACGTCTACATCATTGTTCAAATCAGTTTCCGTTCTTGAAACCATTATTAAAAGAGGTCCCATAATGCCATACTATATAGAAGGCTCCTCGGCTGTAGCTTCCTTCCCCTTCATGTTTTGGATCCAATCGAAACTGTTTCATCTTTCTACGCTAGCTTTGTCTTCATCATAAATAGTCCAATTTCAATTGTAATCTTTCTACCGTAGCTTCTCTTGCATTCTTACAAAAACATCAATCTTGTACCATATAAATTTCTCTAGGAACAATTTATCAAATTGAAGATTATCCTGTTTTGCTCCACCTATATGTTGTAACAAATTACGGTTGGTAGTATCTTCTAATTTTTTTTCATCCCTTTGTTTTCAAACTTTCTAAGACTAGTTGATTAGAAGACTACTATCCAGCCATTTGTTCCAACAAAGTATAGTAGGTAGAACCTCTTGATGAAATTTCACTCCTTCGTTTTTAAAATTGCAAGACCAGTTGATTAAAGAGGACTTTTAACACTATACGGTTTGTCCCAAGAAAAATTTCATATCCCAAAGGCCAACACCATTGTTTAACTAAAAAGGGGCATTGTAGAAAGAGATGGAGGGGGAAATACCTACCTAGCTTCATCAATTTGTTTAAAGCGAATCCTTTCCTTGAACCCACCAACCAAGGTAGGTTAAGGCTTTTGTATGGGAAATTCGCTATCTCCTCTCCTTGTTTGGTGATAACTTGATATGCCTCTTTCACTATGATTCAACTAGTTTTATTGCCACTCCAAATTAGGCAATCATCCTAGTGGGGATTTGGAGATGGCTGTTCATTAAGAAATCTAGCTCATCTTCATCAAATTTCAATGGTAGGGGAGCTATGTGGCTACGTCTAGAGAGTTCCATTATGATCACCTGTTCATGAAAGCATAGTAATAACAAACTCTACCTCCCTACAAAAGATATATAAAAAGGTTCCAATACCTTCATATCCTCATCCTCTACTCTATTAGGGATGGTTGACCAGACATGCTTCTTTACAGAAGTCTACATCGACCCTCAAACCAACTTTCCATCTCAAGCCTCATCACTAATCAAAGAACGACTCTTGCTAAAGTTCCAAATCATATAGCCCTAGGGAAGAGAAACATGTGAGTATTCCAAAGCACTCACCTAATGGACACTTAGTATGGATGGTTCTACTCTAGTCTGTCTTTCTCCAAATGCACATGCCACAAAAGCTTCATACCAAGTGCCTTATTTGTAAATTTGCAGTTCCTTATTCCTAAGCCTCCATAAACCTTATCTTTGTAGACCATGTCCCACCTTTGGAATTTTAAATAGAGACATAACAAAGTGTGGACTGTTGAGAGCATGGCCTCGATGAGGGTAATCCAACCATCCAAGGAAAGACAAACATTTGTCTTTTCAAGTAACAAGTTTCTTTTGGGTCTGATCAACAATGCCTTTCCAAACTTCCTATCACTTGTAACTTTCCCACCTTAAATCCCAAAATTTGTTGGATCGTCTATTCCTCATTGCACCCCTCTTTCAAGAAGTCAATTTTGAATTTTTAACAATTCACCATATGCCCTACTAATTCTTCATACCATTCTAGGTCTCTCTTATAAGGCAAAACCCTTCAAAAATTAAAGCTTCTACAAATAACAATGTTTAATGCTTTAAGGGATATACTTATCTTTGATCCTTTGGAGTGTGAGTTCTATTTTAAGTGTTCTCCCAAGAGATTTGGCTAGAAATTCTTCCTTTATCCAATTTAAGCAACATCCCCCTTCCTTTATTGCTCTTCATAGAAAGAGTTGCTTCATGACCCACTATAATACCATTCGGTATATGCCTATCACAAACACTCGTCCACTTAGAAATGATCGTATCCAAGCATTCCCCAAGTCTATTTACCATAGCCTTTGTTTCAATCTTGAGAATGGTATCACGTAGAGAAAGAGGCCGAAAACATCAAAATAATTTGCATCAACATTCCTGGGGAATAAGGCCAAAAAGGTGGTATTTTGAGCACCAGTCATCCCTCCCTACATTCTTCAACAACCAACCATACTTCCCATCTAACCAAAACTGTTGTAAGAAGCCACCCTGGAACCCATTTGACCTAAGAGCTTTTCTCCCTCCAACATTGAAGACTATTTCATAAATTCCGCTATTGTAGCCGGTTTCATCAAAGAGTTATTTGGCTATAGAGATCACATTAAGTATGTTTTTAATTTGAGACAAAGAGGTATATTTAGATTCTTAGAGTTTTTGTCTTTAAATTTTGACAAATTTGAAGGTTTTGTAATGAAAAACTTAAACATTGAAGAAATTTGTAAAAAAATAAAATTTATTATTATTGGATTTTGAAACTTTTGAATTAAAATTATTTTGTGGAAATATGACCTTTTCTATAGAATTAATATGTTTTTCTTTGGAATCTATATCATGTGTTAAAATGTACTTTTATTCTTTCTAAAGGTTAATTACATAAGTCAGAGGTTTAGGAAGTTAGTGTCTAGAGTGGATGGATATAATTGTGGGATGAAATTATTGAAAATATATTTGACTCCTTATAATTAAACATGTGATTTAGATTGTGCAATACATAATCCTAAAATGGGTATTGTATAATAATGAATATAAGACTAATTGGGTGCTACATTTGAAAAGGCATGTCACATCTTAATAATGAATTGGAACTTAAAAGTGCAACATGTCAAAAGGAATGTTGAGAATCAAAGTGAAACTATTGTAATTATTTTTTAGGGCAATTAATTGGATATTAATTTCTTAATATTAGATTACCATCAAAGATTATATGAAGATGCACAAATAAACAATAATAATAAAATCAACAAACCATGGTAACACAAGATTTACATGTAGAAACCCTTTCATAAAAAACTCCATAGAAGGAATAAGATAAGTATGTATTAATCTTCAATATACATGATAGAATATCGACACCCTACACTCTACACTTAAACTACATTCTAGTAACATCTATTTATCTATGAACAATGATGTCAAACTACAATCTCATATCTCTAGTGTATAGGTAAATAGAGAGGACAAGACCATAAATAGTTCTACCAAAACAATGGATACTAAAACCATGGTTTTCTTCAAAGTAAATTATTATTTTTTGTTGTTCATGTTGTTGCTTTGTAATCCATTGTTTATGTGGTTATCTTATAGTTTATATTATTTTTATAATAATAATATCTGTGTGTTAACTATATGTGTTTCTTTGTATATTTTTTTATTTAGGTTAAATGGTTTTGAAGGGGCTATAGACCATGTACATTAGTGTAAGAGAGGGGGACCAACCAGGTTCAAGGCCCCAGGTCACGAAGAGCCAAGAGCGGAAGGCTTCCCTAACTTACCTCACTCTAAAGGAATGTTTAAATGAGGGATGAGAATGATGAGGACTATAAGGTCATGCAACCACTCTTTAGGCCCGAACTATAATCTAAGCTAGGCGAGCTAGCTTTTTGGAGTCGATTCTGCGTCTCAGATAGCTCTTTGTCCGAGGACATCAACACGACGCGTTGGCATCTCTCAAGCGTGTTGGCATTCGTACAACCAGACAACAGTGGACACAGTTAAAATACCAAAAAGACCTACTAACAGCCTAGCTAGCTCAATCTAGATGATAAAAACAGAATGAGAAAGCATACCAAGTAGACACTGAAATGACAAAGTAAATAGACTAGAACTGAGGTGACAAAGATAATCTCACAAAGATGCTCATTTGCCAATTAGCTCCACACATTCTCTCACTTGCACGCAAGAAAGAGGGAAAATTGTTGGGGGCTATATAGGGGTTTGCTTCAGTTAGACCCCCGTTTCGGTGTTTCCACCTTCACGGACAACCAAGATAGCAATGATAGAGGAGTGTATGATAAAGGGGAAAAGAAAGTAGTGAACACAATAAACACTACAAAACAGTGAAGTTCTACTCAACCAAATCGTAAAGGAGAGGAGTGAAAACGTTACCACTTCCACCAAGAGTTGCTCACTAGCCAATGGTGGAGAAAGAGAGCTTGAAAAATCACCACAACCTCAACTATGATGAAGGGAGGTGTTGCAAAACCTCAAGCCCATGCTACAATGGATTGTTCCACACTTGGACTACGGAGTTGATGGAGTGTTGTTGCTACTACTATTAAGTGCCACAGTGCTTCTTGAAGTGATGGATGTGAGGTGAAGGCTTGAATATTGCCAAGAGAGATGTAGAACTACTAAGAAGATGGATTGAATGAGAAAGATAAGCCTTTCAAAGCCAAAATAGGGGGGAAATAGCCGTTTTCGGGTCGGCTGGTCGAAGAGGGATGTTACAATTCATTCCCAATAGGAAGTGTAATGCCTCTGCCATCTTTAGACATGGGAATCCATCAAGGATGTATGCACATTGCACAAATGTTTGCGCGTCGCATGAGGGTCCCGATAGTTATTCTTCTATTGATGCAAAAGTTAAACGCCAAGTGGAATGAAGGCATCTTGCTGATGTGGAATTTTGCCTCTAGATTTGAGGTGAGGAAGTGTAAAAGGGGAATTTGCGTAAGGGGTGAAAATTCGCACCTATAAATTTTTTCCCCACATTAGTGAGCACAAATACTGATGAGTGCTTCGGTAAAGTAGATTGAAAAGGTAGTAGGGTTAGAAATGTATACTTGAACCATTGAGGAAGCAAACCGTGATCTGATGAGCTCGAAAGCACAGGCTGGAACAAAAGACTCCATAGTCTCGCAGAACCATGAAGCTGTAGAATGAAAGCATCTTACAGGCCTGTAGACCTGCAAGGAGGTGACCCCCAAGATCTCTCACATGAAGGAATCCCCAAGAAGTAAGCACCTCACAAGCCCACAGACCTACAAGGAAGGTATCCTCCAAGATTTATCACATGAAGGAGACCAAGAAAAGTGCCTTACAGACTTGCAAACCCACAAGGAAGGTGTCCTCCAAGATCTCTCACATGAAGGAAATTGAGAAAAGCGCACTACAGATCCACAGACCTACAAGGAAGGTGTCCTCCAAGATATCTCACATGAAGGAAACCAAAGGGGACTTCGTAGAGTCAAAAAATGACATTATAGGTGCACATGCAAAGCAACATGTTTATCCGTAGATAGAACATACATTCAAAAAGTGACCACGCAGACAAGTAAGTGGATAGTCACTCAGATTGTCAACAAGTTGGAAAACCTTCAAAGGGGTCCCTTGGGAACAGGGATAACTTTAGTGGTGAATCTTTGCCAATTGGCGAATTCTAGGAATCGGGCAAATCGAAATTGGCAAATTCTAGGTATCCAGCAAGGTGTTCAAATCGCTCGGATTTCACGAACTATCGGTCCAATGCATGTCCATTCGCCAACGGTTTTTTTTACGAGGCATGTTTAGGCAATAAATTTGCCATAACAGACTACACGTTTCCAATGGATCGATCAATATTTTCGCTTGGAATCTCGAGGAGCATGTCATAAAACACCAACATATTCACCAATACTATTAAAACAACATTATATGAGGACCCATTTCACCAATTAAAATTTACAAATAGTTGCTTGTGAAGACCCATTCACCAATTAAAATTTATAAATAGTTGCTTATGAGGACCTATTTCACCTTGAAAATTACAAGGTATTGTTGTATAAGCACGCGGGATTTGCCAAAATTTTAACATACCATTTAAAAATCCAGCGGAATTCGCCAAATATGGATTGATATAAATACAATTGAAACTGTTATTTGTTCTTACACATTTTTTTCGGTTCTGAGGTTCTACTTCTCAATTCAGAAGTAAGTGAAAACCGAAAACGTAGACTCAAAGGTGAGTGATCATTTCTTCATACTGTTATTAGTTATTAGTTATAATAATAAGATTTCTTTATCTGTTTTCCATTCTTGCTTCAATCTTAAACATGATTTTGAGTAGGGAATGGGATCTATATTCTCTGTTGGTCTGTCCTTCTTAAACAAGAAGACATTTTTTTCCAGCTTTTATTCGAAGTGAGATATCAATATGTCGAGCAACAACTGCAAGGGTAAGACTCCTGAGGGTAATGAAGAGACTGGGAGGCCATCAAAACGCCCAAAACGTGGAGGTACCATACAATCTTACTTTGGAATTGGTAAAGCTTCTAATCCATCAGATCAAGGTGGAGCTACACCATCGACTCTTCCACCAAATATTATTGAAGATGGCAATGACAATACCTCACCGCCACAGGAAGGTCAAGGTGAGATTGTCATTGTGTTAAATCAAAATGCATCAAATGAGGATGGCAATACCGCATAATATGTTCCAAGGGATACCCTGGATAGCCAAAATGAGATAATTGACTTGGATGAGAATGATGTTGGTAGCAAGAAAAGAAAAGCCAAAGCAAAATTGGGGCTCGAGTGGGAAATGACAAGGAATTTTCAAATTGGTTGGTTGTCGAAGTACCCATTCCTTGAAGCAGTGGGGGTATCAAACGAAAACGATATTAAAAGGGCAACAAAGGTCAAATGTAAGATTTGTAGTTGGAAATGTGGAAGAGACAAGATGATGTAGCTAAAGCTTGACACTATAGAAAAGCATATCGGAAAAGTTTACGAAAAACAAATCATAGACGGAAAGGAACAATCAGTCGTACGATGGAAATCAAAGGAAGAATGTCTTCATGTTAAGTATGCCGCAGATTAAGGAGAGCATAACCATAGAATGTCGAAGATTAAAAAATGTGAAGGTACACTTGAGGCTCATTTTGGAAAAGCCATGGCAACAACAAATCTATCAAAAACTATTCAGATGAGTGTTGTTTTTCATATTTTGTCCAGGGGGCATCCTATGACAGATTACCCAAAATATTTTGATTTATTATCTTATTTGAGTGTTCCCCACTTTCCCTTCTCACATTGGTCAGTAAATGCTGGATGGGAATGGGTGAACTATCTTGCTGCAGTGGAAAAGCAAGATTTAAAGGAGAAATTAAAAGAGTCAAATTTCATTGCATTATCTTTAGATGAAGTTACTGCGGTAGATAATACTTCTTGGGTTTGTATGCATTTGTATACTGTAGAACAACATGTTCGCCAAGCTCATCTTCGTTGTGCTCATAAAATGAAGGACAATTCAACATCGCAAAATCTATTTGAACTAGTTAAGAAATATTTTGAATGAAATTGTAGGTATGGATGAGTTGACAATTGCCAAAAAGTTGGTGTGTGTAGGAGCTGATGGAGCTGCAGTGATGCAAGGTCAAAGGAGCAGTCTTTGCACAAAGTTACAAACTACTTGTGCACCATACATGCTTGGCATTCAATGCATGGCCCACATAATGAATTTAGCATTCAAAATTGTAAGCAAGTTTCCTACAGTATCAAAAGTTGAATATCTAGTTCGCGAGATCCACGCATACTTCTGCCGAAGTCCCAAACGTTTCCTTGAATTTCAACATTTTGTTGAGGGAATAACACCTGGAAACAAGCTTCTCAAGGATGTTGATACCAAATGGATCTCCCTGCATGGACCATCGCAACGAGTTCTTTTAGAATATCAATCCTTGATTGGAGTGATGTACGAGCATCACAACACAATAGACAAAGCTCCCGACCTCTTACATAGGTTAAGCGATATAGAGACACTCTTGACTTTAGCTAGTCTTCTCCCCATGCTGGATGAGATGAACAATCTTGTGAAGAAAGCCCAAGACAGAACTATGTATATTTATGAATATGCCAATCTACGTAAACTTACATGCTTGGCCCTCGATCATCTATATCTAGATCTAACACAAGAAGGCGCAAATTATTTGATGTGGTGAAAAATTACTGATTTGAATAATCCTGATAATTATTTACAGTTTAATGCAAGCGGGCACTTATGTATTTGTGTACGTGGATATGAGATACCAATGTACCATTGTAAGACAATCGGGCGCTCTAGAAAAGAAGAACCTGTTAATGAGGAAGATTTTAACGACATTGTTAAATCTGTTAGTGATAATTTGAAGGAAATTGCAAAATATCTTTCCTCAGAGATTCGTGAAAGATTCCCTCGACATGAAATACTTAAAGCCATGGGTATTGTGTATCCTCAATTTTGGGTAAATCGAGATAACCCAAAATATTTTCATGATCAAGTAAAAATCTTGATCAAATAGTTTTCAGAAAAGGTAACATACAATGAACAAATAATAGAAGGAATTTTAAATGAAAATAAGCTTAGAAAGAAATGTCGGAGTTTTGCAACTGCTATGAAGGAGCAGTATAAATCCATGGGCAAGGAGAAGGCCTTTGAACTAGGATCAATAAAAAAGGTTTGGACAAGCTTAGGTCAGAGTGAAATATTGCGTGGTTCGATGTCAGAATATTTCAAACTTGTTGATTTATGTCAAACAATGGTATTGGGGTCGGTGGAGGATGAGAGAGTTTTCAGTACATTGGGGTTTTTGAAATCAAAGTTAAGAAACAAACTGGACAAGAATTTGGAAAATTGCTTGAGGATGAAAGGAACTACGTATAATGTCAAAAAATTCCCTTTTGAAAGGGCACTCGCAATCTGGAGGTCCACATATGAAAGAAGAGGGACCGGGTTGTGCAACACAGGCTCTCTAATTCCAACAGCTACCGGTACTGGTGGTAGTGGCAGTGGGACTGGGCTTGGGACAGATGACAATGATATTGAAATTGACACAAATCAAACAATGAATGTTGAATTTGAGACACAGGCGAAGAAACTGCAGAGTAGTCTCAGAATCAAGATGACTCTTTTACTTCATTTGAAGATGAGGATTGGTTTGAGGACCCTGAATCTATTTGGGAAATGGGAGATAATTAGCAGGTTTTAGGTATTTTTTCTGCACTTCATGAATCAGTTTCCATTGTTTGAAAGTCCAAAGTGTAGTTGATGTCTGATGATATTTTATATTGTATTCAATGAACATTGAAATTGTGAATCATTGCACTTCATGTTCATGATATCTTATTTTATATTGCACTCAAGCACTACATGTCAGCTTGAATCATATTCCAAACTGTAGTTGATGATTTTGTATATATAAAAAGCTATTTCTACTATTTTTATATATATTAATTAATAATATATATAAAAAACTATTTAAGCATACATATCTTAGTTTGTAATTTTAATCCAAAAGTATTTAAATTAACAACTATTTATTGGGAAGCTTTTAATTTAAAAAAATTCGAAAAATAGAAAAAAGAAAAATATTTTATGTGCTTGTTATTTTTAAGCAGCACATACTTCCACTTGCCTGTCATTTTCAATGAAGCTTCAAAAATTTTACGAATATTTCTTTGTTGCTTTCACTATATAACGCTTTCAGCGTAATTAAACAAAATTTGAAATTCCGTAGTGACATAGTCCTTCCCCCATTCCTAACAAAATTCAATACCATCGGCCTAACAATGCTTCATCGGCGGAACCCCATCACAATCCCGCCGATGGTCCGATAAAAATAGCTCACAACCTAGTATCGGTGTAACAATACTCTATCGGGCTGACTCCTAAGGTGCTCTCCCAATATATCGATAGAGTCAAGTTGTCAACAAAAGTAACCATGAATTATAACCATGGCCCATGGCCATGGGCATGAATGATCAAATGCATAAAGTATATTGGGGGAACTATGGTGCATCGGGGAAACATTATTTGGCGTCCCACCGATAGAATGAAGGATAGGTGTCCATCGGTGGAGAGGGTGGCTATCGGTGAAAGACTGATGTGACATCCCATGGCATCATGCTACGGTGCATTTATGAACCAGAATTGAAGTGAATTATATCACAAGTTGATCGCATAGTTGTTACAAAATCCTGGAAGATTTCGCTTAGGGCAGAAGCAGAAAGGCAAAAACTTGGAGTTCTAATGTAGAAAAGACCGGTGGACTGTGGAGGCGACTCGGCGAGACTCACGTAAGTACTTCACTTTCAGACCCAGCTGAGAAGCTATTTTACTCAAAAGCTTAAGATTTAAATAATGGAAGAGAGTACAGACAAACCTAAAGCTAAAAAATAGAAAACTAAAAAGCCTAAGAGACTCCTAAATGAAGACCTGATAGATCAATGTCCTAGGTTAGGGCCGAGACCCAAGAGGAGTGCTCAAATGAATCCTTCCATGGATCGATTATGGGATAAACATAAGGGCTTAGGGGATATTTGGACACCACAACGAGGGTACGACCTCTTCATGTACCATTACAAAAAACAATTTAGGTTCCAACCAGTCTGCAATCCATGGAGGTTGAACCTGGGAAGACTTGTGGTGCCCAATGTGTTTGTGAACGCAAAGCTAATTAAAGCTCTTGCTATCAGATATGACCCCAAGAAAAGAACTATTCAGTCACATGGCGGGGGTGACATGCTTGTTATTTCTAGGGATCTCATTTCTAATGTATTTCAGTTAGAGTGTTCACTGAATTTATCATTCACAATCAAAGATCTCTTGACAGAGTATCGCCACATGGATACTAGCTATAAGAGATGTAAATTACCTTTGCATAGGCCCAAGGATGAAGGAGGCCAACTCAGGAGGTTCTCTAGTAGTGAAAACCCTCCTTTCCATGAATATTTGTTTGAAGAGTATTTCCGATACACCTATTATTCAGCTGGTCAGGTTTTGGGAGTAGAGGTTCTGCCTCTCATGTCGATTGCCCCAATGGTCTTAGCTGCAGACATACAGAGCAAGGATTCCAGGCCATTTGATTATGCTAGCTACTTGGCCAACGCCCTACATCGAGGGCTTGAAAAGATTAAAAATAATAGTGATAATATTAATTTTGAACACTATTCTTTGCTTATGCATTTGCTATTGTATGGGGGACAAGTTAGAGGGGTCTGGAGTGAAGAATTAAGGATAAAAGATACAGATGAAAATGGAGATTTTAAACCTGTACAAATGTGGAATTCATTGTGGGACAACCGATTTGGTAGGTCTCATTACCTTTATTTTGAAGAATTTTTTGTAAAACCATTGATGAAGTTGCTGGGGTATCCGTGCAACTATAACCTATCCCCAAAAGTACAAAGATTTCTAAGACCAAAGGAAAATGACCAGAGAAATAAAGTGAATCATAACTAGGGAGACTGGTATGCTTTCCCTGATTGTATAGTGATAAGGGTTTATGGGTTCGAAGGGGCTCCACACTTGATGCCACAAGTAGTTCCTGACCGAATTGCTTTTTTAGAAATTGTGAGGCAATTGGAAAAATCTGATTCCAAACACCTGAAAGGACATAGCAAACAATCAATTATGCCCAACACCTTATGTTTTGGAGACTTTATAGTGGTTGCCAATGAAGGATATGGAGAAATTGATGGTAAATTAGCACAGTACAACCTACCTCTAGGTGATGTAAGGAAACAATTTGATGCATAAGGGTTTATTCACAAGGCGAGATTATCGCAGGGGCTATCAGGGTATGAACATTTGTTCTCAATCAAAGATGTCATAAGAAACCATGATGAGGCTTCCACCAAGGAAAGAATGGCCGCCTATAACAAGATTATGCTTGCAGAGGAATGGAAGAGGAAAAATGTCCCATCTTATTCAAAGGCATTTGGTGAGATACAAGATCCTTTAACAAGAATTGAGAAACTCATCTCATGTCAATGAACTAGTAAAGGATGTTCCCCCAGTTGTTTTTGATGCACCTCATGTAACCTATTCAGGAGTACAAGCTGAAGACATAGAGCCCTTGGATTACATACCTTCACAACCTACTCCTGAGGTTTGTTTTTTTGTAGATACTGATATAAGTGAAGAAGAGCAGGGTGATGAAGAGGGTGAGCAGGTCAAAAAAACCAATGCTCCTGTGATTGCACAGTACGAGCCCCCTCAAGAGCAGAATATTGTAAGATTTGAGGCATCAAATGAACTATTTGATGATGTGAGGGTCAGGGCTAGACAACAGTTTATTTCTGATTGTGATTTTGTTGAATCTTCTGAATTTAAATCATTTGTTTATGAATATAAAGGTAGAAAAATGAGACACAGATACAAGATATCACTCCTGAACATGAGGCAACCGCTCTGGAGGAATTGAAAAGGGAGGTAGAAAATGAAATGGAGTCCATCACTCTTGAAAGAGGTAGAGAATTGCTTCAAGAAGCTGGAGTGTTGCTCCTGCTAGGGTGGGATATTATCTCTTCAATTGTATTTGATAGCTTTAGAAAAAGAGGGGATACGACAATGAACTTAATAGAAGAAGCAAGTGACAAAATGTATTCAAGATCTGGGTACAACCCAGACGAAGCCACCTTGCTTATTTGGTCACTGTATCCCCATAATAAAAGACCTGCTATAATTAGTAATCCAAACCAAGTGTTTGGTCATCTCTTGGTTCAATGAGTAGTGGATACCAACCCTATGGAGACAACAGAATTGAACATAAATGTGGCAAAATTTACCAAAGCACAAATCAAAAAACTAATTAAGGAAAATGACAAATTGAAGAAGGAGCTAGCAAATCAGAGAGAAAAAACATCTTCCTCTTCCACATCAGAGTTGTACTCCCCATGGCTTGAAAAAGATAAGAGAGTGCTTGATGCATTGGCTGATGCAACCTACTGGAAGAATTGCCATCTGAAATCCCAGGGGAAATGCAAAGAATTGGAGAAAGAAGTGAAAACCATCAAATATAACACTATATCTGAAATGATAAAAGAAAGGTTCAATAAAATGATGAAATGTGCTATTGAATATTGGGAAGTATTCAAACAGACATGCATTGCATTGGTGGAGAATGAACGATTGCAGCCTAGAATGATGGAGAAAAAAACGGAGCTAGTAGATAAGAATGCCATGAAAGGACAAATATTGCTGACATATAATAAGTTGGTAGAATCACATAATGAATATTATAATAGGCTTAGGGAATATTTCGACTGCTTTGATTTAGTCCCCCTCTCGACACTTCATTTTGGCATT
Organism: Sequoiadendron giganteum; assembly: GCA_007115665.2. NCBI lineage: Eukaryota > Viridiplantae > Streptophyta > Pinopsida > Cupressales > Cupressaceae > Sequoiadendron > Sequoiadendron giganteum. Next base: position 336,746,920 of record CM021105.1, on the reverse strand, counting down.
GGAAATCCTCGAGAATATGATGATTGGAAGGAAGAGCTTGCTCGGCTTCTAACTGCTGCGTTGCAAGAAATAAATGACGAGGTTATGGTTTTACAAAACACTCATAAGCAACTTGAAAAAATAATGTCTATGGAATATGATATGAAAGAGGCGATCTCTAACGTGGACACCTATGTTGAACATGATTACATCCATCACCTCTCTACAGTCAATCTGTTTATTAGCCAAACTGTAGATGTGTCAGAATCAGATCCAACGGGACAACCATCAGATTCAGAGGAAGAACGCCAACCGACAACATGATGAGTGCCCTATCATGGAGTAGAAGCCTTGAACAGATCTTAGGTGGTCAGTGGTCACGGGCTTCTGCTTGGAGATTAACGGATCGATGGATTCACCTACGACATTGTTTTATTTATAATTTGAGTTATGTTTAGTTGTCAAACGTCATGAATTTTTACAAGGGGTTTTTAGCTTGTTGCCTCTCATATATAAGAGAGATCAAGACCTTAATAGGAGATAGATAATAGTAAGAAGATAGATAATAGATTGCACCAATTCTCCCATCCATCTCATATCATAAACTATTTTTATAATGCATATCATTTGAACTTTGAAGATCAATACAATAGAGAAGGTTACACATATTTACTGATTTTCTTTCGAGTGTTCAACTGTTGTGGATTCATATGCTTATAAGTTATTAACTTATTTGGCTATCTCCAAAGTGGCTATTTATGTTATTCAAATTGAGTGTGTGGAAGTACATTTAATTTAGATTTATTTATGGACATGATCATTGATCAAGTAGTAATGTGGGCCACAAAATGGATCTTGTCACACAAATCTCTGCAATTTGTGCTAATCATAAAATCAAATGTAGTGTATTTTTGTAGTATGTGGGATGTGGGTGAGGTGTAAGTTGGTGGATACTGATCAGGATTTTTAGTCAAAACATAACATAAGCTAATAGTTCAACATCCATAACTTAGAAGCTCTACCAAGAAGTAAATATAATGAGCTAACAGTTCAACATCCATAGCTTGGAAGCTCTACCAAGAAGTAAATATAATGAGCTAACAATTCATCACTAGTTCAAATGATAAAATAAATAATACAGAATCCAGATAATTGAACATCATCACATTACTGAAGTCTGAATTTGAGATTTTTAATTGAATTTCACATGAAGGAGTACATATTGGCATTGGCAATGCAAAATCTTGCCAATTCCCAAAGACAAGTCTGCACAGAGCTAAGTTGGAACTTCGAAACTCATATTATCAAAGATTGAAAATAATAAATCAAGTCACTGTATCAACTTTTCTAGCAACTTCCACTCTTCAGGTGGTGGAATTTCCATTTGCTCTAACTAATGTTGTTTGACTTGAAGTTTTGTTAACATTTCATGATTGTAATTGGAAATGGAACCTGTCTTGAATTCTTCAGTCAATTTTGCATTCAAGGTTATCAGTGTTCTGATGGAATCCAAATAGTTCACATTTGGGTTCTGAGGAAACTGGTCCAACTCCAAACCAATCTTCCTTGCACCTTCCATCTTATTTCTGAAACCATCCTTTCCAATGAATCACTCATTTGTGTCAAAAGCCTCTGGAAAACCAAGCTCTGTGAAGTTCCTTACCTTTTCATCCACTAGCTTCATCTTGTCTGCAACCAAATGCAAATATTCCTTTGTTCCACACATTCTCGAACACTTTTCAATGATAGATGACAACTTCATTGAGGTTTCAATCCGATTAGTAATCCCTTTTGATTTCAGATCATTGTCACCGACTTTGTAGACTGTTTGTAGAACTTGATTTGCAGATTTCTCTAATTCCAACACCTTTTTGTTGTCCACTAAATATTTGTTGAGCTTCTTATAATGTTGTCTGATAGCATCAATCAATTCAAACATGTCACACAAATGATCAAACCTCTGCATTATTTCATCCTAGATCTTTTGTTTCATATGCTTCACTGTATCTCTACAAAATGCAGATAACTTATTTTGAGAAGACTTAATTTCTTCTTTTGCTTCCATCAGCTGTGTCTCCAATCTTTCATTTGTTTTTCTCCGTTTCTCCAATTTTTGTTCCCACTATGCATTTCCATTCACAATGCTTAGTCTTAATCTTTCTGAAGTGGATTTTTGCTCATCATATTTCTTGTTGCTCTCATCTAGCCTTTGCTTCAGGTCATTCACTTCTCTCTCAGTTGATTTATCCTCTTTGCTTGTTGATGTAGAGGCATATTTTATTATTCTTTTTTTTAATTCATTGCTCTTGTTATTTGCTGCTTTCCTCTTTGCTTTCTCACTTGCTAGGTCTGCCTGCAACTTTTCTATTTGGGTCTGCAACCTTTTCTTCTCTCTATATTGCATTAGCAATGATGTGTACACCAATTCATTGTTCTTCTTTGATACATTAATTTTGTCAGTATTTTTCAGGCCAGAAAAATCCAATTGAAAATTGGTTACCTGGTATTTAGATCGATCCATCTAATTTGTTGGTTTGTTTTGAACTGTAGGAACAACAATTGTGTCTCCATGATTTCTTTATTTGTGTCAAATGTGGGTAATACCATGGTTGTTGTAGGCTCTGGAGTTACAACAAACGCACTCTCCATCAGTTGCTTCTTTTCTTATTTATTCAAGTCTGATTTCTTTTTAAACTCTTCAATGAAATCATAACCTGGGGAGGCAGGAACAATGGAATGCTTGAATGGTGATGAATAGGAGTACTTGCAGTTGCTAATGATGTTGTACCCACACTAACTAGAATTGGGGGAGTGTCTGGAAATAAATCCTTTGTGGTACTGGTGGATCCACTGATAGTGTGACTTGGACCTGTCAAAATCCTTTGCCTCTTTTGATTGCCTTGATCACCTGGTGTTTATGTGGTATCTTTTATTATTTTCCTCTTAGTATTGTGTGTAATTTGTCGTTGTAGCACATGTTGACCACTACTAGTACTACTACCCATACCATCGCCACCAATGGCACTCCCAATTGAACAAAGTTGTCCACCAAGGGCATGTCCTAGTTGTGATTGTATCTGACCATGAGGATGAGGATTAGAAGCTCTAACAAATTGAGTTTGACTTGTATGCCCTTGGTCTACTTTTTCACCTCCATGCCCAAGGCCAGATTTATCACCTATTTTTCTATGCTCAACACCTGTTATTGTCCAAGGGCCTTGTCCTTTGGACCCCAAAGGACCACCTTCATAACTAATTTTTTCAAGTATGGCTGCTCCTGAAGTATATGTTGAAGCATATGCTTCTTTTACGGCCTCACTTAAACCAGGTTTGTAATTGTCATGGCTTTGTTCTTCTTCTTCCCTATCAATATCATCATTAGATTCATCATCAGATTCATCACTTCCTTTGCTTCCACGTTGATCAGAATGCTCTATATTCCACAATTTGCTAAACTCTTATCTTCTTCATTAGCTCCATACTCTGCAAGAGCTCTTGGATCACCTAGTTCTTTCCTCATAGACCAAAAGGCAATAATTTTTGATTGTGACCAATTTTTATCTATAACTTCCTTCTCTAGAGAACCTGGAATTTTTACTCTACTAGATGGTTTATCACTTTTTTCATAAAAATTGTTGTATGTCTTGATTGTCTTTCGGTGCAATGCCATAATTTCTGCTAACAATTGTTCAAAAGAAATACCATTCTCAGCAACACTTTTCTCCATTGCTATTTTGACATCATCCCAAGAATCCTTGTTTCTCAAGTTTTCAAGCAAGGGTTTACTTTGATGTTGAATTCTATTTGCAACATTCATGTTGGCCACAATAATTGATTTAATAATGTCACATGGATCATACTGCTAGTGACAGATAGCATCAAAGTCAAAAAATTTCAAAAGATTATGTGCCACACTAAATGCTTTTCTCTTGAATGTGAACCCTCCACATGAAAAAGGTAAAGAAGGAAATAAGGTCTTCTTTTGCTGACTGAGAAAGTGTAGTTCATCAACACTCTGCACCTGCCTTACATATTCCAATGCAAAAACCCTTTCTGTCACATGTATTGGAAGTTTGTATGGTTGTACTCTCGATCCATAAAATATTAGCACAGTATATTCTTCCATTAGGTACCAATCAACCAATTGTATTTATTTTCCTAGTTGCATGCAGTTTCTACATGACATAGGTAATCTAGGCATTGGAGTATTTGTAATTACTTGATGCAATGGAGCCAAAAAGTAGTCTACAAAATGATTGTAGTTCCTTCGAGAATCATGCATCCTTATCTCAGTGGTCCATTCATATAATAGAGCCATTTTATTTTCCTCTGTATTACTATAGGGCTGAATCTGAAGCTTGTTGATCTGAAACATTCCTCTAAATTTGAATAGAAAAAGATAGCACAAGTAGGTTGTGAACCTAAATGTCTTCGTGAAACCTGTTTTAATCATTAAAAATTGTTTATGCATGGATTCTACAATGTGCCAAGTATAATTATATTTGACATCTTCATCAGCATAATGGATATTATATACCATTTCAAGGAGGCTTGCACCCACTTCCAAATTGCTATCCAGACCGAGGCAAAATGCTAGCATGGAAATAGTATCCTGAACCCATGGTTTAAAAATATCCAAATTATAAGGAGGCTTATGATCACCTTTCAATTTGTTTCTATCCTTAACTATTTTATTTAAGAAATCATTTTTCAGCTTTTCTTCCACTGCTTCATAATCACTAGCAAGCTTTTCTAGGTCAATGTGGTGGTTTCCAAATTCTTCGGTTGTAAACCCCAACACTTTTCCAAGTTCTACTGCATTAATGGATAACAATTATTCTTGGTTATCTTTATTAACAATTGGTCTTTTCTTATCATCATAATTTTTGGCACAGACCATGATAAATTTTGGGCAAGGGAAAACTTCATGTAACATCATGCGCCCTAATCTAGTTACCCATAGTGCACTGATACTATCAACTTGTGTGTGCTTTGCAGCCTTATTCTGAGATGAAAATCTAAGTTCTGAGGTACGCCTACCATAGATTTCAGGATCATAAATATCATGGTACCTATCAGTGAAACCTGGGGTTTTAAGCAATTCTGCATAATGTATTTTTTTATCGGACATTGCTCTAGTGGTACTAGTGGTAGACATGCTTATACAAATGTGAAGTGAAATTTGAATTCCCTAATAAGTAATACCTATTAGTCCTCCTTAATTTTAATGAATTATTGAGTCTCTAAAGTCTAAACCCAAACTTCAAACTTTGACAAAATAAGATTTTAAGAAATGTCAAACGATGAAACATAGCCGCAAGAATTCTTTCACTTACCTAGATTCTGAGTCCCGACTCTTGAAAACTGGAATGGCGTTGTTGGAAGTGGAACTGTGGAATCCAAAACAGGGTGGTGCACTGCAATGGGCAATCTAAAGATTGAAGACTTTAAAAATCACTATACAATTTCAAAGTGCAAAGTGTTTTAAATGCTTTTTTTCTCATAATTGGAACGTTAAAGTGAATGACACATCTTAGGAGTTAGGTCTACAAGACTACAAGTTGAAAATTCTTAACCGTTGATCTTTCTAAATCTAACGGTTATAGGGTGATTTCAGAGGTTTAAGTTGGGAAGCCCATCGCTCTGTGCATTTCATTACAGAATGCAACTACAACCATACATCAAATGTTCATCCAACGGTTGAAACTTAAGTAATTTATGATATTAACTTTAAATTTTAAAAATAAACTTTAATCACTTGACAGTTGACACTTAGCAGTACAAAGTGCTTTAAATGCTTTGTTTCTCAAAATTGGAACATTAAAGTGAATGACACGTCTTAGGTCTACAAGTTGCAAATTATTAATCTTAATCGTCGATCTTTCTAAATCTAATGGTTATAGGGTGATTCCAGAGGTTTAAGTTGTGAAGCCCATCGCTCTGTTCATTTCATTACAAAATGTAACTACAACCATACATCAAATGTTCATCCAACGGTTGAAACTTGAGTAATTTAAGATATTAACTTAAAAAAATTAACATGACACATGTGTTATAAAGTCAATACCATAGGCATCGACCTAACAATGCTTTATTAGTGGAACCCCCATCATAGCCCCGCCGATGGCCCGAAGGCAAAGACTCATAACTCATAAGGTGTGCTCCTCGATATACCGATAGAGTCAACAAAAGTAAGCACATCGCTGTAACACATAAACATCGGTGGAACGAATGATTGCATTCCCTTGATGGCCCGATATAACCATGAATTATCAAGTGCATATTGCATAAAGTATATTACTTAATTTCTCAAAAGAAAAAAACTGATTTGAATATATTAAATTATTAATAGATACTGAAGTTCCGAACTCAGAAAACAACTCTTTAGTCTTAAGCATAAATGAAAAACGAAGATTCAAGGAATCAAGAATAACACAACACAACCATTTATTTTATTGCAACTGAATTTCAATGTCACATTATTACATATCTTTTTACAGACGAGTAGCACTGTAGCTTCTGCTATTGAAAACTTACTACAAATGTAACTCTAAAAATAAATGCATGATTCCAAGCTTTTGCTTGTGACAACATTACGTTACAAATGTGGCTTTGAAAATAAATTTAGGATTCCAAGCTTCTGCTGGTGGTTTTTCCAACCATGCTAGGGAAAGGGGGTTCTAATCAGTCCTGGAGAAATGGGAGTCGTGAAGATACAAAATGTACTTATCCCCTTTGAGAACCAGAGCCATGCTGGGGAAATGGGAGCTGTTAGAATATAAGAGGAGAAGCAAATATGCTCCCATATTTTTCACGCAACTTCCATGCACCGGTATAGAATTTACCTCTATCAGAGCTCCTCATCCTGGTTCAAAACCCGTCTGAGAAGTCAAGTTAACCAAATCAACTTCTTTCCAATTCCACCCATTCTGAACTTGAAGGAAATTCGTCTTTTACTGATTACTCTGTAACTACATAACTATAGGTAGGAGAATTTACAGTATCCCCAATACTGCATCATCTTCTTTGTGAATCCTTATTAACCCTAGAAAATAAAAACCCTCATGGCGCTATCTACTATTCACTGAATCACTATCCCTATTTATGGGCCACTAGTGGTGCTACCAGCCTGTATAATTAAATTTTTTAATTTGATTGACGTCTGGCTACATGGCTTGAACTATACCTCAAGCTGACAAGCTATCAAAATCACTCAAAGTTCAAACGATATGAAATCATTACAAATCTTGTTTCATTAAAGTATGAGTTGTTCGAGAAATTGCTTCGGATGTTCATATCACATATGGCATTAATCGCCACCACTGCCTGCACTAGTAGTATGACAACCACACTTTCTTCAAAAAGAATGAGAATTTCAATTAAATGAAATGTACAATGTCAAGGCATTGAAAAGACAGAATGAGTGATGAGCGATGAGCCTTGATCTGGCCACATGTCCGCATCTAATGGTTATAGTGTTATTCCAGAGGTTTCAAATCACAAGTCTAGTGCTTCAGAGATTTACTTCCGGAATGCAACTACAGTCATCCATCGAACATTCATCGAACGACCCCTATTATTTTTTGTTGGCATATCTGTTTATTTCGCCACTAGATATTTTTACTATTTTGAGATTCTTTTTAATTCACGAATGAAAAAATATATTTTTCTTTGAAAAGAGGTTTTAATTGCCAATGAAAAATATTTTATTCGATTAAAAAAATTTGCAATTCGCCAAAATTTTCCATGAACTTCTAGGGATTATAAAAGATTCGCCAATTGGGATTTTTTTTCCCATAAAATGAAAAAAATCGCCAATAAAATTAATATTTTTCATCAGGAAGTATACTGGATTCGCAAGGATTTTACACCTGCGCTGAGGGGGGGGTTTCTTAAAGTTTTCCCTGCTTGGGAACCTGGCATGAAGAGATGGTCCAATCAAGGGACATGTTGTTTGAAAGTACAAGAAGGACATTCCTTCTCAAATCGATTCATCATTAAGGAATCCTTTCGAAAGATGTTTACTTTATCAAGGAATTCAAAAGGAAGAAAAATGCCCCCTCACAAGGGGAAGGTCAAAGCGGTTCCCACCTTAGAGGAAGGTTCTCAAGTTATTTCTTTACAAGCCCATGATGAACGAAACATGTTCCATAAGGGGTCCAAGTCGCGAATACTATTTTGAAAAGAAATGCTCATGAGGAATTTTGAGAAAAAATTCGTTGGCAACAAATGTGTTTTGTGAAAATTGAAGCATTAAAGAGATGGCGTTGTCACACATGAGAGGGAAAACTCAAGCAAAGAAGAGAAAGAAAAGAAAAGAGCGAAAGATAAATAATCACAAAAAGAGGACACAGGGGGATCTGGTTTTGTGGGGTAAGATCTACTCATGCATTTATAAATAATAGCCAACCGCAGTGCAAGGCGAAAGATCATGAATCCCCGCCAGATCAGGAAGAATGCACAAAAGAAAAAGTAAAAATAAAAAATTGGGTCAACATGGAAGAGAAGGCTAAATGCCCCTAATGCTTTGCGTCGTCCCCAATTTTTTGAAAGTCAAATCACAAACATGGAAGAATGATGAAATAGATAGAAGAAGGTTTATGACACAAAAATCACTCCTATATCCAAGCACCAATAAGGGTGAAAAGGGTCATCTAGGAACATATAGCACGATGACGTGGGAGAACATCACAACATACACACATCTAATCTAAAGATAAAGAAGGGCCTCCCCTAGCACTGATAGACCGAGAGGTCGTTCGCTTCCCACTCTAGATCATCATAGGGGAGAGGAGAATGAGCTTGCAATGGTGGAATGTTAAGGGGAGGAGCTTCTGACCCTCTTGCAACAAGGGCTAAGGAAGAGGGCCCTGCAAGGTCCCCTTCACTAATCTCTTTCGGAGCTAGGGTCAATGATGTTGCGAAGATCGCTGACAAGGCCGAAACTTTATCTAGAGAATTAAACATGCACTTTACTAAAGTGCCATGTTTTACCTCATTGGATGGAGAGGGTTGTGGTTGAGGTTCACTGCTAGGCTCATCGAACGATTCATGAGTGATGATGAACTTAGGGGAAATCGGGACTGGTTCCGTTACTAGGATGGAACAAGTCAATGCAGGACCACACTTTGGAGAGGGTAGGAACCTCTTGCATCCTCCATTTCTAGAAGGACCAACCTCTATCTTCTGCTCTGTTGGGGGGTGTGAACTCCCTACAGATGAAGTGAGAGGCGTAGAGGAAGAGAAGGAGAAAATTGCAGCAGATACCACCGAAGTGTTCGACATATCCACAAGTTTTGACAAAGGAGGGATGTCCGGAAGGGACATCAGTAAGGGCGGCTCAGCTGAAGGAGTGATGAACACTTGCACCTTTTTGGGGTCAGGTGCACTCACAGCGGGTGTTGGAGGAGAGACAAAATTAGGTTGAACGGAAGCAGGAGAAAGGAGAGGGGAAGACACATCAAGAGGCCCTAACACAAAGGTATTGATCTCGTCCTTCTTCTGCAAAGTGGCTTGCTCAGCCATGAGAGCCTTTCGCTAGCGCTTACGATCGCACGAAAGGTGGTTTCTTCAACTGTTCGAGCTAGAGGCCAAAGGATGTGAAGGAATAGAAGGATCCAGCTCTGCCATGGGAGTGTCCACTATAGTCGTTTTCAATAGAGAAATAGACTTCTGAATGGGAGTAGGAGGGATAGTTTGAGAAGCAACAAGGGGAGTCGGCTCAAGTGTTTCAATAGTGGGCCTCTCCTTGTTTATTGCTTTGGGAGAAAAAGTGTTGGGAGGCCACGAAGGTTGAGACATAAAGGACTCCCCATAGGGACCATTCCTCCTGCCATAGCGAATGGGCCTAGGCTCCGTGGGCAAGACAAGAAGCTCGAACGCGGGATGCTTAGGCTTTCACCAATCAGGCACCATAGGATTCTCACATAGGCGTGTGAAAAAATCTAATGGCACCACAACAAGGTGAGAGGAAGCGTCAAGTTGACCAACGAAAGAGGAAGAAGGGGGGTCATAGTACCACTTCTCTTCTTCTCCTCTACACACCTTGGCAATGTCACTATAAGCTTTTAAACACATCCTATGTGAAACAACATAAGGTGATGGAGGGTATCTCACTTTCGACCTTAGGCGTCCTTTCTTATAATTTTGATATATCGGGTACAAGAGGTCCTTCCTAGGCGGGAGAGGACTAACAGGCGCATGCCAAAAGTAATATAAGGAGTAACTACCACGCGCAATCGATGGTCTATAACTAGTGTTGTGGATCACATGTACAGAATCCTCATGAGTGAATTTAAAATATTTATGCACAACTGAGGGAACTACATGCATAGCTACCAGCCAAGGGATACCTAGCTTCACTTGGAAGAGTCCAAACCCCAGGATAATGTCGAACAAAAGATTCATGGATTTAGGTCCAACAAGAACCGACAAGACAATATTACCTAGAGGAGGTACGAAAAGCCCGTCGTGCATGCAAATGTTGCTCATAGGCGGATCATACCAATCTTTATGCAAAAAGTTGTTTAGCATGATCTCCTCAGTTATGATATTCACTTGAGACATCGAATCAACAAGAACACTTGCTACAATGTTTCCGTTGATTTGCACATGAATACAAATTGGAGATGGTTCCCTACTAAAACCCATCTGTAGATCCTGCAAGGTGAAGGTTATACCAGTACCACTGCTCACAAGCTGCACAAAGGGGATAGGTTGGTGCAGAAAAGAGGCCATTACACACACTAGATGACACTTTTATAGAGACCTCCAAAGGTTTCATTACACAAAACTTTTGGAACCTTCCAACTATGCCTACTAGGGGTCGTAGGTTGGGTTGTAAGGCGGAGTCACAACACTCACACCTACAACATTCCTAGAATATGAGGAAAAGAGATTTCATTATCACAAAACGAAACCAAAATGGTTCACAACGGGTTCACCAAAAATGTAAGAGAGGGGGACCAACCACGTTAAAGGCCCCAGGTCACGGAGAGCCAAGAGCAGAAGGCTGCCCTAACTTACCTCACTCTAAAGGAATGTTTCTAATTAGGGATGTGAATGATGAAGACTATAAGGTCCTGCAACCACTCTTCAGGCCCGAACTATAATCTGGGCTAGGTGAGCTAACTTTTTGGAATCGATTCTGTGCCTTAGACATCTCTTTGTTTGAGGATGTTAGCGCAGTTCTAGGACATTAGTGCGACGCGTTGGCGCCTCTCGGGCGTGCTAGTGTCTGTACGACCAGAGAATAGTGGACTCAGTAAAACTACCAAAAATAACTACTAATAGCCTAGCTAGCTCAATCTAGATGATAAAAGCAGATGAGGAAGCATACAAAGTAGATACTGAAATGACAAAGTAAATAGACAAGAACTAAGGTGACAAAGATAATCTCACAAAGATGTTCGTTTTCCAATTAGCTCCACACGTTCTCTCACCTGCACACAAGAAAGAGGGAAAATTGTTGGGGGCTGTATAGGGGTCTGCCTTAGTCAGACCCTCGTTTCGATGTTTCCACCTCCATGGACAACCAAGATAGAAATTATAGAGGAATATAGGATAAAGGAGAAAAGAAAGTAGTGAACACAATAAACACTATAAAAGAGTGAAGTGCTACTCAACCAAATTGTAAAGGAGAGGAGTGAAAACATTACCACCTCCACCAAAAGTCGCTCACTAGCCAATGGTGGAGAAAGAGAGCTTGAACAATCACCACATCCTCAACTATGGTGAAGGGAGGTGTTGAAAAACCTCAAGCCACTGCTACAATGCCTTATTCTGCACTTGCTCTACGAAGTTGATGGAGTGTTTTTGCTGCTGCTATGAAGTGCCATAACACTGCTTGAAGTGATGGATGTGAAGTGAAGGCTTGAATATTGCCAAGAGAGATGTAGAACTGCTAAGAAGATGGATTGAATGAGCAAGATAAGCCTTTCGAGGCAAAAATAGGGGGAAAGAGTCATCTTCGGGTCGGATGGTCGAAGAGGGATGTTACAATTCGTTCCCAATAGGAAGTGTAATGCCTCTGCCATCTTCAGATGCAGGAATCAGTCAGGGACGTAAGTGCGCTACGTGAACGTCTGTGTGTCGCATGAGTGTCCTTGATAGTTATTCTTCTACTGATGTAAAATATAAACACCAAGTGGAATGAAGGCAACTTGCTGATGTGGAATTTTTCCTTTGGATTTGGTTTTCTAAGGTGAGGAAGTGTAAAAGGGGAATTTGCATAAGGGGTGCAAATTCGTGTCTATACAATTAGATAGAATAGCTCAAAATGTGCTCACCAAACCTAGATGTGAGGAAAATAGAATTGTAATCAAGTTGCCAAGTGAAAACCAATACAACAACAAACAAGTTGCTAACCACAAAATAATACCTAAGGATATAGCTTAAACAATGCTAGAACCTACCTTTTCAATCTTACATCCTTCACTCTAGTGTGCTATAACCTACAAATGTTGCACTAAATTTGAGGGCATAATAGGAGTAGATGAAACATGACATTGAGTAACTAAATCAAATGGTGGATATGACTCACCAAGAGGAGTTGACGGATCAAAATAACTAAGATTCCCTCAAGTTACACCAATCACATGAGAAATCCCCTCAGGAACACGACTCGCCACAAAGGGAATGGGAAGAGGAGAACCAACGGTCCAACATCTTGAGAAGATTTATCATCCTGAGAGGAGCCAAAAAATAAAGAGTTAGAATAATTTATAGTCAAGTGATCTTCACTAGTATTCCTCCACCATGTAGTCGTCCCTTTACAATGAGAGAGTGGACAATTAGAATCCAAGTGGCTAGTGGTAAACATGGTTTACATATAAAGGGGAAATTTTCATAGTCACGTGATTGAGTTTGAGGCCTCTCCCCCACCATCAAACAATATCCCTATGAAGAGCCTTGGAGGTATCCATGTATAGTATAATATAGGAAAACATGGAGTGACCCATGTAGAAAGAAGTAGATTCAACCTTCAAGAAATGAGGCCAATTGCATTACCAATGGCTTTATGAAAGGAACATTCTTGGAATTGGAGAGGAAGATTTGGAAGTCAAACCCAAACTAGTCTAATATTGAGAGATTTAGAGAGGTGGTTAAAGGAGATATATTGAGGCTTAACTGAGAGGGTGCTCTCCCTACATCCATAACCTACCATCACGTACCAAATCTCTTTCCTTTGTAGAGGTAAAATTTTCTATGAGAATCCCATGACACTAGGGAATTACTCAATCATACCATCAATGAAAGGCCTCCATGATTCAAAAACCTAGTTGTATAAGTTAGGAAGAGAAGACCATAAATTATTGAATCTACAGAGCAATCCCCGTCGAAGATACAATTCTTCATTTTCAATCATGTCATATCCTTAAACCACCATAGGCGATGATTGTGAACAAGGAAGGGGTCATAATTTATCTCCCATCAAAGGGTGGGTAGAAACTTCCAAACCATCTATGGTCACATAGGATTGCCAGTGATCAAAACTTGAAGCACCAAGCATCTCATCATTAGTGACACAACTCCTAAGAGAATCCATATTCGCCAAAATAGGAACACCATCAACAACACAAAAATCATCCAAACCATAGCCATTGGTAAGTTTAGCATGGGAAAAGAGTAACAAAAAAATAATTGTAGCAGGCATTAGCAACGTGCAAACCTTGTGAGTAGAAATTTCACAACTAAGGGACACATAGCTCCAAATCCATACTAATAAATATGTATTTGTAATCCATAGTAATAATTATATGGTGTTTTTTCTATAGATTGTGTAACAAATTTTAAAATTGATGTTGTTTTTAATTTATAAGAAGATAATAACATATGTTAGTTTCAGAATATTGTGTTTTAAATTTAAGAAAATATATAGATTGTTTGTTTCATATATTTATTTTTGAAGAGCTAATAGTATAATAATTTTAATTAGATTAATAAGAAAGCACTATTTTTATGATAGTTTTTTTTTCAATCAATTTAAATAAATGAATTTGATTTAAGATTGAATATAATTTTTTTTTTTTTTTTTATATCATTTTTACGATGAATTCTCTTGATAGTTGATAATTCTCAAATTCTTAATTACTCCACTTAAAATTTCTAATTTACGATCTAGGCAATATATTGAAATGGCTAAGAAATAATTTTGGAAGCGAGTTTAGCATTGAAAGTCATTAAAAGGTAATACTGCTTTACTGAACTGCTTTACCGAATAAAATGTTCCAACAAGCCCAATGAGAGCCTGATTTTAGCAGGTACCTTTGCACTTTTTTCCTTCCTGATCAAACTTTTAATTTTATTTATATGAAGAAACATGTTTTCTCATGTATGATATTGGTTCTCTTAGATTTATTGTTGGTGTAATCTATTTGTTTATTTATATGTCCATGTGTTCAAAATCATCATTTATGTTAGTCTATACGCAGATCTCTGTCACACGACCTCTTCAAAGGATTTCAAATTCTTTGAGAATAGAGGGAAAACAAGACTCCAAATCTATCACTTTCCTTCCCGAATTTTAAACTCTCCATGACCTCATTAGCTGCTCAATCAACGATACCATTACCAACCCTTTTGACAGGCTTTCCTGCATCAATGATAATATTTGAATTACCTTCAACTATTAACTTCTTCCAACCTCTCTCAATGGCCAATGCTACAACTTCTAAACCATTGTTTAGATCAATCTCCAGATCTACAATTAGTATTAAAATAGGTTGGCCTCTACCATCTCTAATATACTTGACCATCACCAACTTTCCTTGCTTTGTCTTTGTCTGCTCTATCAAAAGTTCATGTTGGATTATGAAAACAATGTAAAATAAAAAAATATTATCTTCTTATCTTATGTCATAAAAAAAACTACTTTTTTTTTAGAAAAAAATCTAGAATTTTCTAAGTTTTGATGGTGGTTACATATATTTTTTGTCTTGAAGGAAAATCAATTTGTAATAGGTGAAGCTACGCGAAGATTGCGATATTTCATTGAGGAGTGAAGACTGTCTTATTTCATTGAGGAATAAGAATACCGATATTTTGCCTCGTGGATGTTTCTTTAGCATATTGTCAAGATTTTACCACGTAAATTTGTGTCTTGTTAAATGTTATTTTACTATTACGTTTAATCTTTTCTATTATTTTTTCACAACTAACTTGTGGATGTTTCTTTGGCATATTGTCAAGGTTTTACCACGTAAATTTGTGTTTTGTTAAATGTTATTTTACTATTACGTTTAATCTTTTCTATTATTTTTTTGCAACTAACTTGTGCTACAATATTATTTTATTTTGTGGGATCATGTTTTTGCACAATAAATGTGAAAAGAAATATTAAATTGCAATGGAAAGTACTAATGAATGAGTAATTGTTTGAAGGAAAGAGATTAACAAATAGATTGAAGTAGCCAAACCAAGCACCACCAAAGCAAGAGAGACACAAGAATTTGTTAAGGGAAAAAAAACCCCTAATATTATGAATAGAGGCAAAATGCCTAAAGAATAATAGAGAGAGAGAGAGAGAGAGAGAGAGAGAGTCATCCTTAGGCTTGCTTGCTTGAGACTTGAAGAATGAGAGGAGAGACACCTCAATAAGTAGAGGTGAGAAGGAGTTAGAATGTAACTCCCAACTCAATGAATGCCATCATTCATTTATGTGTGTGCAAAGTGTCACCTCTTAAGAGGGTAGTTACAAATATTCCTTCATAAAGGAATTAAAATTAAAATGAGTCATCCTCACACATGTGTGAGAAGACTAAAAGACAAAAGACTTGTAGGGATTCCTTTGGAATACTCTTACAAGTTAATAAAAAATTACATTTAAATAATAACCTTTACCAAGTAAAGATTAATCTTCTAACAAAATGGTATTAGAGGAATTATTTTGTAGTGACTATGTTAGGATTTGGTGTTTATTTTGTAGTATCATATGGTGAAGGTTTTGAATTCAAGGTTTGAGGTGGAGAAATTCAATGGGAAGGATAACTTTTAGCTATTGAAGCTCAAGATACATGATTCGATTGTCAACAAGGACTTCACAAGGCATTGGTAGGCAAGTCAAAGAAATCTATGAATATGACAAATGAGGACTGGGAGGATATGAATACAAAAAATCTTAGCACAATTTAGATGTGTTTGACAAATGATGTTCTTTTCAATATTTTTGGAGAGGAAACAACAAGAAGCTTATGGAGTAGAATGGAGAGTCTTTACATGACAAAATCCTCGATAAATTAAATCTACTTGAAGAACAATTGTATAGTTTACGAATGAAGGTATAAATTTTTTTAATGCTCTTATGTGTCAATTAATTAGTATAGGTGTAAAAATTGGAGATGAAGACAAGATAGTCACATTATTATGTTCATTGCTTGAATCTTAGAATCACTTAGTCACTTCCTTTAACTTTAGCACATTTGACACCCTTGAATATGATTATATTGTGGGAGATTTGTTTCCCAAAGAGGTGTAGAGGAAATCTAATATAGAAACCTCCACACTATTGGAGCAGCCAAGATCTACTTGCAAACTCAAAATAATCTAGAAATGAGCATATCAAATATGAGAAAATATCATAAGCATGTGATGTGTTGTAAAATGTACAAAATGAGCTGATGCAGAGCAAGAGGGTTCATACTATCAAATTTCTATATTCTTGGCAATAATCAAGTACACAACTAAAATTCTTCATTCTTGAGGCAATCTCAATCCATTAACCTTGAGCATCATGGGCCCCAACTTACACAATTGGACTCCAATATCTACCAGACTTGGTAAATGAGTTCAACATGATTAGATTCATCCCAAAAAATCATTACAAACATTCAAATATTAGACAACAATTGTTTAAGGCCAACCATAAACAAACTATGCATAGCTTTGTTCAAACATCAAGAAAACCATGTTTCTTTGTCCACTCTCCACCAAAATGAAACACACAATCTACCATAACTCATGAAAATGAATAAATGAACCTTTTTTATTTTAAAGGGTCTTTAGAACATGTAAAAAAAAAACTTTTCACCAATTTTTATCATTTTTTGATGGTGGAATAAAAATATATGAATTTTGCTTATTTGCTGGTAACCCTAGTTCCTGAATTGGGTAGTCTTCACCAAAGTTGTCATAAATCGATCAAAACACAATGAAAATTGATCAAAAAAAGTGAAAATGAAACTAGATTCACATATATAACATTTACAACAGTTCTAAGGTCTTTATTTGATTTGTACAATACGTACCATTCTCTGCAACAACCTGCAACTTTAAGAGAAAACAATCCCATAGGGCTGCCAATGGTAAAATGATCATAACTTTCTCCAAACTCAATGAAAAAACACCAAACCAATTTAAAATGAAATCTAGTTCATTCCTATATCAATAAAAATCAATTTCAGGTCTGTAAAACTTTATACAAAATCGTACCATAGAAAAGAACAGGGCAGAACATTGGAAATTGCAGAAAAATTCATGCCTTCCTTCATAAATTCTTGTTCAAAACTACATTCCAACACCCCATTCGACTTGGAGGCCCATTTTTATGCTTTTACAATCAAGTTATTCTCCAACCAACCTACAACTTCCATTTAAAAACTTTTAACAAACTTTTAAAAAGTTGTCATTTAACAAGAAAAGTTGCTATGCCAACATTTGACAACTTTTGACAATATTTTAATTTTTTCAAGTAAATGACACGAAACCTTCATCAATGACTCCAAATGACTTAAAAAATATATAAAATGGCTCATTAAACCTTATTATAACATTAAAAAACCTAATTTAATGAATTTATACAATATGGCCTCATGGAGGCTTGAATGCAACAAGGTGCTCCTGCACCATTCTCCCCGGGGAAAAATAATTCAAGCCCCTTTGAATTGTCTTCTTCCTAGTCTTCCAATTACTTTTCAATTTTTTCTTTATAATTTCAACCATCTCTGGTCCTTTCTTCCTTTTCTTCTTCTTATGCCTTCTTCTATCAATCATCCTTGCAACTTGGAGTTCCCAAAACTCTATCAATTCATCATACACTTCACTTTGTCCTTCATGACCTGCACATACATAATCCAAAGAAAAATTAGAAGCAAAATATAGAGACCTTGATGTCTCCTCTTTGTCTTCTTCTACTTCAAACTCTTCTTCATTCATGACCAACTTATCAATATCATTTCCCTTCAAAGGAAGTTCACTTGCAACCTCAATGTCCTTATCTTCTTCTACTTTGATGAGTTCCTCTTCCTCTTGCTTGACTTGTCCATTACCAATCATACTATCCCATTCTTTTTCAATGGATGCAAACTTTTTCCACAAATCATCTTCTTCATCTTTGCCTTCTTCTGTTGTCTTTTCTTCTGCATAATATTCTTTAGAGGCCATCTTAACCTCTTTGACATTGGTATATTCCAAATCCTTTGTGCTTCCTTAAGAAGTTGGTTTTCTTTGTCTAATCTTTCCAACCTTTGTCTTATCTCTTCCATGGCTTTCTCAAACTCTATTTGTCTTTCCTTCTTTCTCATTTCCTTTTCCTCTCATTCCTTCTTCCTTCGTGAATCCTCAGCCTACCAACATCTTCTCAAAAATTCCATCTTCACAAGAAAGTCTCTCCTTGCTTCCACTTAACCTTGCCTCTCCTAGGCAATTAGGTTCCTTCCTCAACTTGTAAACAACCACACACACAAACCACAAACCAACACTAACCCAGATCTTTTGCTAGGCTTTGATACCAATTTGATGCAGAGCAAGAGGGTTCATACCATCAACTTTCTATATTTTTGACAATAATCAAGTACACAACTAAAATTATTCATTCTTGAGGCAATCTCAATCCATTAACCTTGAGCAACATGGGCTCCAACTTACACAAATGGACTCCAATATCTATCAGACTTGATAAATGAATTCAACATGATGAGATTCATCCCAAAAAATCATTACAAACATTCAAATATTAGACAACAATGATTTAAGGCCAACCATAAACAAACTATGCATAGCTTTGTTCAAACATCAAGAAAACCATGTTTCTTTGGCCACTCTCCATCAAAATGAAACACACAATCTACCATAACTCATGCGAAAGAATAAATGAACATTTTTTATTTTAAAGGGTCTTTAGAACATGTAAAAAAAAATCTTTTCACCAATTTTTATCACTTTTGATGGTGGAATAAAAGGATATGAATTTTTCTTATTTACTGGTAAACCTAGTTCCTGAACTGGGTAGTCTTCACCAAAATTGTCATAAATCGATCAAAATCCAATGAAAATTGATCAAACAAAGTAAAAATGAAACTAGATTCACATATATAACATTTACAATAGGTCTCCATTGTTTATTAATTTTCTCAAAAACACTTGATAACTCATCATATCAAAACACTTGCAACATCATAAAGGTAGTTCCATGTATTCACAACATCTCTACAATATCTCAACCATAAATGTACCACATATAATCACTTGATTCATTTCAATGTAATAACCTATACTGTGTTGACATTAATGACAACACCACCATACTCATTCATACTTAAAACAATCTCCCCCTTTGTCATTGATGGAAACACATGATGTGAAAAACCATCAAAGACAGCATACACACTCTCCTACTTCTTCTTATTCTCTCATTTTTTTTAGATTAGACAACCTACACAATGTTTCTGCACTCTCTTCTCCTTGCAAGATTCTCTTTTCCTTTCAAATTTTGAGATATAGATAGGCGTTTTCACATGATTTTATCTCCCCCTTTGACATCAATGACAGAGAAAAGTTTTTACATGATTCTTCAGCCATAAAGTTCTGATCACTCCCCTTTAGGAGTGCACCAATGACAAAACACATAAATAATACAACAACAATGATGCTCTCTACTCCCCTTGAGGAGTAGACCCCAATCATCATTCTAGATAGATGATGAGTCTATAGATCCACTAGACTGATGCACCTTTATGTGCACCTAGATTAAAGAAGGAGGGGCAGTAACCCCCAAATTCTTCCTAAGATACTCAAAAGTATCCTTAGGAAGAGCCTTAGTAAATACATATGCAATTTGATCCTTTGTAGGCATATATGCAAGCCTGACTTTATTCTCTAACACCTCCCTTAAGAAATTATATTTGATAGATATATGCTTTGTCCTTGAATGCATTACTAGATTCTTTGAAATATTTATTGCACTTGTATTATCACAAAAGATAGGGATAGGCTCATCACACATTACACCTATATCCTTCAATGTTTTCTTCATCCAAAGTACCTGTGTACAATAAGACACTGCTGCAATATACTCAACCTCTATAGTGGATAGAGAAACTGAAACTTGTTAATTTATTGCTTAGCCATGAAACCAATCTTCCTCCAAGAAAGAATGAACCACCACTTGTACTCTTCTGGTCATCCACACAACCAAACCAATCTACATCAGTGTAATCACTCAAGGTGAAGTCAATATCCTTAGGATACCACAAGCCATAATCCAGAGTGTCTTTTAGATATCTGAATATCCTCTTCACAATGGTAACATGTTTTTCTTTAGGTTTTGCTTGAAATCTAGCAACAAAACATACTGCATGCATGATATCTAGTATAGTATTAGTAAGATATAACATTCTACCAATCATAGATCTATACATTCTTTGATCAATTTTAGGAGAATCATCATCCTTACTAAATTTGCATCTAGTCACCATAGGGGTACAAACTGGTTTGGAATCATCCATTCCAAAATTCTTCCACAATTCTTTAACATACTTTGATTGTGAAATGAATATGCCTTTATCAGTTTGATTCACTTGAATTCCAAGAAAGAAATTCAACTCACCAATCATAGACATCTCAAACTCATTTTGCATCTCCTATGTAAATTTCTTGCACATACCCTCATTTCCTTTGAAGATAATATCATCAACATACATAAACACTATCCAAATTATGTTTCCTTCAAATTTGAAATATATATTGATGTTTGTGGGGCCTTTGCTGAACCTTTGCTATGTCAAATATATGTCCAACCTTGCATACCATGCTCTGGGAGCCTATTTAAGTCCATATACTGCCTTTTTCAACTTATAGACCATATTCAGTTGTTCTGATGAATGAAATCCTTTTGGTTGTTCCATGTACACCTCTTCTTCCAATTCTCCATTTAGGAATACAAACTTAACATCCAACTAGTGTGCTTTGAAATCTCTATGAGTAGAAAATGCCAAGAACATCTAAATGGCCTCCATTCTTTCCACCAGAGAAAATGTCTCCTCAAAGTCTATTCCTTCAACCTATGAATAACCTTTGCATACAAGCCTTTCATTGTTTCTTACTACTTCACCATCTTCATTTAACTTATTCTTGAACACCCATTGTACCAATTACATTCTTGTTTACAGGTCTAGGAACCAATTCCCATGTCTGATTTTTCTCTATCTATTGCAACTCTTCGTTCATTTCTCTAACCTAGTTGTCATCTTTGCATGCTTCACACACTATTTTAGGTTCTATCTTAGAAATTAGACACAAATTTACCTTAGTTGCTATCACTTTGCTTCTTGTTGTTACACCTTTGCCTTTGTCTCCAATTATCTACTCTTCTAGATGATTTTTCTATACATACTTAGGAGTCTTAGGAGTAGGTTCTAGAGCTTCTTCTTCTTCAATATGTTCTTTTTATTCCTCATTCTCTTCTTGTACTTGTCTGCAGATAGGTTCATCTAGTTCAACTTCACTTATTTCAACTGGTCTATGCATATCTTCATCAAGTTTTACATTTGCACTTTCAACTATCTTTCTCAGTCTTTTATTGTAGCATCTATATGTTTTGATTTTAGTTGAATATCCAAGGAAAACACATTCATTACATATTTCATCAAACTTTCCAAGGTTCTCACCATCTCTTTTAATATAAAATCTTCTTCCAAACACCTTAGAGTACTTAATATTAGGAATCTTGCCAGTCTACAGTTCGTAAGGAGTCTTTGTGACATTACCTCTAATCTAAACTTTGTTAAGAATATAAACTATTGCTTGGATTTATTCTCTCCAATATACATCAGGTACATTTGCCTCTTTCATCATAGTCCTTGTAGCCTCTTGAGCAGTTTGATTCTTCCTCTCTACAACTTCTTTTTGCTAAGGAGTTCTAGGAGTAGAAAAAATATCTCTTTATACCATGCTCTTCAAAAAATACATTAAACTCACTAGAAGTGAATTATCCACCTCTGTCAGACCTTAAACATTTGATTCTCAGGTTTACTTCATTCTCTACTTTTTGCCTTGAACACCTTGAATCTATCTAGAGCTTGAGCTTTCTCCCTAGGAAAAGTAACCCATGTCATTATAGAATAATCATCAATCAAAAGAATAAAGTACCTGTCACCTTTAAGACTTCCCATTCTTGTGGGACCACAGAGGTCTGTATGAATCAATTCCAACATTTTGGTAGTTGATTGTTCTTTTCCTTTAAAATTGCATCTTGATTATTTTCCCAAGTGACAACTTCTGCGAATAGTATTGGTAGGCTTTGTGATTTTAGGCAAATCCCTGAACAACTTCTCTTGAATTGATCCTAATCAGATTGCCAAATTTTACATGCCCCATCCTCTAGTTCCATAGCCAACTTTCATTAACTTGAGACACAAAACACTAACCATCAACACTCTTAAGTTGATAAATATTTCCATATGTTCTTCTTCCTGTAGCTACCATAGTTCCAGACTCTTTTCCAATCTCATAGGTATTATCTTGAAACAAAAGTTTAAATCCTTTGTTACACATTTTTCCAACTGTCAAAAGATTATGTCTTAGGCCCTTAACATATAGACACCATCAGTACTATGTTTTCCATCAAAACTAATTGTTCCTTTTCCAACAATCTTTGCACCATAATCATCTCCAAACATGACTAATCCTCCATCATAATTTTCAAGTTTAGTGAGCTTACTTTTGTCTCCAGTCATATGATTTGAACAACCACTATCAATTACCCAATAATCTTTGTCTTGTCTAGCATGAAAAGCAGTAATCAGAGTACCTTCCATCCCATCCTTCTTGTTCTCTGGACCACATTCCCTTGCACATCTTTCATGGCTAGTAGACATAGATTTATTCTCCAAGGTTAGAAACAAGCACTCATCTTTATCATCCTCAAAATCAGATTCATCATCAGAAATTCCAGCATCTTCTCTAACATAATATAATTTCTTGAACGTTTTGTCCATTTTATCTTTATTATCTCTGTTCTTTTTGTGTATGGATCTATTTGGACATCTTGAAGCATAGTGACCAATATTTCCATAGCTAAAACATTTAAAAACTAACATACCTTTGTACTTACTGGTACCTTTCTTCAATTTCCTTGTAAAGTTTGATTCCAACATCTCTGAACTTTCACTATCCAAATCATCTTCTGTCTTAGTGGCTTTGAAGGTTGTTTCTATTTTCTCCTTTTCTTTTCCAAGCTTCCTAATTTCAAATGTGGTCAAGGTGCCAAATAGTTGTTCTTTAGTGAATTTATTTGGATCATACACTTCCTCAATAGCTGAGACCTTGTCACTATAACTCTCCAGTAGGGTCATCAAAATATTCTCTATTACATCTTCATCTGTCAGAGTGCCACCTTGATTTTTGACTTCATTTTCTGCAATATCAACCCTCTGAAAGTAGCTTGCAATGTATTCACCTTCTTCCATTTTCAACTTCTCATATTTGTGCTTTGTTGTTGGATTCTTTGATAATTTGACTCTATCATTTCCTTCATAGATATCTTTCAACTTTTTCCATACTTCATAAGCAGTTCCTAATGAAATAACTTTTGTCCACTCAGTCTTAGATAAGGAACTATAGATTGAATAACTTGATTTTTCATTTTTCTCATAGGTAGAATTCTCATCTGTAGAAGGACCACTTGTTGGCTCAACATATTTTGTCTCAATATGTTTCCAAGTCTTGAAGCCAAGGGAGATCATGTAACCTCTCATCGACACTTTCTAGTCACTATAGTCAGATCCATCAAACACATGGATTGACAATTTATGCACCATCAAATCTACCTCAAGTGGTTAAGCTCTTTTCCAAGGAACCAAGGCTCTTATACTAATTGTTGAAATGAACAAGCCAACTAAGAGGGGGGCTGAATCAGTTGTCTCCAATGAAATTCACAAATCTCAAACAATTATTAATTCCACATCCACTTTAATATGTTATTAAGTATGAGAATGAAGTGCAAATAACATAAAGAAATATCAACACAAGAAGCACCAGATTTATGTGGAAAACCCTATAAGGGAAAAACCACAGTGAGTATTAACTCACAATATAATATAATTACAAAATTAGATACAAAGGCTCACTACCAAAGGCTCACTACCCAAAATAGGACTCACTGTCTAGGTACAAGGCTCAATGCCTCCAGATAGGACTCACTATCTAGAAGGGAGTCTCACTTCTTAAAGACAAAGAAATATAAGAGAAAACCACCACAACAGCTTCCACACATTCACAACCTTAACTAGAGAATTTCAAACACCATCAACTCACTACTTTAAGGAATCAAAAACATTAAAGTATTTATTCCTTAATTCACTTTTGCACACTTTTTCACACTTGTTCACACACAATTCACAACATCTTGACTTGTATTTATACCATCTTCAATCTTAGAAACTTTCTCCAAGGTCGGCTACATATTCTTATTTTTACAAATTCAAATTACGTTGTCGACTCAACATTCCCGTGGTGGATAAGAATGAGAGTGGACCAAATACATACTAAACTAGGACCCAAAACAACATCTTGGATCAATCACATGCTTCCTTAATTTATACTTATCCTTTGTGTAATGTGTAGACACCAGGTCGGCCAAACCTAATAAAAACACCAATGAACTTTGAAGTACATGCATTTGCATAAAGATGATCACATGTGGACCACTGAACATGCTTCACCATACACTGGAACACCTCTTAGAAACCTTCAATTTTTTTTATAGCAGCTGTAACAACTTCCATATAAAGAACACTTTCCATCAGTCGAACCAGACTATACAAACACACATAGTAACTCTAGAACTAGCCTTCCAAAGAACCAAGCTATGAACACTTTTTTCAGAACATGGATAAAACCATTACAAGCCTTCTTCCAGATCTGCAAGATTCGAGACAAACCATCAAAGGACTGTAGAGTAGAGACATTTCTCCTAATCCATAGACAAACAACTCTGCTAGACCAGTTCACAAATTGGTGAAGGAAAATTTCACTCTTCATCAACCCAAAAGCTCGAACTCAGGATATATCACCCAATATTCCCATAAACAACACTATAGATCCACACAAGCATATGATTAACACAGAAGAAATGCAAAGAACATTACCAGAGTACATTCAGAACACACCTACAATTTTATCTCCACTATTTATTAATTTTCTCAAAAGCACTTGATAACTCATCATATCATCACACCTACAACATCATAAAGATAGCTCCATGTACTCACAAAATCTCTACAGTATCTCAACCATACATGTACCACCTAAAATCACTTGATTCCTTTCACTATAATAATATGTACTGTGTTGACATCAATGAAAATATTAATGACAACACCACCATTGATATGGAATAAGAAAAAGAATGAGAAAAAAACAAAGATTCCATTCCAATGAAATAAAAATCTCTGAGTCACAGAAAAAATTCCAAGCAAAGATAATATTCTTTGCAAACAAAGCTAGAAAATATGATTATTCTCATATATCTCCGCGAGGAGAAAGCTACAAATATATAGGAATTAATATGCCTAAAATAAAGGATTTGGAAATATTTTCCAAATCTCAATGTGAGATGGAAAATAAACAACTATTGTATTCTTTTCCAAATCTCAACGTGAGATGGAAAATAATAACAAATATAATCATCATATAATAATTTATGCTAACCTCCTAACAACTAGGAAACTAACATTTTACTTTTCACTTTTTATTTTTGAAATTTACATAGGATTAAAACTAAATATAACACTAAACTAATAACTTATATATCCTATGTATACCCTATGAATCCTCATCATTCCTCCCAACAATATTGGAATTGGACTCCAATTCTTGCAAAAGACAAGGAAATTCCTGAGATAAATGATGGTGAGAGATCCAACGGGCCTGATGTGGAAGTTGACCTTGCTTTGCAATGAGGTTTGAAGTGGTAGAATTATGTCATTTTTGACGAGTCTTTGTATCAAAAAATCTGTCATAATCAAGTGGAAGCTAAAAATCAGGAACAACATCTGCAGGATGGCTAACAAGAGGCTTAGTTTCTAGTGTTGACTCATGGTAGTGTTTGAGAAGATCAACATTGACAACATCATGGATGCCCAACTGAGTTGGAATATCAAGTCAAAAAGGATTTTAAGATACCTGTTGAAGAATGGTGTAAGGCCCATAGCGAAGTGGCTTGACCTTACTGTGTAATTTCTCTTGGAAACAATGTTTGCCAAAGTATAACCAAACTTTATCCCCAACTTGAAAAGCATGAGGGACACAATGATGATCCATGAGTTGTTTTTTCTTTTCTTGAGTCTTCTGAAGAATCTTAACTACTTTGGACTGAAGATTCTGCAAATGTTGAATGAAGTCTTGGGCCTTATCTTGCTCTTTTTGAATATGCATAGTGGCTAGAGAAGGCAAAGATAAGGGAAACTCATAAGGAGCCAAAGGCTGAAAATCAAGACATACCTCAAAAGGTGAGTGACCTATAGAAGAGTGAACTACCTGGTTATATGCATGCTCTATGTGGGTTAGGCTCAAATCCCACTTGGTAGGAGAACTGTGGTGATAAATCCTCAAACTTTGTATAAGATTTTGATTCACAAATTCAATCTAACCATCTAACTGAGGATGAAAAGCATTGGAGAAGTTAAGGGAAACTTTGAAAATCTTCCACAAAGATCGCCAGAAATTTCCCACAAAATGTGAGTCATGATCAAAAATAATGTTGGTTGTTAAACCAAAAGATATCCAAACAAAGTCAAAGAAGAGTTGGGATAAGTCCTATGTAGAATAGAGATTTCCGAGCAACAAACCACAACAATCCATGGTGGTCACACCACATGTGACCTTATCAATGAATTTGGGACCAAATGCAAAAGACACAGTACATGTGTGTGTGATTTGAGAGGATGACCCATTATCCTTCGATCCAAGTGAATATGGATGAAGATGTAGATCCATTGGCAAATGAAGTTTATCAACAATGGATTTCCTAATCAAATTTTTCTATGAGCCATTGTCGATGATACAATCCAAAAAAAAATCATGTGTTAGGTGAGCACAAGTGACAAACAAATTTTCATGCCCCCTGAAGTAGAATGATAGTTCATTAAGGTGACCTTATTGAGTCTACCTTTTATTTCATCATATGTCCTATCAGTACCAAAATTCTTGATGGGAACATTTTTCTTTTCCTCATCATGAGACTGTACAATCAAATTCTTCTTCTTCAACTTAAAAAATTTAGACTTTTCATGTCCCTTCTTTTTACAATAAGTACATATTTATATTTTTAATATCAGAAGAAGGAGAAAAAGAAGAGGAAGGAGTGTTGGAGTAAAGATGACACTGAGAGGGAGGGTGAATCAGTGTCTTAAACAAATTTTAACTTTTTCCATGAAAAAGACTTAGTTAATTTATGCTCTCAATATTTCAATGATAAATACATTCATGAATTGAATGCAATCATTAAATAACTGAAATGAAAAATATTAATGAAAATCAAAGATCTTTACAGTCTTGAATCATTATCACATTAAAGCAATGAGACCACAATATCACATTAAAGCAATGAGACCACAAAAAAAATAATGTGACGAGTGGAAAACCCTCTGGGGGTAGAAAAACCACTCCAAAAATGATGCCTTACCGGCTTAACTTCAAAAATCACTGTTTACAATGCCTTACTGGAAAAATTTAGAGCATCTACTCTAGGAGGACCAAGTCCTTATACAAAACTCAGAACAATGACATATTAGAGGATTTCTCTGTTTCAATTCAACTCACATATTCCTTTCATTCTAATACCTCTAATATCCTAAAGATTCACTTTGGAATCTCTAAAATACCATACATATAAGTTATATACTCTATACCCATAACAACTCTTTACACATTTGCTAAAAAAATAGCCAAGGGTTTCAAAGAAAAATAGTCATTAATCTCTAAATCTGCAAAATTATTGATTTAACAACATGTCTTCAAAGATTAAAAACAAAAATGAACTGCTGAAACTACCAAGAAACATAATCCTTTTTCTTAACAAATTTTTCACAAGGCCCGAATAACACAAACAATTTTTGCAAATACTTAAATATTGACGAAGAAACTGAATGAAAAACATGATGACTTGTCGAGAAGATCCTAATGACCCAGCTAGAAAGATACCAGGAAATCTTCTTCCACATTCGATCTCTTAACCAATGAAAGTCAACAAACCATAAAACCATTCTCATCCTAGCTCTTCTAGTGAGCTTATTTTACTATCTTCAACACTTCGATAAAGAAGCATTTACCAAAAATCTGCAATTACAACCTCTCCATGGCGATGGCTAGGGTTCCATAAGATTGCGCATTAAAACAAATGACTTTTCCATAGTTTTATTTACCTTCAAGTTTTTCGTAGACTTCATCAAAAGTAATAATGCTTTGAAGTCGGGTGCCAAAACTTTTACCAAACATACTGACAAATTATATCTTAATAATCATCGAACAAAAGATAATGATAGCTATCGATGCATATTGTGACTTCCATGTGACTTTTAAATAAAGTGAAAACCTTTATATCCATGATACCCGATGTCACATGTGATCAAACAAAATTCTAACTGTCTTATGCTACCTTGTCAACAAAGACACAAAAACTGATATGATCAATATGCCATGTAAACCAAAAAATGTTGATACCCTTGAAATGTAAGACAATGATAATGTTGCCCGATACAAAAGATTAAGCCCAAATCATTATTTCCAAATCAAAACCTTTAAGATGCCAATAATCAAAACTTCTATAATGACGATGTCACATGAATACAATGTGACTATTTGCTTAATGTTTCAAGCCACAAAGTGACTTTCTCATACATTTTTGACAAAAGATCAAACAAGATCCCAAAAAAAGTTTCCCAAAGCCTTGCACACCATGCATCAAATAATAGCACACTAATACATAATTTGTGTCTTGAAAACAACACACATCCTTTTAACAAATAATCAATGAAGAGAATATATACAAGTGACTTAAACTTGTATATTTTTGTATAAACATAAGATATGCCACTCAAATATCACTTAAAGACAACTTGCAAATGATCAATCTGAATATACCACAACCTAAAAGTGATTAATCTGAATATGCCTAAGACTTGTAATGATAACAATGTCATATATACCCAAAGCAAATGCATGCCCTGAAGCAAATGAACATGTCAAATATCAGTATCAACATGTACATGTATCAAAAATTGAAACCCGTAACTGCATGCCATGTAAAGACCATGTAAATCAACTGCAATCATCATGTGCCACCAAGATCATGTAAATGTGTCACCAAAAACACCATGAATGTGACATGTATTACCCAAGCTAGTTTTGCCATCAATGAAAAACAAAACACAATGAACAACTGAAAGCCAACAAAATCCCCCTTTTTCCTTGATGGAAAAACACATATCATCTCTCCCCCTTTTTGCCTCAATGAAAAAGAATAAAAGAGGAGAACATGAGATGCCATAAAAACAAATGAAACCAACCAACTATCCAACAAAAACCAGTTGCAAGTAGAGAAAAATAGTAGCAACCAAAACAAGTAAGAGAGTTGTGAATGAAACACACAGAGAAACAAGCTCCCCCTCAACCAAAAATGGAGGAATCAATGAAGTAGAGATTGGGAGATAACTCCCAATCGAAATCTCAGCCTCTCAAAAACTTCTCTGGATAAAGGCTTAGTAAATATATCAACCATCTATTCTTGTGAAGCAACAAACTGTAGACAGACCTCATTACCCAACACTTTTTCCTGAAGAAAGTGAAACTTGATAGAAATATGTTTAGTGAGAGAGTGTTGTATACACCTAAACTTGGTCTCGAGAATCCAATTAATTAAATATGAATTATTTGATTAATTATCCTAATTTCCTCTACTATTTGAATAAATATAAATATTTATTTATATAGTTAACGTTCACATTCACATTTAAATTATTCTAATTCTTCTATTATCTCATCTTAATTAAATAAACAAAATTAAATACTTTGTTTGATTTAATTATCATTTCCCTATTTTATTCTATCACATCAAATCTTAGATTAATTAAATAAAGGTCATACACTTTATTGATTAATTATCATATTCTTCTATTCTAATTTAATAAACAACTTCTATAGTTTGTTCTATTAAATTATTTATCCTTCTTTGGCTAATTTAAATAAATCAAAAATATTTAAATTAAGGCATAAGGAATATTCCTCTATATCTCCTCAAAATCAAATCAGATATCCTATGTCTAATTTATGTCAAAATATGTAGAACTTAATTGATTGAAACTTCACGGGAAATTTTGGAGACAAATTGGAGACCAAATTGCAAATTCTTCTCTCAATCCTCTTCTATCAATCCTTCCTCTTCTCTTGCCTGGTGTTTTCATGGGTAGAGACAAACTCCAAAATCTTCTCAATCTCCTCCATCTCTCACCATTCAATCCTCCAGATTGAATCCATGCCTCTCTTTGCCATCCCTGTGCATTTCTACAGCCAAAAAATCTATAAATAAAGATTCATTCAACCAAGAAAAAGATCCAGATCCAGATTATCTAAACTTATGCACTCTTACTCTGTAGGAATTCAAGCATCAAGCATCAAGCCTCAAGCATCCTGCATTCTAGTTTTCATATCATGGCTGCCTCTTGTAGCTTCATCCATCGGTTTTCATGTCAATGTATGCTATATTAGTTTCTTTTATCATCTAGATTTTATCATATTAGCTTCACATCATTGCATCAACATCATTCTGTTCTTTAGATTGCCATTTTAATAGTTATAGTGTTATTAAAATATGAGAGCACAATAGCGTAGTAAATCTTTGAAGATAGGAGACAATGAGACGCTTTTAGTAGATTATTAGCTTGATCTTTGATACAATGTTTCATTAAGAAGTTTTTTATTCCTTTCTACTTATTCACACTTACAATTTGGTGCCCACCGTAGGGCCTTAACTCCATATTTTTATCAATTTTTCTGAAAAGTGTCACATAGGTTCTCGATGTGTTCCATTTCAGTGCTTACGTCAAAAACTATAGCACTTTCGTCAAAAACTATAGCGCATCAGTGGAAAACTATAGCGCTTTAGTACTCTGTTTCGGCCCTTCCGTGATACTATAGTGCATCCGTTAAAAGATTTAGCGCTTTCCACTATAGCGCTTCCATGAACTATTTCGGCGCATCAGTTACCCATCTCCCAAAAATCTGATTTAGCGCTTCCGTGAATAAATTTGGCGCTTTGGTACTTTGTTTCAGTGCTTTCAATTTTAGCACATCAGGTAAAAAATATAGCGCTTTCATAGACTGTTTCAGCGCTTCTGTAATTTTGATCTGGATCCGACACGACCACGGCCATAATTTCATTTTGATACAGTTAGACTAAAATGAATCAATCCTAGGATAATCATTTGGTTTAAAATTTATCAATCCTAGGGTAGCCATTTATGGTTTAAAATTTATCAATCCTAGTGTAGCCATCACACTTTTGCAATACCAGTTAAAAAGGACACCATGATTTTTGTGAAGCAAAATCTTCACATAGATTAGCAAAATTTGTCTTTTGGGCTTAAAATGGATCATTTATCTGCTGTGTTTGTGTGGTGAATAGGCTTATGCTCTCCCCTTAATTGGGTGATCAAAGTGCCAGACTCATCCTTATTTTCATACCAATTTATGCTTTTGTTCAAACCTGTAGAAGGCTTGTCGTAGTGGGAAAAATTACTCACCCTATGGGAATGAGCTAAGTGGGAATGCCTAAAGCCAAGGATTCCAACCCACTCTAATCAAAATGTAATTTGTTGATGAAAGTCCAACTTGACGGTAGTGAGCAAGATAACCATCCCCAAAATATTTGTTCTAAAGATTGGGAGGTCTCCTAAGGGAGTTTATCAATTGCCGCACCACACAAAAGCCCTATCTATGAACCATGGTGTAGTGTCTAGTTGAGTCAGTAACCGAACATTGTAATACTCACAGTGCAAGGGGAGGGAAGAATCTGCCCTTAAGACACTCACCATATAATTTCCAAGGACTGTTTGCTTAGAGGACTAGAAATCCAACTCTGAGTACACACCTGGAAATACAAAAACGCGAGCGCCCTCTAGGGGGTGACACGACTATCTGTGTCAACTCAATTTTAAGATGTGGGCTGTTGAGTATAACAATGACCTATTTGACCTTAAGAGTGAGTCTGTCTGAATTATGTACTTTTGTCAAAATGAACCTGTGAAAATCAATAAGGACCATTCGTGGTTCTTGAATATACACTATATGTTCAGATTATAACAATTATTCTACAATTTGCTTGCTGTGTTTTGACAAAATCATTAAAAATTAGTAAAAGATCATCTAGAAAATTGCAAGTCAAATCAGGTTAGAAAAAATCATGATTCGAGAGGGGAAATCAACCAAGTTTGTCAAGAAAAAAATCAAAGTCAACAAACCCAAGAGGCCACTTGGTTATCAAAATCTTTTGAGGAAAAGGCGTTTCTTATATCAAATTCGAAAGATCTTGTTACAACACATAACCTTCATTCATAGGTATCATGATTTTTCTAGAGGTCATACTCTTGATTACGTAGTAGAACCACTTTATTCACAAGCTTTTCTTCCAAAGGAGAGCCCTCACACAATATCACTACTATAGTCAACACAGATGTCAGTCCTACATCCCATAACCCATGATAGAATACGCCATGAGACCAAGTCAGATTTTGCAATAGGGAGGCTTGAACATCAATCCTCTGTTTTGGCGCTCTGGAAATATGTTTCATCACTTTGCGACTCAGTTTTAGCACTTCCAAGCACTTTTTAGCACTTACAGTCACTGTTTTAGCGCTTACAGTCACTGTTTTAGCGCTTCCATCAAATAGCACTTTCATCATATTTTTCAGAGCTTTCGAGGACTATTGTAGCTCATCCATAAAGATAGCACTTCCATCACCTCTTTTAGTGCTTTTGAACTCTATTCTAGTGCTTCTGTGAAATAGCGCTTCCATCACCTGTTTTAGCGCCCCTGAACTCTGTTTTAGCTCTTTCAAAACAGAGAGTTCCAAATCATATCAATCAGTTTGTCTGTCATTTACACACAGATTTTTATCAAAACAAAAGTACCTTTTTATCAGAATCATTGTCTAGAAACCGAAATTAAATAGGTTCATACAAGTTTCCAAACTTTTCACTTGAAACACAGATCTTGTAAATCATAAAGTGTCAAATCAAAACACAAATCTTGATTATTACGCTAAAGTTTCATCATCAGGATATTATCATCCTATCATCACAAAACAAGGCATAGTAATCAAATTTTTAATCTAGTCTTATCAATAAGATATATCATCTTATTCGACTTTGTTAAAAATTCACTTGGAATTTTCCAAAATAGAAGATCAAATTTTGGAAGAAAGAACAAAAAAACTTGTATGCCAATCTTCACTAGGTCACAAAAATAGAGGCTCTTATAAAAGGAACTAGAAACATCAAATACAATGACAGAAGAAAATCCCTGGAATAGTCTACTCAAAGTGACAAAAATGAAATAACTCCAGAAGACATACAAACAACCCAATAGGATCCCAAATTCCATAAATTTATGGAAAAAATCTTAGAACAAGACATGGAGAAATACCTCTTAATGTTGGCTGAATTAGGTGCTAAGCTTCCCAAAGACTTTGACATAAATCACCTAAGAGAAGCACCTGGAACAAGCGAAACCGAAATACCACAACCCACACAAGGTATATAACTGGTTGTTGCCTTAACATCCCAAATGCAAATATTACAACAACAAATACAAGACATGACAAAAGGGAACACCAAAAGGTATGCAGTACATGACATTTGTCCTTATCCTTTCGACTCAATAGTCGATATGATACCTTTTCCTCGACACTATGAATTCCCCAAGTATGACAAATACAATGGAAGAACAGATCTGATCGATCATATCCGCGAATTCAAAACCATGAGCCTAGACTTTGCTCAAGAGGAAACTTACCTGATGAGATTATTCCCAAAAAGCTTGGGAGGTTCATGTATGGAATAGTTTTCAAAATTACAACCAGGAATGAGGACTTTTGAAGAACTTGTCAACAGTTTCATCTCTCAGTATTCTTTTAACATCCAACACAATGTCATGATAAAGGATCTATATAATCTAAAACAAAACAAAGGGGAGGCATTCTTGTCCTTTCTACAAAGATGGCAATGACTATTCGCTAGATATCCTCAATCCATTTATGAGGAAGAGAAAATGGAGTTGTTCATTGACAACTTGATGAAGGAGATGAGTTACAGACTTGAATTGCAATGTCCTCCTATGATTGAAAAGGTGATAGAAAATGGCCTTAAGATTGAAGAAGCGCTAGTCAAAAGAGGGGTTATTAAACATTTCAACAACAAATCAAATAATATAAGTTCCTCAAATCAATACCCCAATAGTGATAAACCAAAATTTTGGCAAAATTACTGAAATATGACTACAAATGAAACAACAAGTGATTTACAAAATGCCAAACTGATTTTTAACTTGACAACATCTACTTCAAATCGTCAAGTCAAGTGTCATTCAAACAACCAAATCACAAAACCGCAACCATACCAAAAGTCATCAAACCGACGTAGGTTCACACCTTTAGGCCAAACATTGGAATCAACGATGAAAGAACTAGTCACCAATGGTCTTATCACTACGCGAGAAGCAAGATTCTAGGATCCAAAGGTCAAACCACCATGGTGGAATGACGTAGATTACTGCAACTTCCACAACAATAAAGGCCACAAAACTAGTGATTGCATGGAGTTAAAACATGTAGTTCAAGACCTGATCGACAATAACAAGGTATATATAGAGGGACCCCAATACAATAATGATCATTCACCCTTCAAGGACCCTTTACCAAACTATGACAAAGGAGCATCATCTTCTATAAACAACAAAGGTAAAAATATCAATCATGTCTACAATAAAATAATCCTTTGTCTTACCGAAGTAGAGAGTGATCATACCATTGGTCATAACATGAACGAACATGAAACCAACGACACTACCCCTTTGGATTTGCTCCCAAGCATATGAGTATCTGAAAATAAAATAAACATTTTAAAAATCAGAGAACGACAGGACTATCAACCAACAAATGTAATGACAAGGGGGCAATCCAAGGTAGTCTTAAAGGGAGTTGGGCCTAAAAATGCATATCCACCTCCATCTCATTACAACATTGTCGGTCAACTTCAAAACATTCCAGTACATATACCAATACTAGAACTCCTCAAACTATCTCCATCACATAAGGAGGTTCTAGAACAAGCACTAGTTGCCACTACGGTACCAAAAAATCTAGATGTTTGCCAGTTCCAAGATATGGTGGGGCATCTGACTACATCGCATTATCTATCATTCTCTAAATAGGATGATGTGTCACTCAACCATCCCCATAACAACACACTCCATATCGAAGTCTTGATCCACAATCATCATGTCAAAAGAGTCTTAATAGATGAGGGAGCTGGTTTGAACATTTGCACTCTAAAGTTAATTCGTACACTAGGGTATTCTGATGATGCTATTGATGCCCGAAGGAAAATGACCATAAAATCATATGATGAGGAAGAGAGATCTTCAAAGGGACTGATTGTGTTACCCATTCAAGTGGGACCAATGATGAAACACATAGCATGCCAAGTATTGGAAAAAGAGATAACTTACAACATACTCTTAGGACGCCCATGGATCCATGAAATGTAGGTAGTGCCTTCCACATATCACCAATTCTTAAAGTTCCCAATAAATGGACATGAGGTGACTATATCTGCTGATTATAATCATCCTTAGTATTGTGACACACTTAGAATCTCTCAAGATACCTTTGTGCCTCACAATCAGAAAGCATCCAATTCAAAGTCATCAGATGAGGAAAAACGTCCAAATATCAAAATTAAATGGGTAGAGAAGAAGGATAAAGCAAAAGATACAAGTCTTGTTGACACTCAATTAACAGACAATCCAAATCCCCACACTTCTTTATCACAAAAATTTCAAGAGCAAGTCCAGCTGACAGATAAGGGAATGGGGAAATATTCTATGGAGCAATCACTTAATTTTTCACAGTTAATGCCATCTCCAAAGACATATGGCCAACCATCCATGATCAAACATCAAACATCACTACCTATCACAGTTCTAGAAGAAAGGTTTGTAAAAGCTAGTACCATAGAGGATGAATCAAACAACAAAGAAATCCTTGATTGGTTATACAAAGATGAGGAACCATTGACATCAAATATTAGTTTCAAGAATGCCAATATCAATACAGACATATATAGAAAAGCGAAAGCTATCCTAGAGAAAATGGGTTATGAGGGACAAGGACCTATTGGAAAAAGGAAGGAAGGCATAGTTGAACCTATTCAGCCGCTCACTCTCCATTCAAAAGAGAAGACAAGACTGGGATACTCTGAAGAACAAAAATAAGAGATGACAAAGAAGGCTGTAGAAAGGATCCTTCAGGTTAGAGATATCTCTAAAATGGATTCAAATGAATATGAGTGGGATCTGTGTTCTGATATATCTTACACTGATATCCAAATTGATGCAATACAATAATATGCACCTATGCGTGAGGAGGGACAAAGCTCTGGGTGTAGACCATTCATATCAGGATCACTAAATATTGATGAATCAAGTGGGGACAAACATAAATCAAGTGAACTAGATGATATTGAAGAGGGTACCATTATTAATCTCGATATCCCTAATAACAACTATGATGAAATTTCTGTCTTAACCTTTAACCCCATCAACCTAAGTCAATCTGATGACTTCATGCCTTTAATCCATCCCGAACTTATTGACTAGGAACCTGTCGAACCTATGAATGTACCCATATTTGCAAACGATCATGCCATCGTAAATTTTTTATGTCATGACGAACCTAGTACAAGTTCTATCCGTAATACTCATAACAACGCAACTCAACAGGAGGGTGTCAAATCTTCTAGTTGCAAAAGTAAAAATAGGGATAATAAATCTAATGGTGAAAACCATTCTATGGCAGCATTAGATCTTGAAAAATAAAAAATAAAGAATGCATCTAACGGTGAAAACCTCTTTGAGGCATCGAAAGATGGGAGATTTGACACTCTTCCAGAACATTATCATGAGCGCTCATCAGTTTTGGTAGAACCAACACGTTCTGTAAACATCAACACTAAAGAAAAAGAAAAAATCCTACATCTGGCAGAATCCATGACAAATCAAGAAAGACCCAAATTCATCAAATTCTTTAAGGAAAGAAGCATCAAATTTGCTTAGTCATATTCCGATATTCTAGGCTTGGATACAAATTTTCTCATGCATCATTTGTCTTTGCCTGCAGGAATCAAACCTATGAAGAAAAAATTGAGGAAAATGCGTCCTCATATCGCATTAATGGTAAAGGCTGAGGTAAAGAAATTGCTAGATGTTGGATTCATAAGGTCTATTGACTATGCCGAGTGGATATAAAAAATTGTACCTATTTCAAAGTCGGACAATAGCATCGGTATATGTACGGATTTCAGGGACTTGAATAAAGCATGCCCAAAGGATGATTTCCCATTACCAAATACAGACGTCATTGTGGACTTAATGACAGGGCATGCCATGTTGTCCATCATGGATGGTTTCTCTGGATACAATCAAATTAAAATAGCTCCAGAAGATTAGGAAAAGACTTCATTTACATGTCCATGGGGAACCTTCTGCTGGAATGTCATGCCATTTGGTCTGAAAAATGCAGGAGCAACCTATCAAAGAGCAATGACAACAATCTTTCATGAAATGATGCACACCTTCATGGAGGATTCCGTGGATGATATCCTAACTAAATCTTGTACTAGAGAAGGACATCTACAAATACTAAGAAAAATCTTCACACGGCTAGAGAAATTCAATGTCAGGCTAAACCCCAAGAAGTGTTTCTTTGGGGTCACATCAACAAAACTGTTGGGATACATTATCTCAGAAAAGGGCATTGAGGTAGATCCAGCGAAAGTCAAGGCAATAATGGAGATGCCGCCTCCCAAAAATATCAGTCAACTTAGATCACTACAGGGAAGGCTCCAATCAATTAGGGGATTTATCTCCCAGCTGGCGGACAAAAGTCATCCATTCAATCATCTGTTGCATAAAAATGTTGTTTTCAAATGGGATAATGGGTGTGAGACAACGTTCGATCAAATAAAACAATATCTGATGTCACCACCTATTCTCATGCTGCCTACAGAAGGAAGACCTCTGATACTATACATTGCAACAACCCATATCTCTTTAGGGGCATTATTAGCACAAGGGGATTATGAAGGAAAGGAACACACCATCTACTATATCAACAAAACATTAAATGGCTATGAAATAAACTACCATTTCATAGAGAAATCATGCTTAGTAGTGGTGTTTGCTACTTAATAGCTGAGACATTATATGCTAACTCATACAATCAGGCTAATAGCGAAGATCGACCCCTTAAAATATTTACTCAGTAAAGTTGCCTTAACAGGTAGATAGGAAAAGTGGGTCATGCTCTTAAGTGAGTTTGATATTCAATATGTGGAGAGAAAATCCATCAAAGGTCAAGCAATCACCGAACAATTAGCTAAGGCTCCTTTACTAGATGATCGAGCTATGAAATTGGAGTTTCTAGATGCGGACATTCTGACAGTGATGCCACAACAATGGATATTATATTTTGATGGATCATACACACATCGAGGATCTGGAGCAAGGATTTTGTTCATCACTCCCTAAGGACACACCATCCCAAAATCATCTAGACTGATGTTTCAATGTACAAATAATGTGGAGAAATATGAAGCATTAATCATTGGATTCAAGATAGCAATTGAATGGAAGATCAAAGACCTACAAGTATATGGGGACTCTCAACTAGTCATTTATCAAGTAAATGATGAGTATCAAAGAAAATATAAAAATTTGATGCCCTACAAACAACAAATAGATGATCTAAAACAATTTTTTTTCAATGGCAAACTTGATCAAATTCCAAGGGCGGAGAAAAAAGCTGTGGATTCTAT
Organism: Sequoiadendron giganteum; assembly: GCA_007115665.2. NCBI lineage: Eukaryota > Viridiplantae > Streptophyta > Pinopsida > Cupressales > Cupressaceae > Sequoiadendron > Sequoiadendron giganteum. The sequence continues at coordinate 336,707,581 of CM021105.1, read as the reverse complement.
GGCGACAATTGCTTCACTCTTACAATTTCCAGAGAAACGAGGTTGTTATGAGTTTATGGTAGAACAAGTATCATGTTCTTCTTACAATAGTTTGGAATCCAATACCATATGCCATCTAGATGCCATTGAAACCTCCATCTATGAGAAAACCTATGCTTACCTAAAAGACAATATCCTCCCTCCTGATCTTTCTAGGAACCAAAAACATAATTTTATCTGCCAATTTGCTCGACATATTTTAATCACTAACATCCTTTATTGTCGAGGTCTTGATGGTACCTTACTCTGATGTTTAGAACACGACGAATCTGAGACGACCTTATGTGAGGTTCATGAGGGTATTTGTGGCACTCATTCGAGTGGTATAACTCTAGCAAAGAAACTCCTCGATTTAGGATATTATTGGCCATGCATGGAGAAAGAATCTTATTAGTTTGTAAAGAAATTTCAAAAGTATCAGATTCACGCACCAACTCAAGAAATGCATCCATTCACATCAACATGGCCCTTTTGTCAATGTGGACTAGATTTGGTAGGGAAGATAAATCCCTCTTCATCCAATGGACACAAGTTCATAATAACAGCTACAAAATATTTTACAAAATGGATAGAACCAGTGCCTCTTACAACTATCATTGGAAAGCAGATCTCCTCGTTCATATTGAATTACATAATCTGTTGGGATGGCATCCCTCAATCTATTATCACTGATAATGGATGACCATTCAAGAACCAAGATGCCCAAGAATTATGTGAGAAGTTTCATATCGAACATCGTTTCTCAATATCGTACTATCCTCAAGGAAATGGCCAAGTAGAGGCCTCTAACAAAACAATTCTAAAAATACTCAAGAAGACGGTTAACGATGTTGGACATGATTGGCATGTTCAATTTCATCCTGCACTGTGGGCCTACAGAACCAGTATCAGAACACCTATAGGAGCTACACCATATGCCTTTGTATATGGATCAGAGGCCATACTACCTATTGAAGTAGAGATTCCATTACTCCGTGTATCACTAAGAGGAGTCATTTCAGATGAGGATTATAGGGTATCTAGACTTCAAGAATTGGAATTGTTGGATGAGCATCGTCAACAAGCTGTCAACCATCTCATAGCATATCAATAGAGAATATCAAGGAGTTACAATCATAGGGTAAAACCCAGAGTATTTCAGGTTGGCAATTTGGTTCTAAAAGAAAACCCTAGAAATTAACAAGACGGGGAAAAGAAAGGGAAATTTGAGCCTAACTAGCTAGGTCCTTTTGTCATCATATTGGTGTACAAATCAAGGGCCTATCAACTATCAACATCAGAAGGGGATTTGTTTGATGAACCTATCAATAGTATCCATCTTAGAAAGTTCTACACCTGAATTTCCTGGTGCACGGGTCAAACTTTTGGAAAAGGGATTCCTTGATGAAAACTTGGCAAATGGGCGTCTTGGCAACATAAAATACAAAAAAATTACAGAAAATACAAAAAAGAAAAAGGAAAAAAAGTATACAAAACAAAGAGTGTAATCAAAACATATGGTGAAAACCTGGAAACAAGCGTCGTATGTGATTCTAAAATAGCTTTCCCATCTATTTTGATACATATCAGGATCATTAGTTTGGCAGTCATTACCATTCCATATCATATCATTAGTCTTGCCATCATTGCAACCATTATCAAATCATTTCACATGGTCATGTCTTACTCTAGCTTGGGGGAAACAAAAACATCGGCTTCACCAAATGGGAAGACAAAAGTATGACAATAAAACAAAAAAAATGATGAAACGCAACATCAATCACCATTGAAAAGCCATCAAACATCCGTATCATATCAAAAATTCCAAAAACATGTCAAAAGGTCAGTCTAGGAAAAGAAAAGAAAAGAAAAACAACGTGGGTCTGTGTCAATCGAACTACATGGTCTCTGCATGTGTAACGTAGGCAAGGATAATCTTTGATCAGCCCCTGAGACCCCTAGGATAGGTTAGTAGGTTAGGTCTTTGGTCAAAATCTCAGAAAATAACAAAAAAATCTCAAAATTAGGATAGATGATCTAATATGAATAATGATTGAAACACTCTAAGTAAAAGGTGGATAAATTGTATTTTTGATTTAATTATTATCATTTCTTTGGAGTAACTCAATGATGTAAATAAACTAGATAAACAAGGAAGAAGAATGATATTATTATTGTTTGCTGTTTGTACATTAATCATATAAAAGTGTGAATTGTCGGGGGATGTGCTATGCAAATGTATCACCGATGACATTCAAAATTCACACATTGAAATGATTAATCACTGCCTGTTTATGCAATGAATGCTCAGGTCATCTCAGTTCAATTATACCTAGATGCATGTGTTCGCTTGCAATATCAAAAATCATGAAAGTAGTACTCAGGTCGTCATTGGTCTAACTTATACCATTTACGCTTATACTCAATTTCAACATCCTAAAAAGCTCTATGATGATACCAAGCACAAAAGTATTATTAAAATGATAATGTTTTGCATATAGTCACATGATAAAATTAGATTGCATTCATAATAAATTCTACATCTACAAAGTGATTGTTGCATAAAGGATTCCAATTAATGACTATCTTTTCTACAAATATGATTGAGTATACTTGACAAAAATCATCAAAAACATATGGGAGCATAATCTCATCATTCATGCATTTAACATCAAATGGTTGTACATTTATTATACCATATTTTCCACAAACCATCATTTAAATAAACACATCATGTTTCATTACATCATATCATTAATTACATTATTATCATATGCATTTGATCAATTTTTAACCTATACATCATTTGTCATGCATGAATTATATCACAAAATTTACACCACCCATCCATTATCATCCATTACAAATCATCATTTTTTTATCATCATCACATTTAAAATAAAAAGCATTTACCATCCATCCATGCATTTCATCACATTAAAATAAATACAAGTCATATCATTATTATCCACATAACATACATCATAGATCATCATTTAGAACATCATAACATCCATACATCATATATCCATACATGAGCATTTAAAATAATCATCATCACATTAAAATAAAAGCATTCATCATAGAATCCTCACATAATAAATGCATCCATCATAGAATCATAAACCATCATAAATCAATAGAAATCAACTGCATATAATATATATCATCAATGTCAAGTATATAATGAAGTCTGAAATAAGAAAAGATACATCATAATTCAAAAAGAATGTCTCGAAATCACAAATGACATCTATGATCTGCTGCTATCAGAATGAGCAGGCATAACAAGACCAATACCACCACCACCCTCAGAAGAACTAGGATGTCTGGGATCTCTCCATGGAGGCTATGTCACACCCTCGCTGACTGCCCAGGTACGTGTCCGACCAGATCTCGAGGGGGCATAACTAACTCTACGATCAGTAGGAACTGCATCATGATATCAACCCCTGCAAAACTTTGCCTCTCGGCCAGCTCGCAGAATCTCCCTCATATAGTCGGCAACAAATGTACCATCAGCTACTCTCTATAGTGTCTCAGCAGTCTCCTATGCCCTCTCGGAAATCTGTATAGCACTGTCCCTCTCGGCTGTCAAAGTATCAACCTGATTCTGAACAAATGCCAACTGTCCTTGTACCTGTGCCAATGCCTGTGCATGTACCAACTGTCCCTACAGAGTCTGTACCTATGTATGCAAATTGGCAACCTATCTCTGATGGTCGACTGAAGGCATTGCCACTGCTCGCCTCTTGCGAGGCTTGCTTGATGATGGACCGACACTGACTAGCCCAACCCCTCTACCACCTCCACCACCACCATCCCCATCATCACCGCTGCTATCCCCACTACTACTCTCAGTACTGCTGCTCAACTGAGTATCATCCCCACTATCCTCCTCACCCTCAGCAACAACCTCCTCCATAGGTAAAGGTGCTGGCTCATCGGGAATGGTAATCTGAGGATTGGATGAAAAGCCAAAAATGTTGCATACTCTCCTGTAACAGCTGCCTCTGCAATATCTCTGTGCATATCCCAGGCTAATGGCTGCAGAGTCCTGTAACCCTCTACTAATGTCTCATATGACAAGCATGGCCCCCAATTTGCTACATCACTCTGACGCTAGACATAATGAGCAACCCCTTGAGGGATACATTGTACAATACCATATTGCCTATAAACCCACCGCAACAAAAATCTCTCAAGGACAAAAGGAGTCCTGCCGATCAAGTACAAGGAGTCACATAAATACCCGAGCACTGCATCATCCTCATCCCACTGCTCACGGTCTAGATAAGGCCGCTAGATGACACTCTCCATGTATCCCAAAACCCGTCTCTAATGCTCTAACTTACACATCCGAGCCTGGGTAAGTCTACCTCTATATCAAAATACGTAGGGTCTACCTACAGGTCTGTCACGAACTGAAAATGGTCGTGCAATAGAAAAATGATCCCATGCCCAAACCTGTAATAAATTCATCCCTACTGATAGGCTGCGTGCTCCCAAGTACATCACTGAATGTAAATCATGATAGAGGTGGGCTAGCATACACATCCCCCACGCATATCTGGTCCCATGCATGACCATGCTCTCCAAAATACGGCCCCAACCCATAGAGAATCCCTTTGACCTACGATCAAGACAAAGGAAACCTCCAATGAATCCAGCTAACACTACTGGTAATGAAGCATAGGCGTCAGCCATCACCCACCATCAGACACTTAGTCTTGCAATATGTTGATCCTGGAAAAATCTACAGAGTGCATCTCTCCCACCAGCCTCATGTGAATCATAGACAACAATCTCTCCCATAGATGGTATCTGCAATATCCACCACACATCCTCGGGTGTGACTGTCATCTCGTTGGTGGGTAGATGGAAAGTGTTATGGTCACCGTGCCACCGCTCGGCCAAAGTAGTAAGGAGACCCCGATTAATGCTAATCTGGGGCATATCAAGGAGACTAGACAGACCACATCGACCTATGATCTGAATCTAATCAGGAGTCAGATGAGGAATCAAATCAGTAGTCCACAGAAACCGCTCTCACATTTGGAGAATACCTAGATCCTCCTATCACCATGGAAAGTTTAAAATCAGTGAACTATCTCAAAAATCAAAAGTCATTCTACTATCAAATCCAATCAAAACTTTGGTATGAATTTTTGATCAAAATTCATGAAAAAACATCAACAAACCTCACCTATCATGAGGTTCATCACAAACATTATCAAATATCACCTATCATGAGGTTTATCGGATATGAAATCAATCCTCACCTATCATGAGGATCATCACAAATAGGATTATTCTTGCCTATCATGAGATTAATTCTTATTAATCATCAGAATCATTCATTAGGGAATTTGGATAATCAAATCATACCAAACCAAAGAATGGACATGATGAAAATTGACGAAATCAAGGTTAACTGTGACAAAATTTGCAAATCTAACATGGATGCGCTAAAACAGGCATCCAAAGCAATAAAAATCAAAAGCGCTACTTCATCATTCAGATGCACTAAAACAGTCATCCAAAGCACTACAAAACCATAATCGCTATTTCAACACTTTGATGCGCTAAAACAGGCATCCGAAGCGCTACTTTACTCAAAGCGCTCTTTTAGCACTTCAATGTGCTAAAACAATCCATCAAAGTGCCGCTTTAATCAAAGCGCTATAACAGATCATAGATGCGCCAATTTATTCCATCAAAGCGTTAGAACATTCTAGGCGCTAAGATAAGGCAGCTAAGCGCTAAATCTGACTATCTAATCGCTAAATCTTGAAAGCGCTTAACTATCCTACGAAAGCGCTAGAGAAATTAACGAAAGTGCTAATTCCAGAAAGCAGTAATTTTTTTTACGAAAGTGTTACACCGGAGTACAAAGCGCTACAACATGACATTGATGTGCTAAACTATGACAAAAACGCAAAAGCATAAAAAAAAGTCACGAAAATCGCGAAAATACAAAATACGAGGTGGATTATGAGTAATACCGAAGGTCCGTAGGCGGCCGGCCGCTGGTGACGTCGCCTACACTCGAAACGATGAGTGTGGTAGGGGATAGACATTTTGCTCCAGCTAGCTCAAATATCTCTATCACTAGGTGTTGAAAGTCAAAAAGTAGAAGTGAGGATGAAAATGACCTTTTGGACCTTATAGGGATTTTTGAAAAGGGGATTTTTGAGGGATTTCTTTTATTTAATTAATTTTATTTATGGAATTAATTGAAATTCATCCACGGGTTATATTTTCTTCATCAATGTCAGGAGATAAATTTATTTTTTCATCAAATCATCATGAAAATTCTAAAAATTCTAGAAAAATCATCAAATCATTAATTTATCTCTCGAGGGGGCATATTATCTGCAATGATTTGAAAATCAATATCTGGGGCATGTCTGGGGCATACTAATTTTTTAATCAATACTGGCAGTAGCAACAAAATTTTATTCGAAGCAATGCGTAAACACATCACTTCAAAGAAGGGAAAAATGTATACTGTATACACCTAAAATTGGTCTGGAGCATCTGATTAATTAAATACAAATTATTTGATTAATTATTCTAATTTCCTCTACTATCGAATAAATAAAAATATTTATTTATATAGTTCACATTTAAATTCATCTTAATTAAATAAACAAAATTAAATACTTTGTTCAATTTAATTATCAAATCCCTATTTCAATCTATCACATCATTCTCAAATTAATTAAATAAAGATCAAACACTTTATTAATTAATTACCATATTCCTCTATTTAATTTAATAAACAACTATCTTATAGTTCGTTTTATTAAAATATTTATCTCCCTTTTCCTAATTTAAATAAATCAAAAATATTTGAATTAGAGCATAAGGAATATTCCAATCTACATTTCCTAAAAAATGAATTAGATTTCCTATGTCTAATCTATGTCTAAATTTGTCACAATTAATGTTTGAAACTTCACGGGAAGTTTTGGAGACAAATTGGAGACAAATTTGGAATTTGATCTCTCAATCCTCTTCCATCAATTTTTCCTCTTCTCTTGCCTGGTGTTTTCATGGGTAGAGACAATCTCCATCTTTCTCTCAATCTCCTCCATCTCTCACCATTCAATCCTCCAGATTGAATCCAAGCCTCTCAAAGCTTTCCCTGTGCATTTCTACAGCTAGGAAATCTATAAATACAAACCTCATTGAACCAAGAAAAGGATCCAAATAATCAAGCTTTTGCACCCTTACTCTGTTGGAATTCAGGCATCAACATTCAAGCATCAACATTCAAGCAATTCAACAATCAAGCTTCACAACAATGGCTGCCTCTTGGAGCTGCATTTATCTGTTTCACATCAATATCATGCTAGTTTAATTGATTTATCATTTAGCATTATATTATCATCATCTGGTTCTTCAGATAGTCATTTTAATAGTCTTATATGCTTACACAATCTGAGAGTAATTTAGATTTAATAAATCTTTGAGGATAGAGAGCAATAGGACACTTTCAATTGATTACTTTGTTGAATTGATTCAATTTGTTTAATCATTGATTTAATGTCATATTAAGAAGTGTATTTATATTATTTACCTCATTCCACACTTACAATTTGGCGCCCACCGTGGGGCATTAACCCCAATTTTATCAAAATTTCAAATTTTTCTGGAAAGTGTTAAATAGGTTTACACAGCGTGATTTATTTTAGTGCTTTCGTTAAAAGTTTCGGCGGTTCCGGTCCCTGTTCCAACGCTTTCGGAGTTTCGGTGCTTCCGGTCAATGTTCTAGGACATCAGGTGTTTTAGCGCTTCTATGACAAACTTCGGCGCTTCGATACACTGTTTCGGTGCTTCGGTGATTTAGTGCTTCCAAGACAAACTTCGGTGCTTAGATACACTGTTTCGGCGTTTTCGGGTTTTAGCGCCTTAGGTAACTGTTCTGGCACTTCGGTTCCATATTCTGGCACTTTTGTAAAAATAGTCTGAATCCGACGCTTCCACGGCCAGATTGTATTTATTTTTCACAGTTGGGATAAAATTGATCAATCCTAGGATAGTCACTTTCTTGTTTTTCCTAAAGCAAATCTATCAATCCTAGGATAGTCATCACATCCTTACGGAAGAAGTCAAAAAGAACATCATGATTTTAGTGAAGCAACACCTTCACTTAGATTAAGAATCTTTCTTTTTGGGCTTAAAATAGAACAAATCTATATGTTGTGCTTGTAGTGATTAGACTTATGCTCTCCCCTTAACTGGGTGACCAAAGTGCCAGATTCACTTTTCTTTTATGTCATTTACGCTTTATTAAATCCTTTAGCAGGCCTGCCGTAGTGGGAAAAAGTACTCACCCTATGGGAACGACCTAAGTGGGAACAACCAAAGCCAGGTTATCCAACCCACTATAATAAAAATGCAATTTGTTGATGAAAGTCCAAATTGATGGTAGTAGGCAAGATAACCATCCCCAAAATCTTTGTTCTAAAGATTGGGAGGTCTCCTGAGGGAGTTTATCTATTTGCCACGCCAAACGGAACCCTATCTACGAACCATAGAGTAGTTGCTCATGGTGCAAGGGGAGGGAAGAATCTGTCCCCAAGACACTCACCATATAATTACCAAGGATTGTTTGCTCAAGGGATTCGGTATCTACGTCCGTCACTTTGAGTACGCACCTGGCAACGACAAAAACATGGGCACCCTCTAGGGGGTGACACGGCTATGTGAGTCAACGTAATTACAAGATGTGGGCTATGAGTATAATGATGACCTACTTGTCCTTAAGTGTGAGCCTGTTTGATTTGTGTACAAATGTTAAAACAACCCATCAAAATCAATAAAGATCATTCGTGATTTTTGAACATACACAATCTTTTCAGTTTTAAAACACTTATTCAAAAATTGCTTGCCATGTTTTCACAAATTCATTTAAATCAAATTTAAAGATCATCCTGAAAACGTCAAGTCAAAACAAATCAGAAAATCCATGCTGCGAAAGTGGAAGTCCACCACCTTTGTCAAGAGGAAAATCAAAGTCACAAAACCCCAAAGACCTCTCGGTTATAGAAACAAATTGAGAAAACAACGTTTTCTGTATCAAAATTGGAAACTTCTTTTACAACATAGAACTTTCATCCACCGCTATCATGATTTTGCTAGGGGTCACACATTAGATTACGCAGTAGAGCCAATCTACTCACGAGCCTTCTTTCAGAGGAGAGCTCTCACACAATTCCACAACCATTGTCAAAGGATTCATCCGTCTTATCTTCCGCAATCTCTAATACAGTATGCTACAAGACCCGATCAAATTTTACAGTAGAGACGCTTTCAGTTGATTATTAGCTTGATCTTTGATACAATGTTTCATTAAGAAGTTTTTTATTCCTTTCTACTTATTCACACTTACAAGTGTATAGCAAGGTTTTTAGAGATATTGATCGCACTAGTTTTATCACATAAAATAGGAGCAGTTTTATAAATTGTGATACCCATATCAGATAATGTTTGAGTCATCCAAAGAAATTATGTACAACAAGAAGTGGCAGCTATATACTCTGCCTCAGCACTGGAAAGAAACATACTCTTTTTTCTTGTTGTGGCAAGCTACTAACCGATCACCAAGAAATTATGCAACACCATTGGTTGTTTTCCTATCATCCAAACAACCAACTCAGTCAGCATCTATATATGCAATCAAAGAAAAACCATTGCTTCTATGATACCAAAGACCATAATAAAGAGTGCCCTAAATATATTTAAAAATTCTTTTAACAACTGTAACATGTGACTCCTTAGGTGATGCCTAAAACCTTGCAACCATACAAACAACTTGCATTATGTCAGGTCTAGAAGTAGTTAAATATAACAGACTACCAATCATTGACCTATATTCAGACTGATTTGTATAAGGAGAATCATCAACCTTAGCGAGTTTGCAACTTGTAACCATTGGAGTACTAATAGGATGACATCCATCCATTTTAAATTTCTTAAGCATCTCTCTAGCATGCTTAGTTTGAGAGAGAAATATACCATTTTCATGTTGAGAAACTTGAAGATCCAAAAAGAAAGTCAATTCTCCGAACATTGACATTTCAAATTCAGATTCCATAATATGATAATTTTTTATTTAAAGCATCATTATTGCAGCCAAAAATGATATCATCTACATAAACTTCAACAACCAAAACATCAATACCTTCAACCTTAACATAAAGAGTGTTGTCCACACCTCCTCTAACAAATCCATTTGATATCAAATGATTATCCAACCTAGAGTACCATGCTCTAGGTGTTTTTTTTAAAGCCATATAAGGCCTTTTTCAACCTGTAAACATGATTAGGCTTGTATTTGCAAAAAAACCCTTTAGGTTGTTCCATACAGACCTCTTCATCTAAATAGCCATTTAAAAATACAGTTTTGACATCCATTTGATAAACAATGAAATTTTTAAAAACATAATAAGCCAAGAATATTCTAATAGATTCTAGTCTAGCAATAGGTGCAAAGGTTTCACCAAAATCAATACCTTCCTTTTGAGCATAGCCTTTGCAAAAAAACCTTGGCTTGTTGCGAACAAATTTGCCATTTTCATCAAGCTTATTCATGTAAGCCCACTTGCCACCCATGGTGTTCTTGTCATCATATCTTGGAACTAACTCCCAAGTTTGATTTTTCTCAATTGAATTTATTTCTTCCTGCATATCCTTAAGCCAACAATCATCCAAGTGAGCTTCATCACATATTTTAGATTCAAATTCAGTGACTAAACAAAAGGTTGTATGCTCTGCCATTTGAGCTTGTTCTTCCAATTTGGAAACCTTTCTTCGTGTTTGAACTCCAACATTTCTATCCCCAATAATATGATTTTGAGGATTTAAAGGAGTTTTCGGCACAAAATTTTTAGAACTTGTTGTCTCATCATGTTGAGGATTTGTTGTTTCAACATTTCAGATTTTATCTCAAGTTTTGTTTCTATTTCTTCTTCATCAACCTGCACAAGATCAGTTTCTAAATGTGGTCTTTCATCAACTTTCACATTGAATTCCTCAACAATTTTATTAATCCTTTTATTATAACATTTATAGGCTTTACTATGAGTTGAGTATCCCAAAAAGATACCCTCATCACTTTTTGATTGAAAGTTGGCTAGATGTTCATCATCTTTCTTAATAAAGCATTTGCTGCCAAATATATATATATTTTTTAGAGAGGTAGACTTTCCATGCCACAATTCATAAGGAGTAAATTTTTATTTCACTCTAAGTTGCACTCTATTTAAAATGTATACAATTGTATAAATAGCTTATGTACAATACATGTCAGCAAACTTAGCCTCATCTAACATTGTTCTTGCCATTTCCTTTACAGTTCTATTTTTACGTTCAACTACCCCATTTTGTTGGGGTGTTCTAGTGGTTGCATATTGTGTTTTAATACCATGTTGTTCATAATAATCAATAAATTATTGAGATGCGAACTCACCTCATTTATCAGATCTTAGGCATTTAAGCTTTAAATCATATTATTTTTCAACCATTTTACGAAAGATTTTGAACCTTTCAAATACCTCTGATTTATGTTTAAGAAAAGTAATCCACACCATTCTTGGATAATCATCCACAAACAACATGAAATACTTTTCACCATTAATTGACCTTTTTCTAGTTGGACCACACAAATCTGTATGCACTAGCTGTAAAGGCTTTGTTGAAGAATGTTATTTTGTCTTGAAACTAACTTTAGTTTGTTTACCACTTAAACATTCTTTGCACATAGAGTTTTATGGTTTATTAAGGACGGGAAAACCTCTAACATTCTGATTTTTACTGATTCTAACCAAATTATCAAAGTTTATATGTCCTAATATTTTATGCCATAACCATCTTTCTTCAACTTGACCCATTAGACACATACCTTCATTATTTTCATTACCAGATGTGTCTAAGAGATTATAAACATTACGTTTAGTCCTTCTTCCTGCTGCAATAGTCTTTCCTGAATTTTTCTTGATCTCACATCCCTATGAAGTAAACATAACATGATAACCACTATCATAGATCTGGATAACACTAAGTAAATTATTCTTTAGGCCTTCCACATAATACACATTATAGATAGGTGTGTCCTCATTTAGCAGAAGTGAACCTTTACCTTTAATCTATATACTAGTGTTATCACCAAATTTCACATATCCACCTGCATAATCTTCAAGTTTGATGAATTTTTCCTTGTCCCCTATCATGTGATTAGAACAACCATTATCTAGGACCCATAAGTCCTTATTTTTAGTATGAAAATTAGTCTGTACTAGCATTGATTGTTCTATACCTTTGACAAACTTAGGTTTCCAAACTATTTTTGTTTTTTGCTACAAATCAGCTTTGCATTGTTTTATTGCATGTCCCAAAGTATTGCATTTAAAACAACAGACTTGATTAGCAAAACTATAGTACTGCTTATGTCCAAACCTTGGTATTCTAGAAGTCATGAGCCTACAAGTACTCACTTTATGACCAAATTCTTTCCAAAAAAAGTAGTAACCATAAAAGAAAGGATTGAATTTGAATTGTGTTCTTTTGTTTTCAAAAGAATGGACATAATTCTTATCAGATTCAAAATGATTTTATTTTGAAACTCTTATTAGTTTTTGGCTTTGAAGTATGAATTGAAAATTCACCTTTTTCAAATCCAACACCAGTTTTGTCTTTATTCAATTTCTGCTTGCTAAGAATATCATTGAGTTTTAATGTACTTTCATACTTTTCAATTTTCTTTCTAAGGTCAACAATTTTGTGTTCCAACTTTTGAATTTCTTAATCTTTGAAAATTATAGCTACTCGAAGACACTCCTCAACTCTCTTAGATTCTTCAAGCTGAGTCTTCAGAGAGACTATTGCTTGATCTGGTTTATGTTCTTGAGCAAGAACTTTATCTGATTTTTGTTCTTGAGCAAGAACTAGTTTTTTTATTTTTTTAATTTCCTTTAAAGCACATTTTAATTCACCTTCTAGATCTATTTCAGCATCTTCTAGATCATTGTTGTTTAAATCTTCTTGTTGTTTGAATTCAGCCATAAACAAAGTCTCATCTTCCTTAGTTAAAGAGTCTTTTGTTTCAATGTCTGTTTCATCTTTACTAAACAAACTCTTATTTTTCTTGAAATTGAAATTCTTCTTAGGTTTATAAGCCTTCTTCTTAGACTATTTGTCAAAAATTTCACCATCATTGTTTTGATCACCATAGGGGCACTTAGCTGCAAAATTTCCTATTTTTCCATAGTTAAAACACTTAAAGGGAAGTTTTCCTTTGTATTTGCTTGATCCCTTTTAAAGTTTTCTAACAAAGTGAGTTTCTTTTGAATTAAAGTATTCCGACTCACTTTCATATGCATTTTCCTTTTTTTTCAGTTTTAATAGTAGTTTCTTTTCCTATTGGATTACTTTTGCTTGTTCTCATTTCATAAGAAGTAAGAGTTCCTTGTAGACTATCTAAGTTAAGGTGATCAAAATGTTTCTTTTCTTCAAGGGCTGAAACCTTAGATTCATATTTAGGCTGTAAGGTTCTAATGACCTTTGTAATCACATCAAACTCTTTTACTTCTTCTCCTAACCCTCTCATTGCATTAACAACTTCATCTATTCTCAAGAAATATTCAACCACTTTTTCATCATCCTTCATTCTCATTTCCTCAAACTGATGGTTGAGTGTAAGGATTTTTGACTATTTGACTTTGTCATTTCCTTGATAAATGTTTTCAAGTTTTTCCCAAATTTCCTGGGCTGATTTGCAATGCATTAATTTAACAAATACATCTTTATTCAATCCACACAAGATGGCATGCTTAGCTCTAGCATTAGTTTCATACTTCTTCTTTTCAACAGAATCTGTGGGTATTGTGGGTGGAATAGTATACCCATTTAGAACTATGCTCCATACATCAAGATCAATTAAAACCAGATATGTTTTCATTCTAATTTTCTAGAACACATAGTCTGTACCATCAAACAATGAAGCTCTAGTCATAGAAGTACCTTCATGAGCTTGTGACATGTTTGAAAGACTCCAAAACCAGAATCAATCCTAGGTGGTTTAGACTTATATGATGACCCTATGATCTGATACCAATTGTTGGAGTAAATATGACATTGAGAGGGGAGGTGAATCAGTGTCTTAAACAAATTTTAACTTTTTCCATGAAAAAGACTTAGTTAATTTATGCTCTCAATATTTCAATTATAAATACATTCATGAATTGAATGCAATCATTAAAGAATTGAAATGAGAAATATTAAAGCAAATCAAAGATCTTTATAGTCTTGAAGCATTATCACATTAAAGCAATGAGACCACAACATCACATTAAAGTAATGAGACCACAAAACAAATAATGTGATGAGTGGAAAACCCTCTAGGGGTAGAAAAACCACTCTAGAAATGATACCTTGTTGGCTTAACTTCAAAACTCAATATTTACAATGCCTTACTGGTAAAATTTAGAGTACCCACTCTAGGAGTACCAACCCCTTATACATTGAGAAACACCCATTTCAAGGAGCACCAACCCCTTATACAAAACTTAGAACAATGATATATTGGAGGATTTCTCTATTTCAATTCAACTCACATATTCCTTTCATTCTAATACCTCTAATATCCTAAAGATTCACTCTGGAATCTCTAAAATACCAGACATATCAGTTATATACTCTGCATCATGTTTACAATATTTCAATTACAAAAATTTTGTGCACTAACTCTTTAAAAAATACAGACACCAAAATAGTGATTAACCATTGTTACATTATATGTATACAAAATATGCACATATGTTGTCATGTATCTTCATCAAACTTTTTCAGATAAAATTGGTTGTAATAACTATTTTGTTTCAAGATACCTGAATGCATTAACCCTTTACCCATAACAACTCTTTAGACATTTTCTGAAAAATAGCCAAGGGTTTCAAAGAAAACCAAATTCATTAACCTCTGAATCTTGAAAATTATTGACTTAACAAAATATCTTCAAAGATTTAAACACAAAAGTGAATTGCTAAAACTACCAAGAAACATAATCGTTTTTCTTAACAATTTTTTCACAAGGCCTGAGTAACACAAACAATTTTTGCAAATACCTAAATATGGAGGAAGAAACTAAATGAAAAACATGATGACCTGTAAGAAGATCCTAACGACCCAGCTGGAAAGATACCACTGAATCTTCTTCCACTTTGAAGCTCTTAACCAATGAAAGTCAGCAAACCAAAAAACCATTCTCATCCTAGCTCATACAACGAGCTTTATTTACTGTCTACAACACTTCGACAAAGAAGAATTTACCAGAAATCTGCAATTACAACCTCTCCATGACAGGTGCTAGGGTTCCATTAGATTGCACATTAAAACAAATGACTTTGCCCTAGTTTTCTTTACCTTCAAGTCTTTCATAGACTTCATCAAAATTAATAATTCTTTGAAGTCCGGTGCCGAAAATTTTACCAAACATACTGACAAAGTAAATCTTAATATTCATCAAACAAAAGATAATATTAGTTGTCGATGCATACTATCACTACCATGTGACTTTTAAATAAAGTCAAAACCTTTATACCCATGATACCCGATATCACATGTGATCAAACAAAATGCTAACTGTCTTGTGTTACCTTGTCAACAAAGACGAAAAAAACGATATGATAAATATGCCATGTAAACCAAAAAATACCGATAACCTTTAAATGTAAGACAATGATAATTTTTCTCGATACAAAACATTAAGCCCAAATCATTATTTCCAAATCAAAACCTTTAAGATGTTGATAATCAAAAATATTATAATGCCGATGTCACATGAATACAATGTGACTATTTGCTTAATGATTTCGAGCCACAAAGTGACTTTCTCATATATATTTGACAAAAGATGAAACATGATTCCAAAACAAGTTACCCAAAGCCTTGTACATCATGTATCAAATAATAGCACACTAATATATCATTTGTATCTTGAAGAAAAAAAATATCCTTTTAACAAATAATCAATGAAGAGAATATATACAAGTGACTTATTTAATTGTATATTTTTTTATAAACATAAGATGTGCCACTCATATATCACTTAAAGACAACTTGAAAATGATCAATCTGAATATACCTAAGACTTGTAATGATAACAATGTCATATATACTTGAAGCAAATGCATGCCCTGAAGAAGATGAACAACATGTCAAATATCAGTATGAACATGTACATGTATCAAAAATTGAAACCTGTAATTGCATGCCATGTAAAGACCATGTAAATCAACTGTAATCATCATGTGCCACTAGGATCATGTAAATGTGTCACTAAACAAACCATGAATGTGTCATGTATTACCCAAGCCATTTTTGTCATCAAGGACAAAAAAACATAATGAACAACTGAAAGCCAACAGGGAGAAGAATTTTTCTCTTTAAAAAAAATTTGTGGTGGCTGAGAACTTGAAGTTTTTGGAGGACCTATAGAAAATTAAGGTTGAGATCCATGAGATTGAGCAAAAAAAATTTCCTTTGCCAATTTTGCTTGGTTGAATGCAACATCAAATGATTCTAAGGTAGTATATTTCAACTCCCTAAATATATGTTCTTGTAAACCACTCTTGATCTTCAAGATTAGAGCAACACCTAGATCGTGCACATGGAGTAGTATCCTTAGTCGATTCAATTGGTAGATATAATCCTACACTTGCATCTGTCACCCTTGTCACAAATGAAGCCACTTGATGTGCAAATATTGCTCATAGTTGGAAGGATAGAATGTATCCTTTAATGTTGTGACAAGTTGATTCCATGTGGTGATAGGATTTTGAGCATATTGTCGCTTAGTGACCAAAACCTTAGCAACACCAGAGAGCTTCAACTTTGCAAAAGGAACCTTATCATCATTGACAACCTCATTTTATGCAAACCATGTCTCCATGTCCAGAATCCATGTGTGGAGCACATCAGGATCTCGAGATCCATCATAGATCTTTACTTCACATTTGGCTTGAGGTCTATGGATTTCAAGACTAGGAAGTTGTTGAATTGCAATATCATTGACTTTATTAGTCAATGTGGTTATTATACTTGCAAGTTCTACAACTCACTCTACCAAATTAGCAGCCATGTTGTTACGAGTTAGAGCTAGTGGAATATTTTACACCTCCCAACAATAAAATTGACAAACACTATGAACCAAACTCTACCAGATTTGGATGAAAATAATTAAATTGAAAACTCCATGAGTTTTGAAACAAAAACAATTTACAAGGAAGTTTGGTATCCCACTAGACACGTGGAAATTTTTTAGAGGAAAATACCCATGGAATCACACATAATGGAATTAATACTCTCCTGGATGTATTTAAGACAAACATTTTGAGAAACTTTTGAAAGGACTTGACAAAATAAAATTTTATGCAAAAAGGAATTTAAATTCCATATTTTTGAAGCTAAAACCAAGCCAAAAACAATAAAACCACGTTTTTTACTTAAATACCACGTTTTGGTACTCAAACCACCAACAAAACTGCCTGAATGTATGGATTTTGTAGCTACATCAACAATTTTAAAAATACCATAACTTTCTTAAAACACAACGAAATTCAAAACCGTAAAATGTTCCAAAAAAATTTTAGGGAGGAGCTTCTAGATCCACAAACTATTGAAACAAATATTTCTCATGTAAAATGTTTTTAATGAAAGAACACCACGGATTATTAAAGAAAATGCATAAAATAATCTAAAAGAAAAGTGCTTACTTTTTCAAGAAAACACCTCCAGTTGCTTTTGGATGACTAATTCTCCTCAAATGAGTGCAAAAGCTTTAAAAATTATCTATTAGAGAGAGCTTCCAGATGATTTTTTTTGATAAAATAAATTTGGATGATAAATTCATTCCCAATGATCAAAGAATGCACTGATACCAACTGATATGGAATAAGAAAAAGAATGAGCAGCAAACAGAGATTCAATTCCAATGAAATAAAAATCTCTGAGTCAAATAACAAATTCCAAGCAAAGACACTATTCTCTACAAACAAAGCTGCAAAATTTGATTATTCTCATATGTCTCTGTGAGGAGAAAGCTACAAATATATAGGCATTAATATGACTAAAATAAAGGATTTGGAAATATTTTCCAAATCTCAATGTGGGATGGAAAATAAATAAATATTATATGCTTTTCCAAATCTCAACGCAAGATAGAAAATAATAAGAAATACAATCATCATATACTAATTTATGCTAACCTCCTAACAAATAGGAAACTAACATTTTACTTTTCACTTTTTATTTTTAACATTTACATAGGATTAAAACTAAATATAATACTAAGCTAATAACTTATATATCGTATGCATACCCTATGAATCCTCATCAACTATAATCATTCATACTTGCAACAACAAAAATCCCAATGCAATAAAGGATTCCACCACAATCACTGATCCACTTGCATGAGTGATAGAGTTCACCTTTTGCTCACTGCATCTAGAAACTCAACATTAAACCTCAGACAAATCAGCCACTCACATAACTCACACACTTTCAGAATAGCATCAAAGTCACGTCTGCTCTTTCACTTATCTTCCTTCTTTTCTTATGTACACTTTTCATTGCTAACACATTCTATATTTATACCATCTCCAACTTTGAAAAGATACAAAGTCGGCCATCCAACTTCAAATTCAAATTAGGTTGACACCAAATATCCTAAGGTGGAATTAGAATGAGGGGTGACCCAAACACACGCTTCATCGAGACCCATAATAGATCCAACACGTTTCATGAACTTTGAATCTATTGATTGACACACAGTCAACCAAACCAGTGTAAAACACATAGATCAATTAAGCTCAATGCTTCCAAATGCTGAAACCATCTGCAATAGAACTAGGGAAACTCAACTCTCAAACCATAAAGAGAAATCTAGACCAACAAAAATTCTTCTAGACCTCATCCAGAACACATACACGCACCAGACCAACAACCTCAACAATTGACAACCTAAAATCTTCTTTTAATACAGTTTTTTCAATATCCTCAACATATACAGTCAACAACAACTAGTAGATAACCACTTGATTGGTTGACATCAATGACAACACTTTCATTCCTCTTTCTATTCTTGCAAAAATCTCCCCCTTTTTCATTGGTGGAAACACATGATGTGAAAAACAATCAAAGACACATACCAGCTCTGAAAAATACTTCTCAAGATTTTTATTTTGCTTCACCCCCTTAGAAGATCATCTTCCTCATCACTTGCTTTCCTCTCTCTTCTTCACATGCTCTTTCTCTTCTTTTCACATGCTCTTTCTCTCCCTTTTCACATGCTCTTTCTCTCCCCCTTTGAAATCAATGGAAAAGGAAAAAAGATATGTTCGTTGAAATTTCCTTTAACATGAAAGCAAAATACTCATAATGACAAAACTTTTAAAACTATTTGCTCCCCTTGAGAGGTAGCCACCAAAATCATCAGTCCAAAGAGATAGAACCATGAATCCACCAAACTGATTGATGCAGACATAGGGAACCCAAACCCACTCAAAGTGTCAAATTGCCTTCAAGAGGCATCTAACAATAGTAAATGGATCTATTTGACCAATCAAAACAACTACCAAACCTTGAAAACAAGAAGAAGTAGAATTTTCCCACTTTCACCCTTGCAACCCTAGTAGTAGTGCAAACCCAGTTTTAGGCAACTTCCCAAAACACTTGAAAAAAAAAGGGTGATTCAAACACCCATTACAGAGTTACAAAACATAAATTAAACCCTCATATGTCCCCTTTGGAACAACTTTGAGAAATTCGACCTTCTCATTGTTTTAGGCCTCCAAATAGGTCAATTTTAAAAAGGAACCCCTCCAAGATTGCAACCCCAAATGAAAAAAACTAGAAAAAGCCTTAGAAGTGTCCTCAAAACACAAGAATCTCCAATTTTTAAGGCACCATACGCATACTAAGGCCTTTTTCTTTAAAATCCTCACTTCTCATCATCCACACTAGGGCTTATTGACTCTCTCATGCCTCGACCACTCTCAAGCCTAAAATCTATTCAATCCTTCACCAATTTACCTAAACATGCTCAAAACAACATTACCTCATGCTTCCCTCAAGGTTTACATACACTTGCTTTGCAAATCCACCCATTTTCACTCCTTTTCTCGCATGGTTCAATTAGAGTTTCAACTTCCTTCTCACATCTAGCCCCTTCCAACCACTCAGACCTTTAAGACACATAAAAATACACTTAAAAACATAGGAAAAACCAAGTTCCAACCCTCCTTATTTCAAACTCATCAAATCACCTACTCTAGCCTTGATTCTAAGGCTTAAAACTCAAGTTTTTACCTAGGGCAGCAATGGAACTCACTCAAACTATTTTAACGCACATATGAGGCTGCTCCTACACCTTTTCCTAAGATATAATGGTCCATTCCTCCTATATACAATATTTATAGGAGGAGGAATGGCATGTTCAATGCTTTTTTGAACTCACAACCCCAACACCCTATTTCATACTAGTCAAGGAAAATCAGACCTTAAAATGCCTTATAATCAATGAAATCCTACAAGAATGGATTCAAAAGGAAGCCAACACCATATTACACAAAATTAACAATATTTAGAACCCTAACTCTACTATATAGACCCGCACACAGGCATAAATTGCAAAGAAATACATAAAATAACAGAAAACTGAGTTCCTTTATTGATTTTCCTTCTCCAAAAGTGATTCAACAACCTACTCGAGCCTCCGAAAGGCTTTAAATACATTTCCCATCTAAAACCAACTCTCCAACTCCTATAACTGACCACCAAACTACCAAGACTTTTTATACTCCTTAATTTTGCACAATTTAACAATTTATTGACAACTATCACATCATAATGCAACTTTTGAACCAGACTAACACTAGAACCCCCAATTACATTAAAAATGGTCTTATTAGACCTTTATTACCACAAATTACTGCAACTTACTCCTAATTCCTAGGCCTTCATATTGACCAGCCTTGACATAATGAATCTTTACAAACACATGTTTTAGGTGCTCCTGCACCATACACCCTGCCTTAAGAATTCTTCCAAGTCCCTTGGAAGTCTTTATGCTTGAACCTGCAAAAAACTTGTATCTTCAACCTCTAATGCTCTTACTTGTCCTTGCACTTGCTTCATTTTGACCTTTGGCTTAGTTTTTTCCTTGCTCATCAATCTTTTTCTTGTATTATCTCCTTGAACCTGTATCCCCAGGCTCAAACCTGTACTTACACACCTCAATCAGCTACTCTCAACATGCTCAACATGTTTATTCAATACTACACTATGTTCTTCACCTTTCATCTTAACCTTGAGTTTGTCTTTCATCAACAAAATCATCAACACAAGGAAGCAACATATGACCCCCTTTAGTCGCTACCTTCTAACTCTTCTCTTCACAAAATTTCTTAGGTTCCCAATGCTTAGAACCATCTTCGCAGTAGCATACATCTACCACACAACCAAATTTGACAACCAAGGACAATACACTGTCCAATCCATCTCATTTTATTTCTTCTCCATCACAATTGGAGACTTCTCAAACTCTTTTTCTCTAGCCTTCCATTGTCCTACCACTATTAAATTTTCCACTCTAGTCTCTTTTAGTACTGAGACCTCACTCATACATTTTTGTTCAAATTATTCACCATTCAAGGTGACTAGAACTTCTTCACATCCTACACACTCTTTCACAAAATCGTCCTATGTCACTAGCCATTCTCTTTGGCTCCCTAACTTCTCTTCTATCTTGACTTGTTCTTCACTCTTGACCTTTGCTAACTCTACATTTTTAGGTTTCTCACTCTTCTTCACTTGCATCAAACTTGCTATCTCAATTGCCTTTGTACCTTTTGCCTCATAACTCACTGTATTTGCAACCTTTGCCTTCCTATCACTTGCATCTTCTCTTAAGGGACACATCACTACCCCAATGATGATATTCACACCATATTCAAGCCCCCCATGGCTTTCCACAATCCTCTCACCTTCCTTGACTGTACCCACTCTCTCTTCCTTCATATTCTTAGTCTTCAAAATCTCTTTGTCATTAGATCTTCCATCCTCTTTGTCAACACACTCCTGCTACAACTCATCTCCTCTATCACTAGTCTCTCGTTGCTTTTTGTCTCTTTATCATTTTAG
This sequence comes from Sequoiadendron giganteum, assembly GCA_007115665.2. Taxonomy (NCBI): domain Eukaryota; kingdom Viridiplantae; phylum Streptophyta; class Pinopsida; order Cupressales; family Cupressaceae; genus Sequoiadendron; species Sequoiadendron giganteum. The sequence continues at coordinate 336,685,354 of CM021105.1, read as the reverse complement.
TAGAAAATATACTTCCTCAATGACCCTGCTAGACAATTCTTGCCTCTTCATTGACAACTCTCCTACACTCTTACCTTTTTCTCTTTGAGGGATCTCTGTCCCAAGTGTTCCTTTTTCACAAATATTTGTACCCAATGTATTTTTTTTTGTCTTGACCTCCTTTTAGTGCAATTGCAAAATCTCTAACTTGCCTTTGTATTCATCACATTCTCCATCCTCATCTCGTGCCTTCAAGGTATTTTCACCTCTTACCTTCACTTTCTTTTTTTCCCTTGTGTCTTCAAGCTGCTCTATTTTCCTCAATGCTTCTTCATGGTGCTTTACTCTGTCCATGGCATCTATTCCATGCCCCTCTGTTTCTTCCTTGTCCCCTTGTTCCTTTTTCTCTAAAAAATATCTTTTTCCACACATGCCTATCCTCCTTTGTGTCCCTTCATCCTGCAAACAACTCAAGGTATAACTTTTCCCATCCTTTTCAATTTTATACAAATTAAGTCTTCCATCATACATAACAAACCTATCATATTGCCAAGCTCTACTTAGTATCATGTGACAATATCTTATAGGCAGAATATCACATAGTACAACATCTTTATAAGGACCAATCTTGAAATATACAAGTTATTTCTCACTAAAAACAATATTTTGACTATCATTTACCCAATATGCCTTGTAAGGTGATTCATGGATTATCCTTGTCAAATGTAACTTTTCAACCATTTCCTCTTAAACAAAATTATCGAAGGAACTTGAACCAATCATTACTTTACATACCTTGCCTCTTCATTTGCATTTGGTCTATAATATGTTTTGTCTTTGCTTCATTTTTGCATTCCTTGCTTGGATTTCTTCAACCTCTTTTATTGATTGCATAATGGATTCTTTGACTCTTCAACTTTCAACTTGCAATAGATCTACTTGCTAGCTCTGATACCACTTTGATGCAGACATAGGGAACCCAAACCCACTCAAAGTGTCATCTTGCCTCCAAGAGGCATCTAACAATATTAAATGGATCTATTAGACCAATCCAAACAACTCCCAAACCTTGAAAACAAATAGAAGTAGAATTTTCCCACTTTCACCCTTGCAACCCTAGTAGCAATGCAAACCCGATTTTAGGCCCTTAACTCCAAAAATTCCCAAAAAAATTGACAAAAAAAGGGTGAAACAGAGTTACAAAACATATCTTAAACCCTCATATGTCCCCTTTGGAACAACTTTGAGAAATCTGACCTTTTCACCATTTTAGGCCTCCAAATAGGTCAATTTTACAAAGGAACCCATCCAAGATTGCAACCCCAAACCAAAACAACTAGAAATAGTCTTAGAAATACCCTCAAAACACAAGAATGCCCAATTTTCAAGGTACCATACGCATACTAAGGCCTTTTTCTTCAAAACCCTCACTTCTCATCATTCACACTAGGGCTTATTGACTCTCTCATGCACCGACTACTCTCAAGCCTGAAACCTCTTCAGTACTTCACCAATTTACTTGAACATGATAAAAAAAACATTACCTCATGCTGCCCTCAAGGTTTACATACACTTGCTTTGCAAATCCACCCATTTTCACTCCTTTTCTCACATGGTTCAACTAGGGTTTCAACTTCCTTCTCACATCTAGCCCCTTCCAACCACTCAAACCTGTAAGACAAATCAAAATACATGTAACAACATAGGAACAACCAAGTTCCAACCTTCCTTATTTAAAACTCATCAAATCACCCACTCTAGCGTTGATTCTAAGGCTTAAAACTCATATTTTTAACTAGGGCAGCAATGGAACTCGCTCAAACTATTTTAACACACATATGAGGCTGCTCCTACACATTTTCCTAAGCTATTCTAGTTTGTTCCTCCTAGATACAATAGGTACAGGAGGAGGAATGGCCAGTTCAATGCATTTTTGAACTCACAACCCCAACACCCTATTTCAGACTAGTCAAGGAAAATCAGACATTAAAATGCCTTATACTTAATGAAATCCTACAAGAATGGATTCTAAAGGAATCCAACACCATCCTACACAAAATTCAAAAAATTTAGAACCCTAACCTTGCTGTATGGTTCCGTACACAGGCAAAAATTGCAAAGAAATACAAAAACTAACAGAAAACTGAGTTACTTTATTGATTTTTCTTCTCCAAAAGTGATTCAACAACTTGCTCGAGCCTCCAAGAGGCTTTAAATACATTTTCCAATCTAAAACCAGCTCTTCAACTCTTATAACTGACCACCAAACTGCCAACGCTCTTTATACTCCTTAATTTTGTACAATTTAACAATTTATTGACAACTATCACATCATAATGCAACTTTTGAACCAGACTAACACTAGAACCCCCAATTACATTAAAAGTGGTCCTATTAGAACTTTATTACCACAAAAGACTCCAACTTACTCCTCATTCCTAGACCTTCATATTGACCAACCTTGACATATTGAATCTTTATAAACACATGTTTTAGGTGCTCCTGCACCACTAATGCATCCTCAAATGCATTTTAGTTTGTAAAAGGAGGGGAAATAACCCATAGCTTATCCTGGAGATAATCAAAAGTATCTTTAGGAAGAGCCTTTGTAAATATGTCCATAATTTGATCTTTTGTTGAAACATACTCGAGGTTGACTTCATTTTCCATGAAATTCTCTCTCAAGAAATGATACTTGATAGATATGTGCTTCATTCTTGAGTGCATTACAAAGTTATTTGAAATGTTAATTTCACTTGTATTATCATAGAATATAGAAATAGGATCATCATTTAGCACTGTGATATATTTCAATGTCTATTTCATCCATAAAACTTGTGTACAACAAGATGCAACACCAATATACTCAGCTTTAGTAGTAGACAAAGAGACTCAATCTTGCTTCTTACTCAACCATGCCACTAACCTACATCCAATAAATAATTCACCACCACTAGTAATCTTTCTTTCATCTATACTTTGGTCCCAATCCACATTTGTATAAGCACTAAGTGTAAAATTAGTATCCTTTGGATACCATAACCAATAATCTGGAGTGCCATTCAAGTATTTGAATATCCTTTTGACTATAGTAACATATGTTTCCTTCAGAACTTCTTGAAATCTAGCCATAAGACAAACCACATGCATGATATCTGGTCTAGTAGCCGTCAAAAACAACAATCCACCAATCATAGATCTATACTTCATCTGATCAGTCTTAGATGGATCATCATATTTTCCCAACTTACATCTAGTCATCATAGGGGTACTTACCAATTTGGAACCATCCATTCCAAATATTTTTAACATCTCCTTCACATACTTAGATTGTGAAATGAAAATTCCTTCCCCTGATTGATTAATCTGTAGCCCAAGAAATAAATTCATCTCACCAAACATAGACATTTCAAATTCTTTATGCATTTCTTCCGCAAACATCTTGGACATCTTTTCATTTTCTCCAAAGATAATGTCATCAACATATACAACAACAATCATGATTTTTTCATTTTCAGTCTTGAAATATAAATTACTATTTGGCGTACCTTTGTTGAATTCTTGCTGACTCAAGTACTTATCAATCCTTGCATACCAGGTGTATACACCTAAAAATGATCTGGAGCATGCGATTAATTAAATACAAACTATTTGATTAATTATTCTAAATTTCCTCTACTATTTAAATAAATAGAAATATTTATTTATAAAGTTCACATTTAAATCCTTCTAAAATCAATCTTAATTAAATAACAAAATTAAATACTTTGTTTGATTTAATTATCAAATCCCTATTTTATTCTATCACATCGATCTTGAATTAATTAAATAAAGATTAAAACACTTTATTGATTAATTGCCTTTTTCTTCTGTCTAATTTAATAAACAACTTCTATAGTTCGTTTTATTAAATTATTTATCCCTCTTTTGCTAATTTAAATAAATCAAAACATTTGATTAAGGCATTAAGAATATTTCATCTACATTTCCTAAAAAATGAATTAGATATCCTATGTCTAATCTATGTCTAAAATATGTCACAATTAATGCTTTGAAACTTCACGAGAAGTTTTGGAGACAAATTCCAAATTCTTCTCAATCCTCCTCCATCAATCCTTCCTCTTCTCTTGCTTGGTGTTTTCATGGGTAGAGACAATCTCCAAATTTCTCTCCATCTCCTCCATCTTTCACCATTCAATCCTCTAGATTGAATCCAAGCCTCTCAATGTCTTCCTTGTGCATTTCTATAGCCAAGAAATCTATAAATACAACCTCATTGAACCAAGAAAAGGATCCAGATAATCTAACTTATGCACTCTTACTCTATAGGAATTCAAACATCAAGTATCAAAGCATATCCAACAATCAAGCTTTCATATCATGGTTGCCTCCTGTAGCTGCATTTATCTGTTTCATGTCAATTCATGCTAGTTTAGTTTATTTATCATCTAATATTATCATATTTAGTTGCATATCATTGCATTAGAATCCATCTCATTCTTTGAATTGTCATTTTAACAATCATAGTGCACTCACGATTTGAGAGCAATAGTGATTTAATAAATGTTTGGAGATAGAGAACAATATGACGCTTTCAATTGATTATTGCTTTGATTTGATTCATTCAGCTTTGTCTTTGATATAATGTCTTATTAAGAAGTGTGTTTTGTGCTTTACACCTTATCCACGCTTACAATTTGGCACCCACCATGGGGCATTAACCCCAATTTTACAATTTTTCTGGAAAGTGTCACGCAGGTTCACGACGTGTTTTCTTTTAGCGCTTCTGTCAAATACTATAGTGCTTACATGGAAAACTATAGCGCTTTCGTGCTCTGTTTCGGAACTTCCGTGTTACTACAACGCATCTATCAAAAATTTTAGTGCTTTCAACTTTAGCGCTTCTGTCAACTGTTTCAGCACATCGGTGATTTAGCGCTTCGATGGCAAACTTCGGTACTTCGGTGTCCTGTTTCGACGCTTTCATTTTTTAGCGCATGAGGTAAGAGTTATAGCGCTTCGGTGGACTGTTCCAGTGCTTTTGTAATTTCAATCTAGATCCGACGCGGCCATGGCCAAATTTTAATTACTTCACAGTTGGACTAAAAATTATCAATCCTAGGATAGTCACTTCTGATTTTCTAAAATTTATCAATCCTACGATAGTCATTTCTTGGTTTCTAAAATATATCAATCCTAGGGTAGCCACTTTTTATTTTCTTAAAAGAAAATTTATCAATCCTTGGGTAGTCATCACATTTTTACAGTACAGGTTAAAAAGAACAAACATGTTTTCTATGAAGCAACACCTTCACATAGATTAGAAAATTTCTTTTTGGGCTTAAAATAGAACAACTTATATGCTGTGCTTGTGGTGATTAGGCTTATGCTCTCCCCTTAACTGGGTGACCAAAGCACCAGATTCACTTTTAATTCATGCTATTTATGCTTTATTAAATCCTTTAGAAGGCCTACCGTAGTGGGAAAAAGTACTGACCCTACGAGAGCGACCTAAGTGGGAACACCTAACGCCAAGGATTGCAACCCCCTATAATAAAAATGCAAGTTGTTGATGAAAGTCCAACTTGACGGTAGTGAGCAAGATAACCATCCCCAAAATCTTTGTTCTAAAGATTGGGAGGTCTCTTGAGGAAGTTTATCAATTGTCGCACCGCACAGAAGCCCTATCTACGAACCATAGAGTAGTATCCCGCCGAGTCAGTATCCATACATTGTCATACTCACGGTGCAAGGGGAGGGAAGAATCTGCCCCCAAGAAACTCACCATATAATTGCCACAGACCGTTTGCTCAGGGGACGAGAAATCCAACTCTGAGTACGCGCCTGGAAATGACAAAAACATGGGCGCCCTCTAGGGGTTGACAAGGCTGTGTGCATCAATGCAATTCAAGATGTGGGCTATGAGTATAATGATGACCTATTTGTCCTTAAGTGTGAGTTTGTTTGATTTGTATACAATTGTCAAAGCAACCCATCAAAATCAATAAGAATCATTTGTGATTATTGAACATACACGATCTATTCAGTTAAAAATAATTATTCACAATTGATCGCTATGTTTTCACAAATTCATTAAAATCAGATTAAAGATCATCCTGAAAACCAACAAAGTCAAGTTAGATCAAAAAATCCATGTTGCGAAAGTGAAAGTCCACCACTTTTGTCAAGAGAAAAATCAAAATCACAAAACCCAAGAAACCTTTCGGTTATCGAGATAAATTGAGAAGACAACGTTGTCTGTATCAAAATCGGAAACTCTTTTTACAACATAGAACATTCATCCACATATATCATGATTTTTCTAGGGGTCACACTTTAGATTACACAATAGAACCACTCTATTCACGAGCCTTCTTCCAAAGAAGAGCTCTCACTCAGTATCACAATCATAGTCAGTGCATACATCCTTCTTATCTTCCACAATCTATGATACAGTATGCCACAAGGCCAGATAAGATTTTACAATAGAGAGTCTTAAAGTCCTATTTTTAGTGTTCTGGAAACATGTTTCAACACTTCGGGTCATTGTTTTAGTGCTTTTGTGAAATAGCGCTTTCGGGATTGTTTCAGCACTTACAGTCTATATTTTAACACTTTCATAAAACGACGCTTTCATCATATTTTCCAGTGTTTTTGGGCACTGTTTTAGCGCTTCTGTCAAGATAGTGCTTCCATCAATTTATGCAATGCTTTCGTGCACTGTTTTAGCGCTTCTATCAAGATAGCGCTTTTGTCACCTATTTCAGCGCTTCAGAACTCCGTTCTAGCGCTTCTGGGAAATAGCACCTCTGTCTTCTATTTTAGCGCTTTCAAAACAGAGAGTTCACAATTTTTACTAGTCTGTCATTTTATCCACAGTTTTCATCAGAACCGAGTTTCTTTTTATCAGAATCACTGTCTAGAGACTGAAAATAGATAGGTTTATACAGACTTCCAATCTTATCAAATGAAACAAGATCTTACAAATCACAAGTGTCAAAATTAAATACACAATCGATTACTTCACTGAAGTTTCATCATCAGGATACTATCATCCTTTATCACAAAACCAAGTATAGTAATCAAAGTTTTAACATAGTCTCATCAATAAGATCAATCATATTATTCAACTTTGTTAAAATTTCAATTGACATTTTTCCAGCATAGAAGATCAACATTTCAGAAGAAAGGGAAAAAATTTGTATGCCAATCTTCACTAGGTCCCAAAAGCGAAGACTCTTAGAGCGAGAACTTGAAACATCCCAAACAATGGCAGAAGAGAATTGTTGGAACAATCTGAACCAAAATGATAAGAACGAAATAACTCCAGAGGATATTCAAACAACTCAACAAGATCCCAAGTTCCATAAGTTTATGGAGAAGTATCTTTTGATGTTGGCTGAATCAGGTGCCAAACTTCCCAAGGACTTTGACGTGAATCGTCTGAAGGAAGCACCTGGAACAAGTGAGACTAAAATTCTACAACCTACACAAACAATAGATCTAGTGGCCACTTTGACATCTCAAATGCAACTGTTACAACAATACATATAGGATATGATGAAAGGGAGTACAAAAAAGTATGCAATAAAGGACATTTGTCCTTATCCTCTCGATGCAATAGTTGGTCTGATACCTTTTCCTAGACACTGTGAGATCCCAAAGTATGACAAGTACAATGGAAGAACGAAGTGGTTTTCAAAACTACAACCAGGTATCAGAACTTTTGAGGAACTAGTCAACAGGTTCATTTCCCAGTACTCTTTTAACATCCAACACGATGTTACAATAAATGATATTTATAACCTAAAGAAAAAAAAGGGGAAACTTTCTTTTATTTTCTACAAAGATGGCGACAATTGTTCACTAGATATCCTCGATCCATTCCTAAGGAAGAAAAGATGGATTTGTTCATTAACAACTTAACGAAGGAAATGAGTTATAGGCTTGAATTGCAATGTTCTTCCAAATTCAAAAAAGTAATAGAAAACGGTCTTAAAATCGAAGAAGCATTAGTCAAAAGAGGAGTTATCAAACATTTCAATGATAAAAAGAATAAAACAAATAACTCCTCCAATCAATACTCAAGCAGTGATAAGTCAAAATTTTGGCAAAAGAATCGAGACACAACTTCAAACGAAACAACAAGTGATTCCCAAAATGTCAAATTGGTTTTCAACTTGACAACATCTACACCAAAGAATCAAAACAATGATCAAATTGTCAAGTCAAATGTCATACAAAACAACGAGATCATAAAAAAACTATCATATTAGCAACCATCAAATCGGCATAGGTTCACACCTTTAGGCCAAATGATAGAATCAACAATGAAAGAATTAGTCAGCAATGGCCTCATCATTGCATGGGAAGCCCGATTATGGAATCCAAAGGTCAAACCACCATGGTGGAATGACGCTGATTACTTCAACTTCCATAATAACAAAGGCCACAAAACCAACGATTGTATGGAGTTGAAGCATGCAATACAAGATTTGATCGACAACAATAAAGCGTATGTAGAAACACCCTAAAACAACAATGATCATTCGGCTTTCAAAGACCCTTTGCCAAACTATGACAAAGGAGCACCATCATCTTCAAAAAACAAAGGGAAGAATGTCAACCATGTCTTTGACACAACAATACTTTGTCTATCTGGAAAAGAGAGTGATTATACAGTCAGTCACAACATTGATGAACCCAAAATCAACAACACTACTCCTTTGGACTTGCTCCCGAACATACCAAAATATGATAATCAAATCAATGTCTTAAAAATAAAGAACATCAACCAGTAAATGTAATGACTAGGGGGCAAGCCAAGGTCATGTTAAAAGGAGTTGGATCTACACATGCAGTTCCACCTCCATCTCACTATAACATCGTCGATCAACTGCAAAACATTCCTGCTTAGACATCGATACTAGAGCTCCTTAAAATATCACCATCACATAAGGAGGTTCTCGAACAAGCATTAGTTGCCACTACGGTACCAAATAATCTAGATGTTTGTCAGTTCCAAGCTATGGTGGGACATTTGGCTACCCCGCATTGTCTATCATTCTTTGAATAGGATGATATCTCGCTAAACCATCCCCATAATACTGCACTCCATATTGAAGTTTTAATCCACAATTACCATGTCAAGAGAGTCTTAATAGTTGGGAGAGGTGGTTTGAACATTTGCACTCTCAAGTTAATCCGTGCACTAGGATATTCAGATGATGCTATTGATGCTTGAAGAAAAATGACTATCAAAGCATATGATGAGGAAGAAAGATCGTCTAAAGGCTTGATTGTGCTACCCATTCAAGTGGGGCCAATGATGAAACATATAGCATGTCAAGTGTTGGAAAGAGAGTTAACATACAACATTCTCTTAGGATGACCATGGATCCATGAAATGCAAGCTGTACCTTCGACATATCATCAATGTTTGAAGTTTCCAATAAATGGACAAGAGGTGACTATATCTGCTGATTACAATCATCCTCAACATTGTGACACCCTTATGATCTCTCAAGATACCTTTGTAGCACACAACAGAGAAGCATCATGTTCAAAATCATCCAAAGAAGAACAACATCCAAGTATCACTACCAAGTGGGTAGAGAATAAGGGTAAAGAAAAAGAGACAAGTCCTATTGAAATTCAATCAATAGATAATTCAGATCAACAAACTTCTTTATCACATAAATTCCAAGAGCAAGTCCAACTAATGGACAAAGGAATGGGAACATATTCTATGGAGCAATTGCTTAACCTATCACAGTTAATGCCATCTCCTAGGACATATGGTCAACCATCTATGATCAAATCTCAAACATCATTACTAGTCACAACTCTTGATGAAAGATTTGTCAAAAAAGGCACAATAGAGGATGAATCAGATAGCAAAGTGATCCTGGATTGGCTATACAAAGATGAGAAACCCTCTACATCAGATATCAGTATCAAAAATGTCAACATCAACACCGATAAATATGGAAAAGGAAAAGCTATTTTAGAAATAATGGGGTATGAAGGACAAGGACCCGTTGGATTAAGAAACGATGGAATCATAGAGCCTATTAAACCCCTCACTCTCCACACAAAAGAGAATCTAGGACTAGGATACTCTATTGAGGAAAAACAAGAACTGGAAAATAAGGTTGTAGAAAGAATTATTCAACTTAGAAATAGCTCTGAGACAGATTCTAATGAACATGAATGGGATTCATGTTCTGATGTATCTTTCACAGATATTCATATTGATGTAATCCAGTAATATACACCTACATGTGAGGAGGGCCAAGGCTCTGGGTCTAGACCAATCGTGGCAGTTCCACTAAATATTGATGATTCAAGTGGGGATGAACAGACCTCGAGTGAGATAGACTATCTTGAAGAAAGTACCATCATTGACCTCGATGATACCAACAACAACTTTGATGAAATGGCTGTCCAAACCCTTACATCCATCAACCCAAATGAATCTGATGACCTCATGCCATTAATACATCCTGAACTCATTGACTAGGAACCCGTCGAACCTTTGACTATACCAATATTTATTGACAATGATGCCATCATGAATTTCCTATGTCATAGTGAACCTGATACAAGTTCTATCTGTAACACTAATAATAACATGACTCGGTAGGAGGGTGTCAAATCTTCCAGTTGCAAAATTGAAAACAGGGAAAATAGATCTAATGGTGAAAACCATTCTATGGCAGCATTATATCTAGAAAAAGAAAAATTAAAGAACGCATCTAATGGTGAAAACCTTTCTGAGGCATTGAAGGATGGAAGATTCGACACTCTTCTAGAACATTATCATGAGCGATCATCATTCCTGGTGGAACCAACACAGTCTTCGAATATTGACACTGAAGATAAGGCAAAAATCCTACATCTGGTAGAATCCATGACAGAACAAGAAAGACCGGAATTCATCAAATTCTTTAAAGAAAGAAGCATCAACTTCACTTGGTCATATTCTGATATACCAGACTTAGACTCAAATCTGCTCATGCATCACTTGTCTTTTCCCACAGGAATCAAGCCTATCAAGCAAAAATTGAGAAAAATGCATCCCCATATCACATTAATGGTAAAGATAGAGCTAAAGAAATTGTTTGATTCTGGATTCATATGATCTATAGACTATGCCGAATTGATATCAAACCTCATACCTGTTTCCAAACTGGACAATGGCATCAAAATATGTACAGATTTTAGGGACCTAAATAAAGCATGCCCGAAGGATGACTTTCCATTACCAAATATAGACATCATCATGGACTTGACGAAGGGCATGCCATATTTTCAATCATGGACGGTTTCTCTAGGTACAATCAAATAAAAATAGCTCCAGAAGATCAGGAAAAGATGGCCTTCACATGTCCATGGGGAACCTTCTACTGGAATGTCATGCCATTTGGTCTAAAGAATGTAGGAGCCACTTATCAAAGAGCAATGACGACAATCTTCCATGATATGATGCACACCTTCATGGAGGATTATGTGGATGACATATTGGAAAAATATGGTACTAGGGAAGGACATCTACATATCCTAGACAAAATCTTCACACAGATGGAAAAATTCAATGTCAAGTTAAACCCCAAGAAGTGTGTCTTCGGGGTCACATCAGCAAAACTATTAGGGTACATTATCTCAGAAAAAGGCATTGAAGTGGATCCAATGAAAGTCAAAGCAATTATGGAGATGCCACCTCCTAAGAATATCAGTCAACTTAGATCACTATAGGGAAGGCTCCAATCGATCAAAAGATTTATCTCCCAGCTGGCGGATAAAAGTCATCCTTTTAATCATCTATTGCATAAGAATATAGTTTTCAAGTGGGATGAGAGGTGTGAAACAACATTCAATCAAATCAAATAGTATCTAATGTCACCACCCATTCTCATGCCACCAACAAAAGGAAGACCTCTCATATTGTATATTGCCACGACAAATATCTCTTTGGGGGCACTATTAGCACAAGAGGATTATGAAGGAAAAGAAAATGCCATCTACTATATCAGCTTGACATTGAATGGATATGAAATCAATTACAGTTTCATAGAGAAATATTGCTTGACGGTGGTATTCGCTACTCAACAGCTAAGACACTATATGCTAACTCATACAATCAAGCTGATAGCAAAAATCAATCCTTGAAAATATCTACTCAGTAAAGTTGCCTTAACAGGTAGACTAGCAAAGTGGGTCATGCTATTAAGTGAATTTGACATTCAATATGTAGAGAGAAAGGAAATCAAGGGACAAGAAATCACTGAACAATTAGTAGAGGCTCCTTTACCAAATGATCGACCAATGACAATGGAGTTTCTGGATGTAGACATTCTGACAGTGATGCCCCAACAATGGGTTTTATATTTTGATGGATTATATACACAGCGTGGATCAGAAGTAGGGATCTTGTTCATCTCTCCACAAGGACACACCATTCCAAAATCATATAGATTAATGTTTCAGTGTACAAATAATGTGGCAGAATATGAAGCATTAATAATTAGGGTCAAAATAGCAATTCAGTGGAAGATCACGGACTTACAAGTATATGGGGATTCTCAACTAGTTATTTATCAAGTAAATGATGAGTATCAAACAAAAGATGAAAATTTGATGCCCTACAAGCAACAAATAGATAATCTAAAACAATCCTTTGTCAGTATCAAGTTTGATCAAATTCCAAGGGCAGAGAACAAACCTGCAGACGTTATGGCTACAATTGCTTCATTACTACAATTGCCTGAGAAGCGTGTTTGTTATGAGTTTATGGTTGAACAAGTATCATGTCCTTCCCATAATAATCCAAAATCCACTACCATCTACCATATAGAAACCAAAAATACCTCCATCTATGAAACGACCTATGCTTACCTGAAAAATGATGTCCTTCCTCCTGATCTATCGAGGAACCAAAAATGAAACTTCATCCGCTAATCTGCACGACATACTTTATTGTCAAGGTCTTGATGGTACTTTACTCCAATGTTTAGAACACAATGAATCTAAAATGGCCCTACAAGAGGTTCACGAGGGTATTTGTGGCACTCACTCGAGTGGGATAACTCTAGCTAAGAAACTCCCTCGTTTGGGATATTATTGGCCATGCATGGAGAAATAATCCTACCAATTTGTTAAGAAATGTCAAAAGTGTTAGATTCATAAAAATCTGATTCATGCACCAGCACAAGAATTGCATCCCTTCACATCGACATGGCCTTTTTGTTAATGGGGCCTAGATTTGGTAGGAAAAATAAATCCATCTTCATCTAATGGACACAAGTTCATTATAACAGGTACAAAATATTTCACAAAATGGATTGAAGTAGTACCTCTTACAACCATCATTGGGAAGCAGATCTCCTCTTTCATCTTGAATTAAATAATATTTCGGTATGGAATCCCTCAATCCATTATCACTGATAATGGACGACCTTTCAAGAATCAAGATGTCCAGGAGCTATGTGATAAGTTTCATATCCAACATCGGTTTTCAACACTGTACTATCCTCAAGGGAATGGCCAAGTAGAGGCCTCAAACAAAACAATACTCAAAATTCTCAAAAAGACGATTAACAATGTTGGACGCGATTGACATGTTCAACTCAATCCTGCACTATGGGCCTAAAGAACAAGTATCAGAACACCAACATGAGCTACTCCATATGCCTTGGTATATGGGTCAGAAGCCATATTGCCCATTGAAGTTGAGATTCCATCCCTTCGTGTATCACTTAGGGGTATCATTTCAGATGAAGACTATAGGGTATCCAGACTGCAGGAACTGGAGTTGTTGGATGAGTGTCGTCAACAAGCTGTTAATCATCAACTAACTTATCAACAAAGTATGTCAAGAAGTTACAACCACAGGGTAAAACCAAGGGTCTTTCAGGTTGGTGACTTGGTACTAAAAGAAAACCCTAGGAATCAACAAGACATAGAGAAGAAAGGAAAATTTGAGCCTAACTGGCTTGGTCCTTGTGTCGTCATATCAGTGTATGGATCAGGAGCATATCAGCTATCAACGTTAGAAGGGGATTTGTTTGATGAACCTATCAACAGTATTCATCTCCAAAAATTCTATGCTTGAATCTCCTAGTGCACAGTTCAAACTTCTGAAAATTGTTTCCTTGATGAAAACCTGGCAAACAGGCATCTTGGCAACACAAAAATACAAAAAAATATACAAAAAAAAAAAAAAGAGAAAAATGAGAAATACAAAAAAAAACAAGAGTGTAATCAAAACATATGGTGAAAACCTGGAAATAGGTGTCATATGTGATTGTAAGATCAGCTTTCCCATCTATTTTGATATATATCAGGATCATTAGTTTGGCAGTCAGTACCGTTTCATATCATGTCAGTAAGTCTTGCCATCGTTGCATCCATATCAAAATCATTTTCAAATAGTCAAGTATCACTCCAAAGCTTGGGGGCAACATTTGCATATCACTAGGGGCAACAAAAACACCGATTTCATCAAAAGGGAACACAACAGTATAGCAAAAAACCAAAAATAAAAATCAACGCGCAACATCAATCATCACCAGAAGCATCAACCATCCGTATCATTTTTGAAAATCCAAAAACATGTCAAAAAGTTAAGTCTGAAGAAGAAAAATCTAAAAACATAGGTCTGTTTTAGTCGAACTACGTGGTCTCTGCGTGTGTAACATAGGCAAGGCTAATCTTTGATCAGCCCCCAAGACCCCTAAGATAGGTTAGTAAGTTAGGTCTTTGGTCAAAAATCTCAAAAATCCAAAAACATCACAAAATTAGGATAGATGATCTAAAATCTGAATAATGAATGAAACACTCTAAGTAAACAATAGATAATTTGTATTTTTTGATTATCATTTCTTTGGAGTAACTCAATGATGTATTGAACTAGAGAAACAAGGAAGAAGAATGATGTTTTTATTATCTACTGTTTGTAAGTTAATTATATAAATGTATGAATTGTTGGGGGATGTGCTATATGAATATATCACCGATGACATTCAAAATTCACACATTGAAATGATTAACCATTGCCTGTTTACGCAAAGAATGCTCAGGTCATCTTGGTTAAATCATACCTAGATGCTTGTGTTCGCTTGCAATATCAAAAATCATGAAAGAATTACTCAGGTCATCATTGGTCTAGCACATACCATTGACGCTTGTATTCACTTTCAACATCCAATAAAGCTCTATGATGACAAAAAGCACAAAGGTACTGTTAAAATGACAATCGTTTTGCATATAGTTGCATGTTAAAATTGAATTGCATTCATCATATTCATTATCTGTAGAGTATTTGTTGCATAAAGGATTCTAATCAATGATTATCTAATCTACAAATAAGACTAAGTATACTTGACATAAATTCAAAAATTATCAAAAACATGTAGGAGTCATCATATCATCATTTAGTTTCATCATTTCATCATTCATACATTTCATCATACATCAAATAAATTATGAATTAAATTGTATCATAAAGTACATCATGTTCATCTAAACCATAAAAAAATTCATTACATTATCATCCATCAAAATCATATGCATAAATCATTTTCATCCATACATTTATCACATACAAAATAAATGCAAGTCATGTCATTGTTATCATTACATCCATCCATTATCATTCATCATAAGATCATCATTTTCATCATGATCACATTTTAAAATAAAAAGCATTTATACATCCATTCATACATATTATCACATTTTGCACATTCATATAAATCATCATATAAAAATTCACACGCCACATCATACATCCATATATAAGATATTCTACAATTACATGTATGATTGAATCATTACATAAAATAAAAAGCATTTATCATTACATCATCACATTTGAAATAAAATTATCACATATTGGATCAAACATCACATAATAAATGCATCCATCACATAAAAATCATACACCATCATAAAATCACATCAACTGCATCTCATTTATATATATCATCAGTGTCAAGTATACAATGAAGTCTGAAGATACATCATCAGAAATGAGGTACATCATAATATACATCATATCTCAAAAAGACAAATCGCAAGAGGCATCTACGATTTGCTACTGCCAGAGTGTGCGGGCCCAACAGGACGAGAACCACCACCACCCCTGGAAGGACCAAGATCTCTAGGATCTCCTCGAGGAGGCTGTGTCACCCCCTCACTCAATGTCTGAGTATGCGTTTATCTAGATCTCGACGGGGCATAGCTGACTCTACGATCGGCAAGCACTGCATCATGATATCTGCCTCTGTAAAACTCTGCCTCTCGGCCAGCCCGCATAACCTCTCTCATATAGTCTCCCACTGAGGTACCATCAACCACTCTCTGGAGGGTCTCCGCTGTCTCCTATGCCCTCTCGGCAATTGACTGTCAAAGTAGCAACTTGCATTTGTACGGTGGCCAACTATCCCTGGACCTACACTAAAGCTTGAGCATGAGCCTGCGCCTGGGCCTGCATCTGAGTCTGGGTCTGAACGAACAAACCCCGAACCTGTACGAATTGCCCCTGTAGTGTCTAAACCTGTGTCTATAGGCCTGCAATCTATCTCTAATGGTCCATAGGTGGTACTGTCACTGTTCGCCTCTTGCGAGTCCTACTAGATGGTGGAGCACTGCTGAATGGCCCTACCCCTCTGTCCCCTCCACTGCCACCATCACTGTCATTGCTGCTGTTGTCGTCACTACCACTCTCTATGCTACTGCCTACCGAAGTACCACCCTCACTCTCTACAGAACCCTCTGTCACATCCTCCTCTACTGGTAGTGGTGCTGGCTCATCCAGAATAGTGATACGCGGATGTGGAGCCAAAGCCAAGAAGGCAACATACTCCTCGGTGACTGGTGCCTCTGTAATATCTCTGCACATGTCCTAGGGTGATGGCTGCAATGCCCTGTATCCCTCTAATAAAGCATCATAAGACAAACAGGGCCCCCAATCAGAAATATACATCGGCCGCCTAGCATAATAGGCTACCCTCTGTGGCATACACTACATGATGCCATACTATCTGTACACTCGGCACAATAGAAATCTCTCTAAGAAAAAAGGTGTTCGGCTGATTAGATACATGGAATCATAGAGGTATCCCAAAACAACATCATCCTCATCCCACTGCTCACAGTCTAGGTATGGATTCCAGGTAATAGTCTCTATATTATCAAACACCCACCTCTAGTGCTCTAACTTACCCATCTGGGCCTAGGTAAGCCGATCTCTATATCTGAACACATAGGGTCTACCAGCTGGTCTATCTGCAACTGGAAATGGCCGAGCAATAGAGAAATGCTCCCATGCCCACACCTGTAACAGGGTCATCCCTGCTGATAAGCTACGTGCCCCTAGGTACACAACTGAATGAAGATCATGATAGAGATGTGCCAGCATGCACATCCCCCACGCATATCTAGTACCATGTACCATCATGCTCTCTAGTGTCCTGCCCCAACCCACGAGGAATCCCTTTGACCTACGATCAGGGCAAAGGAAACCTCAATAAATCCAGCAAGCACTGCTGGTAGTGTCGCATATGAATCGGCGATTCTCCTCCATCGGACGCTCGAACCCTCAATATCCTAATCCTGAAATACTCTACGAAGAGCATCTCTACCGCCGGTCCCATGGGAATCATATGCTACAATCTCCCCCATGAATAGAATGTGAAGAATCTACACATCCTTGGGTGTGACTATCATCTCACCAGTGGGTAGACGAAAGGTGTTGTGGTCACTATGCCACCTCTTAGCCAAAGCAGTCAACAGACCCCGATTGATCCTAATCTGGGGAATGTCAAGCAAACTAGTCAGGCCACATTGACCTATAATCTGAAGCTCATTTAGTGTCAGATGAGGTATCAACTCTGTAGTCCATGGAAACCTATCTCACATTTGGAGAGTACCCAGACGCTCTTATCATCAAAATGAAAAATCCACAATCAGTGAACTATGTCAGAGAATCAAAAAATCATTCTACTATCAAGTCTATTCCAAAAATTTGGTATGAATTTTTGTTCAAAATTCATGGGTGAACATCAACAAACCTCACCTATTATGAGGTTCATCAAACATTATCTAATCTCACCTATCATGAGATTTATCAGATATTGAATCATTTCCTCGCCTATCATGAGGATCATCACAAATAGGATTTCTTCTCGCCTATCATGAGAAGTTAGTCTTATTTAAATCATCAAACTCCAACATCAAGAATCTGGATTATCAATCATACCAATCCGAAGAATGGACATGATCAGAAGTGACGAAATCAAGGTTATCTAAGTCAAAATCTTCAATTTCGACATGAAAGCACAAAATCAGGCACCCAAAGCGCTAAAACCCAAAAGCGCTACTTTATCAATCAAAAGCGCTAAATCAGGCACCAAAATCGCTAAAACTCGAAAGTGCTACTTCAGCACTCCGATGCGCTATAACAGGCATTCAAAGTGCTATTTTACCCTAAGCGTTGCTTTTCTGCATCAAAGCGCTACAACAGTCCGTCAAAGTGCCGCTTTACCAGAAGCGCTAGAATAGACCATGAAAGCGCTAATCAACCAAATCAAAGCGCTAGAACTTTCTAAGTGCTAAAATTCGACATCATAGCGCTAAAATTAAAATCCTAAGTGCTATATCATCGAAAGCGCTACATTATCCTATGGAAGTGCTAGAGAATTTAATGCAAGCGCTATATCTCAAAGCACTAATCTAAAAATTGAAAGCGCTACACCGGAGTGAAAGCGCTACAGTGCGGCTTGAAAGCGCTAAAACAGGAAAAAAAATACCTAAACATTTAAAATGCATAAAAAACAAAATTTCATGAAATGCGAGGAGGATAAGGGGTACATACCGGAGGTCCATACGTGGCCGACCGTCGATGACATCGAACGCGCTCGAAACGGTGAGTGTGGTAAGGGATTGGCATCCTACTCCAGCTGGGTGAAATGTCTCTATCGAGGATTTTCAAACTCAAAAGTGCAAATGACTTTGAAAATGACCTTTTGGACTATATATAATTTTTGAAAAGTGATTTTTGAGGGGTTTTATCATATTTTTGATTAATTTAATCCATGAAATTAATTGAAATTCATCCGCGGGCTATATTTCTTCATCATTTTGCTGGGAGATAAATTATTTCATCATCGTATCTTCATCAAATCATCAGAAAATCATAAAATTTTGAGAAAATCTACAAATCATCAAATCATTAATTTATCTCCTGAGGGGGCATATTATCATCAATCATTTGAAAATCAATGTCTGGGGCATGTCTAGGACATACGAAATTATTTTTTTATATATCATTGATCCTGACAGTAGCAGCAAAATTTTCTTCGATGCAACGAGTAAACACATCACTTCGAAGAGGCGCAAAATGTATACACCTAAAAATGGTCTGGAGCATCCGATTAATTAAATACAAACTATTTGATTAATTATTCTAAATTTCCTCTACTGTTTAAATAAATAGAAATATTTATTTATATAGTTCACATTTAAATTCTTCTAAAATCAATCTTAATTAAATAAACAAAATTAAATACTTTTTTTTAATTTAATTATCAAATCCCTATTTTATTCTATCACATCGATCTTGAATTAATTAAATAAATATTAAAACACTTTATTGATTAATTGCCATATTCTTCTGTCTAATTTAATAAACAATTTCTATAGTTCGTTTTATTAAATTATTTATCCCTCTTTTGCTAATTTAAATAAATCAAAATATTTGAATTAAGGCATAAAGAATATTCCATCTAAATTTCTTCAAAAATGAATTAGATATCCTATGTCTAATCTATGTCTAAAATATGTCACAATTAATGCTTTGAAACTTCACGGGAAGTTTTGGAGACAAATTGGAGACAAATTCCAAATTCTTCTCTCAATCCTCCTCCATCAATCCTTCCTCTTCTCTTGCCTGGTGTTTTCATGGGTAGAGACAATCTCCAAATTTCTCTCCATTTCCTCCATCTTTCACCATTCAATCCTCCAGATTGAATCCAAGCCTCTCAATGTCTTCCCTGTGCATTTCTACAACTAGGAAATCTATAAATACATCCTCATTGAACCAAGAAAAGGATCCAGATAATCTAACTTATGCACTCTTACTCTGCAGGAATTCAAGCATCAAGCATCAAAGCATATCCAACAATCAAGCTTTCATATCATGACTGCCTCTTGTAGCTGCATTTATCTGTTTGATGTCAATTCATGCTAGTTTAGTTTATTTATCATCTAATATTATCATATTTAGTTCCATATCATTGCAATAGCATCCATCTCGTTCTTTGAATTGTCATTTTAACAATCATAGTGCACTCACGATCTGAGAGCAATAGTGATTTAATAAATCTTTGGAGATATAGAACAATATGACGCTTTCAATTGATTATTGCTTTGATTTGATTCATTCAGCTTTGTCTTTGATATAATGTCTTATTAAGAAGTGTGTTTTGTGCTTTACACCTTATCCATGCTTACACGAGGTTCTAGGAGCTTGCTACAATCCATATAAATATTTCTTGAATCTGCACATGATATCCAGTTGATCTGATAACTAAAATTCTTTTGGTTGTTCCATGTAAACCTCTTCTTCTAGTTCACCATTCAAAAATACTGACTTGACATCCATCTGGTAAACTTTGAAATCTTTATAAGTAGCCAATGCTAAGAAAATGTTTATAGGTTCCATTCTTGCAATCAAGGCAGAAGTCTCCTGAAAAATCTATACCTTCCACTAGCGAGTAGCCATTGCACACAAGCCTTGCTTTGTTTATAACAACTTGCTTGTTCTCATTTAGCTTGATTGTGAACATCCATTTTGATCCAATAACATTTTTTTCTACCGGTTTTGGGACCAATTCCCATGTTTGATTCTTCTGAATCTGCAAAATTTATTCTTTCATTAGTTTCTTCCAATGTTCATCTCTATAGGCTTCACTAATTGACTTCAACTCAATCTCAGAGAATAAGAACAAATTTAATTCCACAGTCGCTTTGCTTCTAGTTAACACACCTGTTGTCTTGTCTCCAATAATCTCACTTTCTGAATGATTGCTCTGTACATATTTCGGTGTCCTAGGGGACATCACCAGAGCATCTTCTTCACTTTCATTATGGTTTTCTTTTTCATCTTTACCTTGTTCTTCCACAACTTCTTCTATTCTTGCACAATCATGTTCATCAAACATATATCCATCAATATCAATAGAATTCTTCACTATTTCATCAACCTTTACATTTGATATTTCTACAATTTTCCTCAGTCTTTTGTTCAAACATCTGCATGCCTTTCTCTTAGTAGAGTATCCAAGAAATATTCCTCCATCACTTCTTGCATAGAACTTACCCAAAGTTTCCTCATCTCTATTGATATAACATTTTCTTCTGAATACCTTGAAATGTTTGACTATAGGGATTCTTTGTACTATTTTCTCTTTCTTGAAATCGATTAAATACATATACAAAATTGTGAATGGCTTCTTTCTAGTAAAGTTTTGGTAATCCTACTTCAGTGATCATTGACCTAGCAACTTCTTGAACTATTCTATTTTTTATTTCAACAACCCCATTTTGCTGAGGCGTTCTTAGAGCAGATAATTGTCTCTTTATACCATGCACTTCACAAAACATATTAAACTCATAGGAGGTGAATTCTCTGCATCTGTCAGATCTCAAGCATTTAATCTTTAAATTCACTTCATTTTCAACCATATCCTTGAATGCCTTGAATCTATCTAATGCATCTAATTTCTCTCTTAGAAATGTAACCCATGTGTATCTAGAATAATCACAAATTAAAAGCATAAAGTACCTTTCACCAAGTAGACTCTGCACTCTCATAGGACCACAAAGGTCTGTATGAACCAAATCCAATAGTCCAATAGTAGGTTGTTCTCTTGATTTGTAATGAGTTCTTGTTTTCTTTTCAAACTGGAAATTCCTGTAGATAGAATTTATAGGCTTTGTAATTCTTGATAGATCTCTCACGACCTGAACATAACTGATTCTTGCCAAATTATCAAAATTCATGTGACACATTCTCTTATGCCATAGCCAACTATCATTTATCTGAGTCATAAAACATCATCCATTAGCACCTTTAAGTTGATAAATGTTCCCTTCAGATTTCTTCTTTGTTGCAATCAATGTTGTGGATCCTTTTTGGATCTCACATTTCTCATCCTTAAACACAAGATCATATAGTTTTCTACACATCTGACCAACACTCAAAAAATATGCCTTAAACCCTTAACATATTAAACATTGTCAGTATGATGCTTGCCATCAAAACTTATTTAACGTATCCCACAGATTTTAGCACCAGTATCATCTCCAAACATAACCGGACCCCCATCATATTTTTCAAGTTTCACAAACTTACTCTTGTCACCAATCATGTGATGTGAGCAACCACTATCAACTACCCAAAAAATATTTTTTTGTTTAGCATGTAGGGTAGACATAATCATACCTTCATTTTTCTCCTTCTCTTTCTCTTTCTCCTTCTCTTTCTCTAAAGGATTTTATTTTCATTGTATTTCTGATTTAATAGAATTAGATTCATCCTTTATCACCAAGAACAAGCATTCATTGTCATCTGGATCTTCATATTCTAAATCTTCATTTGAAATACTAGCATTCTCATTCACATAGTAAGCTATATTAATTGTTATGCCTTGCATAACCACCCCATCTTTTGCCTTAGTCAAAATGGGTCCCCCTTTATGTTTTTATCCTTGGTTGTTTTTCAAACAAAGTTTGGAGTCTGGCTTTTCCAACACCTTGTTTTTATTTGGTTTCTTTTGTCGGAACCGAAACCAGAACCGAATCGGGTTTTAAAGAATTCTTTCAAAACTCATTCCGATCCCCATCCTGACAGTCTTCTTTTTCCTTTTTGGTTTTGTCTTTATTGGAGCCGGAGCCGGAGTGGAAGTTAAGTCCGAATTTATTCGAAATTTGAAAATCAAATACAATTCCATCTCCGCCTCCGCTTTTTGGTCTTTCATTTTAAACTAGGTTTTTATGTTAAGTTTTCTCATTTCGATCTATTTGTTTTATTTTGAGGTGATGTTTCACTTTATTCTTTGTCGGCGGAACCCGAACCGGAACGAGAACCAAATTGGAAAGTTAAACAATTTCCAAAATAGTTTTCATTCCGATTCCGCTCCCACTATTTGTGGTCGTTGACTTTACTGAAGTCGCACAATAGTTATGTGCCAGTTCCTTCTGCAGTTCTGACTCTGCTCTACCACATTTATGGCATTAATTATAGGTGCCACGCATGCGTGAAACTCTCTGTTTTTTCCTTAATTAGGGATTAACGCTTAGGTTATCATCATTATTTTTAAGAGATCGAAGAGTGAACTCGAGTTACAGTGGAGCTTTTGTGTGAGTGAATCGATTGAAAGAGAGACAGTTGTGCACGGATTGATTCAGGGAATTAAACTATTTATTTGCGTTCGAGGTAGGGTTTTCTATTCTCGTCTTTCATTTTTATTTTCGCATTTTCTGTTTCTATTCGTTTCAGATTGTTTGGCTTTGTGAGAATTCGTGTTTCTCAGTGAGTTCGTATCTGTTGTTTTTTTCTCTTTTTTTAAAGTTTTCTTATTTTCTTATGTTGCTTTTATGGTTTTCTTTCTTGTCTGTTTTTTTTAACACGGTCGTTTTCACGTTTTAATTGTGACCATATCGTGATTCCCTAGTTTTAAAATAGTATAGATTAATTGCAGTTTTTATAGTGAGTAGGGTTTGGTAAATTATCATTTTTACTTAGGAATCTTGTTTCACATTCGATCTGGTTAATTTAAATGGGGTTAAATTCGTGCCCTAGTTATTTGGAATCGACGATTTTAGTTTAGGGTTTTGACGTGTTCTTTTTTTTAAAAAAATGATGCCCTAAATAGTATAGTCTCCTCTCGGTCATATGGGGATGGTCTTATTAGGTAATTTTTAAGCCCCCTTTCGTTTTGGTATAGCCTAGTCCTTAAATCATGAAGTTATTTATCGAACTATTAAAATCACTTATGAATTCATGGTCATTATAGGTGGAAGCGGGATCGGAATTGATTTAGACTTTGAACTAGGTTTTGTAATAAGTATCGATACCATTTCCATCCCGTTTCTGACTCCGCTTACAATAAGAAGCATTCTTTCAAAATAACGATAACCTAGGCGGAAGCGGAACCAAAACTAAATGTGAAATTAGAAAATCTGAATGAAACCAAATCAGTTTCTGTTCTGATTCTGATTCCGATTACCATTCCAGTTTCGACTCCGGTCCCGCTTATTATTACTGTAATCTCAACAACGGTTTTGGATCCGATCCCAACAGTGTTTTCAAAAGAGACTGTTTAGAATGTTTTTCTGCTTGGTTCTGCCTCCAATATATGTATGAAGGTTAAGATTTTAAAGCATATTTTGTGATATTTATTCAAGGATCTAATTAGAGGTTTTGTTGCAGGAAGTTAAAGGATGTCAGGAGTATCAGGAGAAGCTTCCCAAAGGAATCGACCCGCAGAAACTTTAAAGGCAACAACTAAGCCTAAGAAGATTAAGCTGGAGCAGCTACCTTATACCTTGAGGTATAACCATAGGGGTCCTGTTGTCATGGAAAGCAAAGTGGAATCAGATTGGTCTAATATAACTGACACCAATCTAGGCCAATACAATTTTGAGGAGTTATATTCAAAAACATTCACTGAGGATGTAACAGGGAGAACTTTAAGAATAGTTGAGTCCAGCTTGGCTCACATCACCTTATTTCCTCTGTCCATCCAATGGCCGGAGTTGATTATGATAGTAGCAGGAGCTTACAATCTGGCCACCAGGCAATGTATGGATTCACAGGACAATGTGATCATTGATCTAACTCCCCAAATGTTTTAGCACATGTTTAGTGTCCCTGATCCAAAGAACCTGGTACAGTTAAATGAGGCAGATGCTTTAGAGATATAAGACAAACACAAGGAGGCCAACAAGGCTCACTTGAACAAGAAGTGGTTGAGAATAGAGGAATTCTTTGACCAAGCTCCATGATCAACCAAAGACGACAAAATTTTACAAGGAAGTATCAGACCTAATAATGATGTTGTCTAGAGCCTTTGGGAAGAGGGATGCATTTCATTTCAACGAGTGGATGTTTCCCTTCATTCAGACAATCTTTAATGGTGCCCAATAGTTTGATTGGTCGATGATTGTTTCAGATACCATTCATGACCAGTTAACTAGAATAAGGGAAACCAAGAGCTTTTTCATGACTTCTTATGTTGTCTATGCAATAGCTAGAGGAGGCATCTTTCCAGGTTTGAATAGAGTGGGAATATTGGGAGAAGTTGATGGAAAAAAGAGAGTATGGAATCATTATGATCATCTATCCATACAGGTTTTTGAAACACAATTTAGGAGAGTTAATGATGCATTCTTATATGTATTCATTAACCAGCTTAATGGGGATGCAGGATACAGATTGAGCCAGGAAGCCATGGCCTTTATCGCAGAGTGGGGATGTTGGTATATCTAATACCCCACGTTGACTTATTTCAGGTTGGATGGATTTGAAGGTCATCCCGACTTACTTCCAAAGTGTTGCAGCAACAAGATGGTTTTGATGGAGTTTATCTATCAAGCTCTGGGGGTCAATGCCCGATTTGGGTTAAAGCACAAGACAGGTTGTCATAAGTTTCCCATGCAATTGGGTGAATACAGCTGCCAACATCTTGTGGGAGCTAAGGTAGTTTGCAATGAATTGATACATTTGAAGCTAGGTTTGTACACTGCTCGAAAGTACTTTGACCAAAGGAAGAAAATGAATTCTTTGTTGCCTTCAGTTTTTGACAAACATTTCAATCTATTAGAGGATTTCTGGAGTGATCTTCAGGATGAATATGACCTCAGGAAAAGGAATTATGAGAGGTTTCTTGTTGCACTCATGGTAGAATTTGGGATCAAACATGACATCCTTGATACATTAGTAGATGATGAAGTTGTGTTGGATCCATCATATGAAGCATTAAACATTGGTACTAAAATTTTGGATTCGGTAGACTGGGATGGTGAGGAGACCATTGACATCAAGCAAATAGGAAGACCAGTCTTGGATAGAAGTATCCACTGGGCTTTTCTAAGAACCAAAAATCCTCATGGACTAGCTCCTAAGAAGGGGAAGGGATATAAAATAATCAAGAGGAAATTTCCTTCCAAGGAGCCTTTGGAGCTCTTCCCTCTTGACATTGAAGAGATTGAGCTTGAAGCCTTTGCTCAAGATTTACCTGGAGTACAAGAAGAGGATTCCCAAACAGGACTTGTGGTTTCAACACTAGTAATAGGTGATTCATCTACTCAAGTCCCTCTAATAGAGCAACCAAGTGGAGGGATGCCTGAAGGAACTCTTCATGGTATAGCTAAAGCATTTAAGGGAAAATCAGTCGAGTTGGAGATCCATGATGTTGAAATAGACTCTGATGAGACCTTATCAGAGAAAGATGCACAAGAAAAGATACCTCTAGAGGAGGAAATTAAACATATTTTAACAAAGAAGGATCAATGGGCACTATTTGAGGAAGCAAAGAAGGCTTCAGATGCTCAAGCACATGCAGAGGCAATAGAGAAGCAAAAGGTAATTGATGCTAAGGCACATGTTGACGCCTTCAACAACAACAATTGGAAGCTAAGATAAAGGTTGATGAAGTGAAAATGTAGCAAAGGCAAAGGGAGCAGGAGCTCAAGATCAAAGAAGAGAATGATAAGCTAGAATTAATACAGAAAATTCATGATCTAGAGGAAGAAAAGGAAAAGCAACGAAGGGAAAGAGAAGTTCTTGTGGCCAAATTGAAGCTTGCTGAAGAGGCCTATAAAAAGAAAAAGGAAGCAGAACGTGTGCAAAAAGAGAAAGATGTCGAGGAGATGACCAAGCAAAAAAAAGAAAAGGAAGATGCAGATAGACTTAAGTCATTGGAGGAAGAGAGAAACCAGGAACTTGAGAAGAAAAGATTAGAAGAAGAAAAGTTGAAGAAGGAAGAATAAGACAAGAGGATACAAGAAAAGAAGGTCAGGGAGGAAGCTGAAAAGCTTTCTCAGAAAAATGTGGAGCAAGAACAACAAGAGGTACAAGGGGTTGATTCACAACCTAAAGTAAATATGCCACAACCCTCTACTACTGATTCTTCTTCTTCAACTATAATGACCACTACTCCAAGTGCTCCCACTTGGTTGAAATTGGATCTTCAAAAGAGATCAGTGACACCTTCACAGCCTCTCAATTGGGATGATATGATGAAGGAAATTGAAAAAGAAAGGCCCAAGAAGAAGGCCAAAATCCTAAATTCCACTAGACTCATTGACGGAGGGGAAATTGTTGCTAAATGTGCAATACCGATGATGGACAAGGATGTGAGGGACATGCAGCTAACTAATTATCAGTTGGGAACTGCTAACTTAGGGAGAACCACAAGAGATCAACAAATGAACTTGATAGATGTGGTATCATCATACACTAAATCAAGAATGATGAAAGATAAGCAGAGAAAGGATGAGCTTAAGGCTCAATTGGATCAGTTGCATACTTTTTTGAAGAGTGTTTCTGCTCTGAGGTCACAAAAAGTTGCCACCATTGAGACACCAATTTTTCTTAGTAAGAAAGAAGTGGATGATTTGGTACAGGTAAGAAGTAAGGAAGAGATGTTGGATAGATGGACGAATAAACTAAATCAGGAAATAAGTGAGGTGCTGGATAATAGTTTTGAGGTTTACAAGATGACAGAGGAATTAATAGAAGATATGAATCAGTATGTCAAAGTATTGGGAGAACAGGAGGAGGAGTATAGAGGATATAGCCAGAAGCTGAAAGAGGTTAATAAATTTATGAAGCCCACTCTTCTAGAAAAATCAATACTTGAAGAGGATAACAAAGATTTCTTGGAAAAGACTTCCAGCATACTCCGGTTTAGATTAGAATTTTTATACAAGAATAAAAATGAAGTTCAAGATTCTGTCAAGGATCTGAATGAATAGTTTGAGGAGTTGGAAGCAGTTATTGCTGTCATAGTAAATGTTAATATACCGGTAAAGGAGGGCCTACCTTTGAGCCAAATAAAGGAGAAATGGGATGATAGGTTTAAAGAGGTCATGCAAAAAGGATATGATGGAGAGGATCTACTATTAGATCGTTTAATGGATATTAAAGAAGAGATAAGGGTAGCTAAAATGGAATTAACGAAGCTAAAAGACATGATAGGTTTTGCTGCTGCAGAGTTAGAAAGGATCAAGTTTGAAGACAGTTGGGTTGATGGGCCGGAATTGGACATGCTTCAACAAGTCTTCTCCAGTTATGACGAGTACATTGCAGAGAAAACTTTGCATGCATAATTGATAATCTCATGCATGCATGGCTTTCTTCTCTTCTCCGCATGTAGGACTGGCAGTTTTAGAGGTGGATGGCTTTCTTTTCTCTTCTAGTTTCTTTTCTCCAGTTTAACTAAATGATCAAGGTGGGAACTAGAGATCAAATTGATCTGAGTTTCCAAGAAGACTTTAGATCCTAAAAAGGTGGATTGACTTAAGATAGAAAGGAGTTTGAATTTTTGTACATCTATAAATACCTTTGGGGTATCATATTGTAAGGATCAGCTGATGAGAATAAGATTAGCCACCTGGTAGTAGGAGATATAATTTTTCGTAGTTTTTACATAAATACTTTGTTATTTTGTTTATAGTTGAATATAATTACAGGTTTTTACGCAATATGGTATTGGAATTGAGTTTATTTGATAAGGCTGATGAATTATAGTCTATCTGTATGCCAGTGATTGTGCTGAAGCATAAGAGTTTATTTTGTGATGAAAATCCTTAGAAGAAACCAGATTTAAGTATTATTTCATTAGATTATCTGCGAATTGAATTTATTGAAGTCTGTTGATCTATGGTCTTGGAAACGAATGAGAGTGTGTTCTTTTATCTATGAAATATTTATGATGTGTGTTTGTGATGTTAAATTAAGCACCTTAGATGCATGCAATAGTATGGACTATTATGTAAATTGTATCATGCTATGGTTTTCTTGATCTATTGGAAGAACATTCGTTGTTAAAGATATATGTCCAGATATTAGATAAGTTTTATTCATGTTCATTGATGTACGCCCTGATCTATCTTTTTCTTTTATTTAAATAACCCCTTTTCATTAAAGACAGTTTGATGAATAAGTCATTGTTTGCATTCCTTATTACCAGCAAAGGCCCCTTGAATATTACAGTTGCATGGACCAATTGAGTGACACCAGACAGTTGAGAACCAACTAACAAGACCTTGGGAGTTAGGCTAATATATGTTGTCTTTCTTTTTCAAGAGAAATAGAGTAGAAATATTCTGTTTAACATTGTTTGTGTCATTTTCACCATCAACATTAATCTTCTTTCCTTTCTTCTTTTCCTCATATCTTTGTTTATTCCTTTTAGCTCTTTCAGGATACTTTGCAACATAGTGACCAATTTCTCCACAACTCAAACACTTAAAGGGAAATTTACCTTCATACTTACCAGAGCCTTTCCTCATTATCCTTACAAAGTTAGTTTTGATCTCATCAAAGTTTTCTTCATCCCAATCTTCAAGTTTTGTAGCTTTAAAAGAAGTCTCTATTTTATCCCCACTTCTTAGATTCGACTTCCTCATCTCATAAGATGTCAAAAATACTACCAGCAGATCCTTAGTACAAGTCTTTTAATCTATAGTCTGCTCAATAACACTCACCTTTTCACTGTAAGAATCAAGAAGAGTTTTGAGAATATTTTTTACAATTCTGGTTTCATGTATATTAACACCAAGGGATCACATTCCAGCCACAACCTCATTTAATCTCTATACATAGGGTTTACCATTCTCATCTTCAGACATGTGTAAAATATCAAACCATGTTTCCAGATTCTATAATTTTTTTTCTCTTTTACTCTTTCATCACCATTGTGTGTTGTTTCTAAAGTATCCTAGACTTCCTTAGTTGTCTTTAAATTCTACACCTTAATCAACTCAGAATGTTCCAGACTATTCTTCAAGATGAACTTTGCCTTATTATTCACTTCATGTGCTTTGATTTCTTCAGGTGTACTCAAACCATTAGCAAGAGGAGTGTAGGGTTCCTTATAAGCTCTCTACATCATCCGCAATACTCTAGATATTCTTTCATCAATACTTTCTAGATACCATAATTAGTTCCATCAAACCTTCGATAATCATAGATCATTTTTCTAGCCATCCCGGACCTTCCACAAGTGGTTGAGCTCTTCACCAAGGAACCAAGCTCTGATACCAATTGCTGGATATAACAATTGAGAGGGGGGGTGAATTAGTTGTCATATATTTAACATTAAATTAAATTACCAGAACTAACGGATAAAATGATTAAGTGATTAACCATCAAATGCCAATGCACAAACACAATAACACTATATTTACTTGGAAAACCCAATGAGGGAAAAACCACGATGAGGATTAAATCACACTATAGAGAATATCAAAACCAATTACAAAAAGGATCATTTTCTAGAATAAGGCTCCCTGCTTGAAGTAAGGACCCACTGTTCAGACTCACTATCCACAGGGCTACAACCTAGATGGTTCACTGCCACATAGATATAAAGAAAACAAAGAAGAATTGTTACAAAGAGACAACAATCCCAATGCAACAAAGGATTCCACCACAATCATTGGTCCACTTGAATGAATGATGGAGTGCACCTTCTTCTCACTGCATTTGAAAACTTGACATTAAGCTTCACACTAATCAACCACCCACATAACTCATACACTTTTAGAATAGCATCAAAGTTGAGTCTGCTCTTTCACTTATCTTTCTTCTTTTCTTATGTACACTTTGCATTGCTAGTGCATTATGTATTTATACCATCTCCAACTTTGAAAAGATACAAAGTCATCCATCCAACTTCAAATTTAAATTAGGTCAACACCAAACATCCTAGGGTGGAATTAGAATGAGGGGCGACCCAAACACACACTTCATCGGGACCCATAATAGATCCAACATGCTTCACCAACTGTGAATGCAGTGCTTGACACACAGTCAACCAAACCAGTGTAAAATACATAGATCAATTAAGCTCAATGCTTCCAAATGCCAAAACCATCTTCAATAGAATTAGGGAAACTCAACTCTTGAACCATAAAGAGAAATCTAGACCAACAACAATTCTTTCAGACCTCATCCAGAACACATACAAGCACCAAACCAACAACCTCAATAGCTAACAACCTGCAATCTTCTTTTTATACAACTTTCTCAATATCCTCAACGTATATAGTCAACAAGAACTAGTAGATAACCAGCTAACCAGTTGACATCAATGACAATACTTTCATTCCTCTTTCTATTCTTGCAACATTTATTCTAGCGAAAGTAAACCTATACCACAACTTTTCCAATTGGAAGTTACATTAAAATACATGTAGCATCACTTTAGGGCCAATTTACAAAAAAAAGTAAAATTATTTAGTAAGTGGTTCTCACAACTACTACCCACATAAATAATATTTTTAAATCTATAAATGTTTAAAAACACATATTTAATAAAGTTTATATTTTTTTATGTTTTTGGTAATGGCATAGTGTGATGGTTAAGTTGTGGTGTTGTGATACTTTCCACCAAGGTTCAAACCCCTATGGGTGTGATATTGTTGAGTATTCAAGTTGGAGATGATGTCCCTCATATGTGGTCTCATATATTCATAGCTTTGGTCAAAAGTGTTTGCCCCTAATATATATATATATATATATATATATATATATATATATATATATATATTTTATTTATTTAACTAAAAATAAGGCCATCAACACTAAAATGTAAGGTTAATTGTCTTAAGAAAAATATTAAACATTATTCAAAGAATTCAAAATATAATGCACTACAGAAGAGATTCCATGTCGAGATGATATAATTTTTTAGATAAATAATTAAGATAGAAAATTGTGTCCCATTAAATTTTTTGTGTTTTTAGTGCACACAACTCTCAAGATTTATTTTAAAATATATATTATCAAAATGAAAAAATAATTAATTCATCCACTAAAAATTCCAATTTATAAACAACTAATAATAATTGAAAAATAAGAAAAAATATTAAATATAAAAAATGAAATCCCACTTAACCTCATTTTCAACACTTTATGAGCAACTAAATTATAGTGTGAATTTTATTAAAAAATGATTTATATATTTTTAATTTAAAAAAAACACAAACATAAATATATTAAAAAATCTACATTTCATTAGTTTATATAATTTCACATTTTAAAACATATACATCACTTTCAAGTGAATCAAGTTAAAATTTTTGATACTTGTGCTAGCAATTTATTTTATAAAATGGGGACATAGCTTTGAAATTTCACCTAGTATATAAGTTAAAAATATTGTGTCCAAATTTTCAAATACTCTCAAACACTTTGTTATTTTTGGCTAAGCACATTGATGTAGTTTGTGAGGTAAAGTGGAATTGGACCCAACAATACCTAGGCCTCACACATCATTTGTATATGTCATTAAGCTTCCAAATACTTAGGGTATATAAAAAGACACACTAAGTTTAGGAGAATTCATGCCATAGGAATTCACTATTCATTTGTAATCTATATTGCATTAATTAATAGCTTGCTAAGATAAGTTAATCTCTCAATACCTTGAAGATAGGATAGTGCAACAATAAAAAGGTGGAATCTTCTATAGTTAGAGATTTTAAATATTAGATCAATTTGCTATTTTAAAACAAGATAAGTATATCAATGAGTGTACAAACAAAAAAAAATCTCTAGCTTAGTAGTTTCCCTCTTAAACTCTTGTTGTGAATAGATTTGAGCATATTGGGTACAGACTAGTAGTTCCAAATAACACTTCATAGATTCAAGTAGATCCACACAAATTTAATCCAATTTGCTCATGTTGATTATATTTTCTAAGAATATAATGGGTTGTTGCATTTAGAATTAAGGATTTTGTCAATCATATGTTAGGTTTCAACTTCTATTGTGATGTCTCATCTCATACGGTATTCTATATTTTTGATCATGATGACTTTGGATCATATGGGTTATTAATAATTTATTTATTTTCAAGATAAACTATTTCTTGATCATCTATTTATCATAGATGATAAATCAATACATTAGATTAATGTTTCATTTTATTTAATTCATTGGGTTGAAGGAATTAATTTAAATGGATCGATATAGTTAAAAAATTAATATTATTAAAATTTATGTAATTATTTAAGATCAATAATGTATTTAGGGGAATAATTTAATTAAAATTAAAAAATTAATAAGAAGGTGTAATGTGGATGACCATTGAGGATTCTCCTATTCAGGACTTGCCCAAGGAGGAGGAGGACAAGGAGATTAGGGATCGGGAGGAGGAGGATGCAGAAAAGAAAGAAGCCAAACATGAGTCTTTCAAGGTAAATCCTCTGTCCGAGGACTTTTCTTATCTTGATGATGATGCCACCTCCATGTATGATTTATTGGATATGGCTAGAGCTAGGGCCACTAGTACCTTTAAATTAGTTAAGTGGACTCTGTAGCAGTTCAATAAAATTAATATCAAAATCAGAGGTTTGAAGGAGAATCTGAAGAATGTTATGAAAGGTTCACTACTGTAAATTATTATTGATAGAATGGTGGACCTTGAAGGTTCCTATCATGACTTTAAATCTCTGTGTGATGAAAGATTGTTTGCACTGGAAGCTAGGGTTTTAGGTATAAATGAAGATATCAATTTTTTTTTGCAAGTGTGCCATATCTCTGTGAAGAACAACACAAACTCCTTGGAAGTCCTTTTCAAAAATATTAGTGAGTTCAAGGAGGATCAGGTTTATTTCTCTGAGCTTATGGAGAAAGAGCACACGACCAAGGGAAAAGGTAAAAAAGGCTGCTAAGGATGATGACAAAGGACTTGTTGTCAGAGGGTTGGCTGATTGGAAGAAATCATTTGATGCTGAGAAGAAGGAGCTGTTGGATATGGTTGAAAAATATAGGAACCAACAAATGGAGGTGGCCAACACTCTGAGTGGCTTGAACTAGCGCCTGGTCTTTTTCTTTGTTTCTTTCTATTTCCTGCTGGGTATAGGTTTCCTTTTAGGTTGTTTTGTTATTTTGTGGTTGTTGGGTGCTGATGGTATTTTTTTGTCATATTTTTAGGCTAGCACCCGTTCTGTTGTATTTTTTTGCTGATGGGTTGTTGATGGTGGTCTTTTCAATATCATATCATGCAACAATTTGTATCTTTTGTTGTAAAGGGTTTTGGGTCCCTTCAAAAACTTTTTTTCCCTTATAATCAAAACAAGGTGTAATTATCAAGAATAAAATTAAGATTTTTTTATCTAATTATTTAATATAAACTACTTGATAATTGATTTTGTCTTTTGAGGATGACTTAAAAATTCATGTAAATATGAAAATTAAAAAATAATTGATCAGATAATTATTTTGGGTATGTTTAGAGTATTATTGAATTATTTCAATTTCAACACATTGAATTTGTTTTATTATTAGTTTTTTAAAAATTAGAATAATTATCCTCATAATTCTAGAAATAGGTTTTTATTTTATAAATATTATCTAAATTAATTATTTGGGAAAGCAAACATATATTAAATATTCATATTTGAATAAAGAGGATTTATTTATTATTTTATATTAAATTTATCCTACACCTTTGAATTATAATTTATGAAGAATTTAACTATGGGAAATACCATTAATTAATTATTTAAAAGAAATTATAGAGTTATATTATTGGATTGATTGCATGGAAAGTGTTTGTGAAATTGAATTGCTAATTAACTTTAGTTGACTATACATAGAGAGTTTAGGTTTTACATTTCAATTGAAAATTTTGAGATTAAAGCAAAGGATAAAGGTTAATTTTTTAATTTTGGATGGCATAATAGGTAGGGTATTTTACTCATTTAAAAAAAAATGATTTCATAAGTGTTTTTAATTATTAGAAATTAGAATTTTATAAAGTTTTAATGGATTGAACTTAAATGAATTTAAAATCTTGAATCAATGAAAAATATTGGGAGAGATTAAAATGTAGGAATGAGAATATTAACACAAGAATAATAATGCTAAAGGAAAGCACAATGACACAAAAAATGAATGTGAGAATAAATTATATTTGAATTAAGGAGTAAAGGAAGTACTAAAATACATCAAGGCATAGAGAAAGATAATGCATAAAAGGTGGTAACTAAATAAAAATAAACATACATAATATATGGATCTAGCTAGTGATAGGATTGTGATTCAACTAGGACTAGATATGTGATAGTCAAGTGCATAAGACATGGGCACATAAATAATTGACACAACTAACTAAGTGATCTTATTTGAACTAAATGCATCTAAAATAATATGATAATAAATTAAATACAAAAATAAATAATTCTCCAACACCCTCCTCATAATAAAAACATAGGTAAAGTAGGCAAAGGGTTCTATAAAATGTGTATCCATATTAGGTGCCTTTGAAAAAAAAGTAGAGAAGAAGAAAAACCATAAGAAAATCTCCCCTAAAATAAGTGAAAAGGTATATGTGACCTCCTTGAAGGAATGATATCCCACACCCCTAAATTATTTGATGAGTGATGGTAATTATTTTTAGTGAATAG
Source organism: Sequoiadendron giganteum (assembly GCA_007115665.2). Classification (NCBI taxonomy): domain Eukaryota; kingdom Viridiplantae; phylum Streptophyta; class Pinopsida; order Cupressales; family Cupressaceae; genus Sequoiadendron; species Sequoiadendron giganteum. The sequence continues at coordinate 336,649,666 of CM021105.1, read as the reverse complement.
TTTGATGAAGATATCTACAATATTCTATATTGTAGGAAAATATTACAAATTGATGACATGCTCCTAAATCAACTCTTAGAGAAAGCACATGTGGAACTCTATGTGTTCAGTTTTTGATGATGCATCAAGTTATTCAAGAGCTAAATGACACACCACTTGTAATAAAAATGACTAATAGCTTATGAAAAGGAATTCCAAGCTCCATAAGGATATTCTAGATCCAAATAGCTTTAGTGGAGGCACTAACAACACTTCAATACCTAGCTTCAATTGAAGTAGAGTAATGTCATGTTTTTTTTCTCTTCTGACAAATGGGGTCGAAACAAAAATTAAATTTCTAGCCTAATGTAGACTTATGATCAACAATATCTCAATCCCAAGCATAATCTATGCATTAAATCAAATCTAAAACTTTATCCAATATATATTCAATCCCGTATCTATCAGTACTATATATGTAATTCAGTATCTATTTGACATATTTACACAGTGAATCTCATGAATCATGAAACCATGCTAATCACATAGTTTCAATATCAAGGAAAGAATGATTTAGATAGATGAGGCTCCTAATAGTTGAAAATACAAGGTAGAATAAAAAAATAGAGAGGAATGCTTATCTTTTAGCTTAACTCCAAATAGAAAAGGAGTTGAGATAGGCTAACAATCAGCCATATAGAACTTTGCCTTAAGACCAAGAGTGTACTTAGGTTGACAAAGTGTGGTCCAAAAAAGTTTATGTGATCTCAATCTTGAGAAAGTAGTTCAATAAACCCAATTTTATCATGTAAAATCTATCATGCAAAGAAATCTTAACTTTAGCAATGTTAAATAAGGTGCTCCCTATGACAATCAAATAGTCACATAGAGAACCAAAAAAGAAGATAATCCTCCTATCATAAAATGAAAAATTTAGATCTAAGTGGCATTAGGAGAATCTAAATTGGAGAATAAATGGGTCCATACTAGCATACCAAGCATTTGGGATTTCATGAGGTCATAGAGAGACTTATGCAAACTACAAATTGGTGATAAATCCTAGAGGAATATTTGTGGTTGATCCATGCATATCTCTTCATGAAGATCCCTATGAAGACATGCACTCTTCACATCCATCTAATGTAAAACTGAACCATGAGTTACAATGATGGAAATTTTTTGGTACATATAGTTTATTTTACCAATGGGGGTAAAGGTTTCTATAAAATCAATACCATGAACTTGTGCCTTATATTTGTCTATAGTATAATCTACTATAAATTTTATTTGATATATACGCTTACACAAAACTAATTTTTGTGTACCTTAGGAAGTGGAACAAGATCCCATGTGTTTTTCCAAAGCAAAGACTTGTGTTCTTCTTCCAAGGAAAAATATCACTTAGGAGTATTTAGTTTTTTATGAAATTATTGTGGATCTAAAGTTATGGCAATGTAGGGATGTGGAAGGCTCCTATGTTATGATTGAGCCTCCAAGTATTTGAAGGATTCCCAACAAGACAAAATACATGTTGTGATGTCTTTTAAGCCCAAAAAAGCATAGAGGATGATGGGGATGGAGGAGGAGAGTCCTTAATGTCTGAATGTTGAACTAGTGAAGGGGGGTTGATAAATCAACCTTGCAAATCTAGGAAGTAGAAGAATATACCTCCATATCATTATCGTCTAAATCCACCATAAAAGAAGAAGGAGAAGTTTTAGAGGATAATTTGCGATAAATTTCCTCAAAATGTACACTTCTCTAATTAAAGAGCTCATGTGTATATAGATATATGAACCTATATCCCTTAAAATCTTTAAGATATACAACAAAGGTTCAAGGTTGGATTTGTGGTTCCAAGGTCTTGCACTTCTCTATGGAATGTGAGCCCAAGTAGGGCTGCCAAAAACACTAAAGTATTGCACTATAGGGTTCCTATCACACCAAGATTCAAATTGAGTGATGCCCTTTAGGGTCTTATGTAGAACCCTATTCTAGATGTGAGTATCACACATGCCAATTTCAACCTAATATTTAGGTGCAATAGAGAAGGCATGGATCACATGGCTAGCCATCACTTTCAAAGATCAATTATTTCATTCTAAAACACCATATTTTTATTGTGTGTAGATAGCTAAATGTTGAAGATCAATCCTCTCAAGTGTATAAAATTTCTTGAATTGGTGATTGATATATGGGTGATCCCACAATAGCATGTCCAATTTTTTTTGTCAAAAATCAACATTTTTTGCCAAATTTTCACTTTTTGAAACATATAGCAACTATATTTTTAAGAATTTGAAGATGATGTGAACTATTTATTTTTGAGACTTTGTTTGTAGATTATAAATATATATTTAATTTTTTTTAAGAAATAATTTGTGAGTTTTTTTATAGAACTTTTAATAACTTATTTTTATAGTTAATAATATTTTTTAAAAAAGTGGCGTTTCTTCATTAAAGCATAAATTTATTTGTAGAAAGGATAAAATTATAGTTTTGTAAACATAGATTTGTAACACCAATATCTAGTGCATAAATTTTTCTTGCATTATTTTTTAAATAATTTTTGAAGTGAGATTAACTATAATTTAGACATAGGTTATTTCAATAACAAATATTTGTATGCATCCAAAATAACTCTTTTTTTGAAATAATAACATCAATACCTACTACATGGATATTTAAAAAAAAAACTATTTTACTATTTTTTCATGTGTGTGGAACAAAGACCTTGATGATTGTTAAAAAACCTATCTTCACTAGAAAATAGAAAATAGATATAAAATCAAATTAAATATATTCAAAATTATACTCTGAAAAGATTATTTTGAGTGCTACAATCCTACAAAATATATTTTCTAGTTGACCCCATTTGAAGGTGCAACCTAAGGTTTGAAGCTGAAAATTATGAGTAAAATCTCTGACATGGAAGATAAAAGTCCATCTAAGGCCCTTCGTATGAAGGTAGTACCTTCATTCAAAGGCATCTTTGAATGAAGGTCCTTGGATATTTGTGGGAAATAATAAAATAAGCCATTTAAAAGATCTTCTTGAACGTAGGTATTAAGGATTACAAAATTAAATAAAAGCGTCCTTCGAATGAAGGTCCCAAGGTTGAATTTCTTAAGAAAATTAATAAGATTTATATATTAATATAAAATTAATAAAAATTTACAAATTAAAAAAATCTCAAATTTTAATTTTGGTAGGTGAATTTTTTTGAAGAAAATTTACAAAAAAAATATTAGCAATTTTTATCTTTTGGAATGAGAAAATATTTGACAAAGGAATCTTGGAGAAATATTTTATGAAGGAGAAAATCTAAAATAAGAGGACAAGCCAAAACAAGAATATGAGGAAATATCCAATATAAAAGGATAGTCAACAATTTCAAGAAAGGGTAAAGGTATATCTCAAAACGACAATGTATGCATAATCTTTTAATTTGTATAAAAATATTTCAAAAATGTCAGATTTGTATTTTCCCCTATTTCTTTAGCTCTAGGTCTTGAATATAGTTTATAATTTTAGATTTAATTTTCATTAAAAACGTAATTCTTACATGTTTTACATTCATCTAAATTTTAAATTCTACATGCATTTGAAATAAGTTATCTACATCAAATTCACTAGTTCCTCTCTAGGGTTTGTAGATCTCTTTCCCCTACTTCTTCAACTCTAGGGTTTCAACATAGTTTATAATTTTAGATTTAATTTTAATACTTAAATTAGATTCATACATGTGAACTACATTCATCTAAATTTCATAGATCTATTTCCCCTACTTCAACTCTTGGGTTTCAACATAGTTTCTAATTTCATAATTAATTTTAATACTTAAATTAATATCCTACATGTGAACTACATTCATCTAAATTTCATAGATATATTTCTCATACTTATTCAATTCTAGGGTTTCAACACATTTTTCATTTTATATTTAATTTTAGTACTTAAATATTAGATTCCTACATGTGAACTACTCATTTGAATTTTTTTAAAATTACATGGACTCCTATATGTTCTACATTCATCTTATTAAGATTCTTTACATGAAGATTAGTCTTATTGTGTGAGGGGGATGAAGGATGTTAGATTAATGATCCAAGAAGGACATGAAAGCAATTTGACGAAGAAATATAATCTACAACCAAAAAGCTTAAATCTAAAATCTAGAAACTCCTACACATATGAAATTGAAACTATTCTATTGCAAACATGATGAGGAACCTATCGATTACCAAATGAAATGAATACAAATGATAGCCTTTACCATCCCATAGCAGAGTGTATTCACTTGATGTTGGGTTGCTCTTATCACATTGAAGCCTCAAAAGTTCGTGTGCAAAGTGTGGATGAATGCTTGTTGTGTTTGGTTGATCGAAGACAATGGATGAAGCTCTCTCAAGGATGATCATGACACCAATTTATTGCTCAATGTATGTTAATTCTCTGATCCTTTTTTGTGAGGAGAGAGGTTTTTTATATAGAAAATGAAATTTGAAATGGACAATTAAGATCATTTTGAAGAGTATCCAAATCAACGGTCGGAGTGTGTTGAGAGGATTTAGACATGAGAGAATTGTGCAAAGTGGATTGCACAATTTGTGTGATTGGGAAATAGTTTGGCCAGCCAGGAATGTGATTGATCAGTTAACAGAATAGATTGATCAGTCAAGTTTGTGATGGCTTAGTTAGGAATGTGATGTTTTAGTTAACAAAATAGATTGATTAGCTAACAAATTAGATTGCTTAGTTAGAAATCATAATTTTCTCAATCAGAAAGTGGGTGAGGAATATGAATTAATTGATTTAATTAATTAATTCCTTTTTGGAGTTTGAATGTGCAAATCAAGTTTGACTTTTGCAAAGCCTCAAAAGTTCATGTGCAAAGTGTGGATGAATGTTTTTTGTGTTTGGTTGATTAGAGACAATGGATGAAGCTCTCTCAAGGATGATCATGACACCACTTCGCTGCTCAATGTATGTTAATTCTCCAATCCTTTTTTGTGAGATAGGATTGTTACATAGAAAATGAGATTTGAAATGGATGATCAAGATCATTTTGAAGAATATCCAAATCAGTGGTTGGAGTGTGTTGAGAGGATTTAGACATGAGAGAATTGTGCAAAGTGGATTGCACAATTTGTGTGATTGGGAAATAGTTTGGCCAGCCAGGGATGTGATTGATCAGTTAACAAAATAGATTGATCAGTCAAGTTTGTGATGGCTTAGTTAGGAATGTGATGTTTTAGTTAACAAAATAGCTTGATTAATTAAGAAATTAGATTGCTTAGTTAGAAATCATAATTTTCTCAATCAGAAAGTGGGTGAGGAATATTAATTAATTGATTTAATTAATTAATTCCTTTTTGGAGTTTGACTTTTGCAAAAAAACTTGCAATAGTTTGATTTGATTTTTGATAATTGATTAGAATAGTTTGATTTTCAATTTTTTGAGGGAAAGTGTTATAATTAATTTATTATCTAATAATTTAATCCACTCGGGGGAATAAGATGATTTAGTGACGTAATTAAATAATTGGCGTTATTTAATCAATCGGGATGAAATAAGGTGGGATTAGGAATTTATTAAATAAATAAGATTTATTTAATTGGTTGAAATGATGAAACGTGAACTAATCAAATGATGTTGTTTTATTTAATTAATAGAGGAATTAGGGTTTTGGGACTTTATTAAATAAATGAAATTTATTAAATTTTTCTGAAATGATGAAAAAGTGAATTAATTAAATAATGTTGTATTATTCAATTAATAGAGGAATTAGGGTTTTTGGTGTCGTTTTGATGTGTTATGGGATGATTCTAAGTCATTCTGAGATGTTACGAGATGATTTTGATTTATTCTGAAGTGTTACAGGATGATTCAAAGTCATTTTGAGATGTTACGAGATGATTCTGAGTCATTCTGCAGTATTACGGGATGATTCCAAGTCATTCTGAGATGTTACAGGATGATTCTGAGTCATGCTGAGATGATCAAAGATGATGTTCCATATCAATAAAAGTTGTTTGAGGTTGTTCAATGTTGTTCAGTGTTGTTTGATGTCGTTTGAGGTTGTGTGATAGGTGTCAAGTCATTTTTATATGTTTACATTTTACCCCTCTTTGATACAAAGTACTAGTTGCTTTGTTTCTAAGATTAATTTTTTTGAAAAAACTTTATGCCCCACTATGCCTAGTGTTTAGTGGAATGATGGTAGGACTTTGTGTTTCCCCCTCGAGAGGTTGACCAAAAATTTCAAGCTTTGAGGTTAGGCTCTTGACACTATTGTATTGTCATTTTGATGTTTTTTGGTTGAAATAGTCTATGTTAATGTGCATCGTTTCTCATTTTTGAGCTTCTAATTTGTAAGTAGGAGTATTTCCTAATTGTAATTAGGGTTTCCTAGATGAAATTAGGGTTTCCTTGAGGTGTTATATAGGCAATTTTTCTTCAAATTGGATCATTTGTGCTTGGTTTCTTTTGCTAATTCTTGTCTCTGGATTCCATATTTTGTCAGTTGTTGAGGTAGTGTAACACCCCTCTGTTTTTATTTTATGTTTGATTATGATGCTTTATTATTTTATCATTTCTTATAGAGTGACATGGACTATGTGTGTGATGAGATGTACTTTAGTTGATGTTATACTTGGCATGTTTTGATTAAGAATAATGTTGGTTTATTATGACATGATTATTGCTCATGAATTTTATTAATGATGGAATTGTCAGTTTGGTGATACTGTATTGGTGAAGGGGACGGGATTGCATCACTTGCTTGCGAGCGCCCTGCGATTCCGCGATTCCCTCTTCGTGGTGTGTTTTATGATGATTTTATATACATGTGCTATTGATGCCTTAGATACAAGGTTGCAAGTAGAGGACATCGACTCCACCTGGCTGCATAGGTTTGAGCGTGTTGACCCAACGATATATTGATTGGGAGATAGTAGCTAGGTTGCTTGTGTCAGGTCTACACCCTAGCCACAGTGTGTTGTCAGTCCATGTTCGGTGTGTCTTCATTTGCCTTGTCTAATGTTATTTATTAATGCAAGGTTTATTCTATGGAATTAAATGTTAAATTAATGCTTTAAATGATGTTAGTATTTATTTAATTAATTTTAGATAATATTGATGTAAGCTTTCTATTTAATTTAATTAATTATATTAAATTTATTTAGTAAAGCAATTTAATCCTTGTGGTTAAATTTATTTATTAAGTAATTGATTTAATTGATTAAATTATTTATTAAGTAAATAGTTTAATAGAATTAAATTTATTTGGAAATTAAATTATGTTTTTAAATTATTAAATTACTTCGTGAAAATAAATGTGGGTTTTTAAAAGATATTTGTTATTTGCTAGCAAGTTTGAGTTAATTAATTTTGGGTTGTTGGGAAAGTTAATTCCCGAAGGGAATCTTGGCTTTGGGTGAGGAAGCAAAAAGCTTCTTCACGGAAAAAGCACAAGAAATTTTGTGTGTTAAAAATTTGCAAAAAAAAAGAAGATTTTGCTTGCTGTGGAAACATTTGAAAGGGATTTTGGATTGTAGGAAATTGTTGGGAATTTTGCATTCTTAGATTTGTTTGGGAAAGAATACTATGGTATTGGAATCAATATTGTGCTTGAGAAATTTGGTTGCTTGGAAGAAGCCGTGGAAGCTTTGATGGAAGCTTTGGAGGAGGCTCAGCACCAGAAACTCCATTTACTCCAAAAGCTTTGTTGGAAATAGGTTCCCTTCTTGAATTCTTTGTCTTTGTTTAAGTTTTAAATGGAAATAAACTGCTGTAGAAAAGAGTGTTGTGCTAGATCTATAGTAGAAGCTTTTATTTGTTTGAGAGAAATTTTAAGGCTTCTATGTTGGTAGTTTTTCCGTGAGTAAATTTAGTGCCTGTGTAGGAAAATTTTACAGTGAAATTAGAGAGTAAAATCTGAGAATCCTCTTTGGAATTAATAGATAAACATTGAAAGACCCAGAGTAAAACAATATGAAATTTAAGGAAATTGTTTTGAACAATAAATTTTTTAGAGGAAACGAGATTTTAGAAATCTTATGTGAAATTTGGGTTTTTGGAAATCTTTTATGGAAATTGGGTTTTTTGGAAGTTTGCTCCATTTTCCCTGTAGATGGTTTTTTTTCTTTCAAAAATTTCTTCCCAATTTAACTATGATGTAGAAACCTTTATATATACATATTGTATACATATATGCATATGTATATATTACGATATACGAATGCATATATATATATATATATTTATTTTAAAAATATTTGTAATTTGTCGTTGTACATCGAATTTAGAAAAATTCATTGAAGGAAGTCGCTACTGGAATGTTAACAATCCAAATAAAATTTGTTTTAGAAATTTATTTGGTGGGTGAGTGTGGAGGCAGGAATTTCTTGATACAGTGGGTTTGTATCATATCTATTACATGTCTCCTATTAGGACGCATACAAAAATGTTGACCACTCTCATGGAGAGGTGGCACTTTGAGACATCCTCTTTTTCATTTGCTTATAGGGGAGGCAACCATTACTCTGGAGGATATGTGGAGGATTCTTCATCTTTCTATTCATGGGGAGCTTGTTACATACTAGATTCGACAAGGTTCCTGAGCTATGTAGCGATTGTTAGGTGTGGTATATATGGATGTTTGTGATGTAGAGATTGATTTATCTTATTTTGTAGATAGTGCAAACCCTATCATTCTTATCCTTTGTGGCTTGGTATTGGGATTAGTTGTTCTTGATAGACGAGGTTGATAGTTTGTAGTGGGTTGGGGTGTAAGTATTGAGAGTATGCTCGAGCATGGTATGAGATATGCTTGGGGTGCTTGTTTTCTTTCCCACCTTTATTTATATATGCATGAGGTGGTGTATCGGTGCGGGAGGTCATTGTCTCTAGGTGTATCCATTTTGTATGTTTGGTTGTGGGAGCATATTGCAGTGACTCATCCTAACTGGATTCAGGATTGTTCTCCAGGTGATCCATACTGTTATCGTTATGGGGATTTTATGCATTACACTTTGCTAGGGGATTTGCATTATTGACATTGTGTGTTTGATGAGATGCCTAGTTTTGTATGGAAACCTTACATGAGCTGTGAGGTTTGGCCAGAGGATGCAAATCAGCTTTACTTTTGACAGACCTATTGGTTGCTTGGTCGTTCATCATCCATGATAGAGTGTTATCTACCTAATCGAGTCTATCATTAGTTTGGTGAGAGAAAGTGGTAGATCCCTGATGCCTATGAGGCTCGGTTTGGTCGACATGTTGGGAGGTCCATATATGGGGTATCTAGGTTTATGTAGATATTGTTACTTTCGAGTTTGCAACACTTACCCCAGTTGGTTGGGGTTGGTCAATTGGAGTGGTAGATCCGGGTACTACTTATGATTATGAGGAGTGGTGGACATGACATAGGCCTTTGAGGATTACTAATCGTAGAGGTGGTCCTATTGTGGGTAGAGTTGGCATTATAGGTCATCACAGTGAGCGACAACATGTTGACATTCTTGTGGAGTAGTTGGGTCGGGCTCGACGTGATGAGGTAGAGTATATTCAAGATGAGCGGGTGCCTCGTGCATAGGGTCAAAGACAAGTTCTAGATCCTCCTCCACCAGCTAGGGATGTTGATTTGTTGCTAGCTCAGATGACTTTGGATAGAGATGTCGAGGTTGCATAGTGACAGGTCACAGAGTCTTTAGTAGATACTATGAGGGTTGAGTGAGATAGTGCGATCGGTGGACTGCATGCAGCAAAGGCTCAGGTACTAGTATTGATAGAAGAGAGAGTGATATTGGTAGATGACATGCTGTAGAGGCTCAAGTACTGTTACTGATTGCAGAGAGAGATACTCTCTGGATAGAGCATGATGGTATGCAAGCAGAGCGAGATAGGCATACACAAGAATCTACCTATTATCAAACTTTATATAATTCTACCATTCCTAGTGCCTCTCGACATCCACGATTTGGGGAGCCTAGTGCTATGAGTGATGGTGGTGGTGATGTTGGTGCCGGTGTAGGTGATCATTCTATGAGACAACCAAATCATTTTGGTTTTTAGTAGTGTTTTGTCTATCCTGCTGGGGTTTTACCATTTTTGATACCTGATCTTCATGTTATTTCATGGTGCAAAGGCATTTTGTAGACATGTGTGTTATACATATTCATTGGACTAGTTGAGACCTCATATATATGTTATGATTTTTGTACTTTCCTATCACACTTGTGTCATTGCGGATGTACTTATGACATTATTTTTTGATGATGATGATATATATGAGATATACCTTCCTCATTTCAACCTTCTTGTATGTTTATGTGATGGTGATATATGATGATGTATGTTTATATGTGTTTTTGTGCTTTTTTGATGTATGGATATGATGTAGATGTGGGAATAATACTTTGTCTTGTTTTATGATGATGGATGTTGATAGATGAATGCCATACATGATACATGATGTTTTTAATTGGTTTATTATCATCATGATATATTTTGATGACATTTGTGGATATAGAATAGATGTGTTATATAGGATGATTGTTAATTTAGAAGAATTATGATGATAGATAGAAAAATGATGTTAATTAGAATAAATATGTGATGTTTGTTAGTTAGTAGAAATATGCTGATGGATAAAATTGATGATGTGACTTTGCTTCACTTTAGATACTTTGTTGTTTGAACTATATTTTTTGATGTATCAAATAGATATGATGCACTAGGGTATGAATTACCAAGGTGATTTTGTATCTATTGCGTGGACTTTGACTTTACAAACAAAGAATATCTTTGTTCATACTAGACATATGAAAACTTTGTTTAAAATATAAGGGGATTGCATGAAAAACATTTCAGACCAATCACACAAAGAGGTATAGAACACGTAACATGTAATTGCTTCACGAACTATTTTAATACAACTTTCATACTCAATAAAGCAAGTATTCACCATGGTAATATTACAAACATATCTTACAAACAACAAATCAAAATGATGCTCAATTGCCCCCATTCCTTCTTCTCTAAATCCTTATGGACATCCTTGAAAGGATCCTGGGAATGAGTCAATAAAATAAATCACATAAGTAAGACCACAAAAAGATAAAAAAAAAGTTGAAGTATCACTTGCCATATCTGTTTAGGGTGGGGCTATTATCCATTGTTGATCATGTCTATTGTAAGAACGGATCCGTTAAGGCATATCTTAGGATGTTGTTGGGACTTGTTTAAAAAGATAGGTAGTTGATACATTTGCATTATTTTTGTCTATTTATAGTTAAATCTTATGCGATTGTTATTGCTTGAAATTTTTAGCTATTGATGTTTGCTTTGTTTGTTTTTTTGTTTTTTCAAAAGGTGATTGGGACAGTTTGTTTATTATGGTTGAAATGTTTATTGTGGACATTGATGACGGGATGAGCCTTTTTTTTTTTTTCTAAGTTTTTATGATGTTTTTGTTTTAATTTCAGGTGACTAACCTAGGGCCTCGAGGGATCATCAAAGATAAGCCTTGTCTACATTGTCTATGCAGAGGCTCGTAGTTCACTTGGTTTGACCTTTTCTATTTTGTGATTTTTTTTGGGATTTTGGGATTTTGTATTTTGAATTTGTTTGGATTTTATAATTTTTGACTAAGTGAAATAAAGCATGTTGGAAACCTAAGGGGATTGACCTAGGGTCTCGGGGGCTAAAAAGCCTTGCCTACCTTGTACACGCAAAGACCACATAGTTCGACTATTGGACTCAAAGCATGATTTTTTTTTGGGTAAACAACATTGACAACATAGATTGATATCCTATTTCTGTGTCTAGAGGATATGTCGTAAGAAATTCACTTGAACTAGCTATGAGGTTCAAGAAAATGTTGATATCTTAGACTATTTGAGTGAAGGAATAACCCAACGATGTTGTTTTGTTTTGATATTTTCTACATGTTTTTGTCTTTGTTGTTTTATAGTGTTTTTAGCTTTTGTTGTTTTATGACCTTGATTGAATTTTACCAGATCTAAACCTTGACTAGCTTCGGGAAGTTGTCCCAAATAAAATGACTTACCCTAATTAGTGACAAGCCGTGATTGGACACATGATTCATGAAATGGATGGGTGGATGTTGTGAATTTTTTTTTAGATAATAATGTATGTTTTATTCATACATAGTGCATGTTTACTAGGTTTTCACTATGGTACCTATTCTAAGAGTGCCACAAAGTGGTTTTCACTCAAAGAATGTTTTATTTCTCTTTACTATTATTCTTGCTTTTTTTTTTTTGTATTTTTTGTCTCTTTTTTCCATTTTTTTGGATTTTTACCCTTTTGCCTAGGGTATTCTGATACGTTTCATGTATAGAATGTTTTGAGGTGGCTATTGTTCAGTGGTTCAGCTAGAGGTTCTCCTTCAGGATTAGCCGAATGATATGCCCCAGAGCCATAACATGTTGTTATGATGAATGGACCTAACCAATTAGGTTCAAATTTACCCTTGCCATCTTGATTCAATTGTATCTTCTAATTCTCCTTGAGGACCAAGTCACCAACTTGAAATTTTCTATCTTCGATTCTCTTGTCATAGCTTCATTTGAGCCAATTTTGATACACACAAATGGTTTAACATGCTCAAACACCTTTCTTCTAGGAGCTCTAATTCATTAAATTTGGATACCTTGTATTCTTCATTGCTTACCATGCCTTTTAGTGAGATTCACAATGAGGGGATCTTGACTTCGACAGGTAAACTGCTTCTGATCGATAGACCAAGGAAAAAGGTTTGGCACCAACAGGTGTGTCGATGCTAGTTTTATACACCCATCAGGCTGGATTTAGCTGCAAATGCCAACCACAACCGACATCATTGACAGTCTTTTTCAATATTTTTAGGATTGTTTTATTGGATGCCTCTACCTACCTATTTCCTTGAGGATAGTAGGGTGTAGAAAATCTATGTTGGATCAAGAATTTGGAACAAACTTCTTGGACATCCCGATTCTTGAATGGGGTGCCATAGTCTGTTACAATTGTTTGTGGGATTCCATACCTACAAATGAGATAATTCAAAATGAATTTTGATATCTGTTTGTTAGTGATATAGGTCAATGGAATTGCCTCTATCCATTTTGTGAAGTATTCTATTGCGGTGATAATGAATTTATGCTTGTTGGATGAAGCTAGTGATATCTTACCTACCAAGTCTAATCCCCATTGTGAAAAAGGCCATGGTGTTGTGATGGGTTTCAACTCTTGTGCTGGTGCATGACCTAGATCATTATGTTGCTGACATTGTAAACACCTTCTAGAATGTTGAATGCAGTCTTGCTCCATGGAAGGCCAATAGTATCCTACTCTGAGTAGCTTTTGGACTAAGTTAGGTCCGCTAGAGTGGGATCCAAAAATACCTTCGTAGACCTCTTGTAAAACCATTTGTACTTATTCTACATTAAGGCACCAGAGTAACATACCATCTAGGCTACAACGGTATAGGGTTTCTCCTAAGATCATAAAATGGGAGGTCCTACGGGTAAAGGTTTTCTTTTGAGTAGTTGTTAAGTTAGGTGGTATGATACCATTTTGGATATAGTCAAAAGTATCTTGGTACCATGGGGAGTTAGGATCAACAACAACACATACCATTTCTGATTCTAGGATGTCGAATTCCAACTCTAGTAATTATTCCACAAGGAATTCATATTTAGGCATGTTCTAAGGAATATCTAGCAGGGAGCCTATTATGGCCATTGCATCAACAACTCTGTTGTTAACCCGAGGAACCTGTTCAAAGGTTATTTTGATGAAGTACTCCTTGAAGCTATCCACCATTCTTTTGTATGGTAGTAATTTGTTATATTTTATTTGGTACTCGTCATTCACCTATCTGATTACTAGTTGGGAGTCTCCGAATACATGTAGCTCTTTTATTCTCCATTCGATCTCCATTTTGAGCCACGTGATAAGAGCTTCATACTCTGAAATGTTGTTTGTACAAGGGAATGCAATCCTGTAAGCTTTGGGTATACTATCTCCCTATTGTGTGAGAAATAATATTCCTGCTCCTGAACCATGTTGAGTATGGGACCTGTCAAAGTATAGAGTCCACTGGCCTATCTATTCTATCATCAAGACGCTCTCATCTATCAAATATATTGTAAGAGGTTTATGATCATCTATGGGTGCTTTTTCCAATTGGTCTACTATGAATTGTCCCTTTATATCTCTCCTATCTATGTACTCTATATCAAATTCACTTAGGATCATCACCCATTTGGCTATTCGATGTGTTAAGGCTTCTTTTTCTTGTAAATACTTGAGTGGGTCCACCTTTGATATCAGTTTCACTTTTTTGTTTAAGGTGTAATGTCTCAGCTTCTTTGTTGAAAACATGACTAAGAGACAAGCTCTTTCAATGGGTGAATAGTTCAGTTCATAGCTCACCAGTGGCTTGTTGATATAGTATACTGCCCTTTCTTTATTGTTATGATCTAGCTATGCCAAGAGAGATCCCAATGCTACTTGTGTGGTAGAAACATAAAGTGTCATCTCCTTTTCCAGAATTGGTGGCATGAGTACAGGAGGAGTAAGTAGGTACTCCTTGAATTGATGAAATTCCTAGTCACATCTCCCATCCCATTTTAAGGTGATGTCCTTGTGTAGGAGATGAGTGAAAGGGTGACATTTTTTGGCCAATTGTGCGATAAATCACTTGATTGATTGTAGCTTCCCTTGAAGGCTCCTCAGTTGTTTGAGTGTCTTTGGTGGAGGCATTTCCATTATAAATTTTACCTTGGAAAGATCCACCTCTATTCCTCTTCTTAACACTATATACCCTAATATATTTCTAAAGATTACTCTAAAAACACATTTCTTAGGGTTGAGTCTCAGATTGTACTATTCCAATCAATCAAATATCTTTGCTAGGTTTGTCAAGTGATCTGCTATATTGATTAAATTTTCTAGGATGTCATCCACACTCTCCTCCATGATTGTGTGTAGTATTTCATGGAATATGGTTGTCATTGCTCTCTGATAGGTTGCTCCTACATTATTCAGACCAAAAGGTATTACATTCCAACAAAAAGTTCCCCAAGCACAAGTGAATGCTGTTTTGTGTTGGTCATCTGGAGAGATCTTTATCTGGTTGTATCCTAAGAAACCATCCATTAAGGAAAGCATCTCATACCCTGCTATTAGATCTACTATCATGTCAATGCTCGGTAATGGAAGTCATATTTCAGACAAGCTTTGTTCAAGTCCCTATAGTTTGTACATATCCTTATGCCCCCAGTAGGTTTGGACATTGGTACTAGGTTCGATATCCATTGTGGATATTCGATGGGTCTAATGAAACTCACATCTAGTAACTTCTTTATTTCTACCTTCACCAATAATGCTATCTAGGGATGCATCTTCTGAGTTTCTATTTGATAGGCTTCGCTCTAGGGATGAAGGCTAGATGATGCACTACTAATGCTGGATCTAGTCCAGGCATGTGGGAATAGGTCTAGGAAAAATTTACCTTTCTCTCGTTGATGAATGCTGTGAATTTTTCTCTCTCCTCAGGATGAAGTGATGTTGCATGGTATGTTATCCTTGGGTTCTCTATTGTACCTACATTTATGGATTTTATTTCCTCTACAAGGAGTATTGATCTTTCTTGATATTCAAATATGGGGAGATTGAATCCACCATCCTCAGGCGCCTCTAGGGGGTTTTCACCCTCAAATGTGTCCTTTATTTTTCTCTTTTCTGGATCTGATAGAGCCACAATGTGGTTTTCTCTAGGGGATCATATCTTTATGTTTTTTCTTTCATTTTTATCACTGGAAAATTAAATCTCTCCTTTGAAGCATGCCTCTTTTCCTAGTTCCATGACGAACCCTGCTTTGTGATCTCCTATTGGTATGTCTGTTCGAAGTCCCATGAACTTTGTGATGGCTTCATAATTCTAGAATTGATCTAAAATAGGTGCATTTTTTTATTGATCCCAATTTATGAGTTGTGGATAACAGAGTGGGAGACTATCATCTTGGTCTGCAAAGCTTATAGAAGTAGGTGAAAGGGTCAATATGGCTCTGGTGTCTTTTTTCCCATTGGGTATCTAGGTCATCATTACTAGATTCAAGGGAATCATATCTTATGATGAAGGAAGGGGAATCCCACTTGTATTCGTTAGAGTCCATTTTGGAATGGTAATAGATGTTGGGAATGGTTTCCATATACTAGAGAGGGAACCTATCAATTCTAAATTTTTCAAATAAATATTCAATGGGTAAATCATTGTCCATGACTTGGTAGATATCCAGTGCCTTGACGCTAGTAGAAGTTTCTCGTTTCTTCCAAAGGGTTCGTCCAGTTTTTGGAATGAGAACATCTTTTGGTTTATAACCTAGCCCCATATTCTTATGCCTTTGTTCCACTATGATAGGTTTTGAATGACCTTGTTTGTGTAGCCCTAGGCCACCTGTTCCATTGTATCCCAGTTGTTTGACTAATTAATACCCCTTAGTGTTAGGATAAATTAAAATGGGTTTTGGTTTTTCGAGTTCTATTTGGTCCTCCTTGTCGATAATAGATGAATGGTCCTCCTCAAATATTTCATCTTTCATGTCTCCCCATCTGGTAAAAATAGTCAGTTTGGCTATCATTTGTATTATCTTGATCTCTTTTGGACCTCCATACACTCCAGGTGTTGGTGGGAGCATGCCAATGCAAAATGCTTGGTTAAAATGGTAGTGTCCATTGCCCTTGTCAAGTACTTGGATCTTAGATTTTGATTTTGGTGGAGGTTGATGGAAGCATGGAAGGGTCAAGATAAGAAAAGGAATGGAAGGCTATATCATTGCTAGGAACACATTGGATTTTATTGTATTTCTCCTCTAACTTTGCACAAAAATGGAAAGGCTCGGGATCAACATATAATGTTACTTCCTTTCCTTCATGTGGAAACTTTAGGCATTGATGGAAAGTGGAGGGGACTTCTTGTAATACATGGATCCAAGAGCATCCCAAGAGTAGGTTGTATGGTAAATCAAGATCCAATACTTGACAAGTATTTTTTGTTACAGCTGGTCCTATCTGCATCGACAACGTGACTATTCCTTTAGAATTTATCTCCAAGTTATCATAGGTCCTTATGGTAATACTCTTGCCTTTTTCAATCATGTCATCAAAATAGCCCAGTTGTTTTATGAATTTTAAGGTACAAATGTTTAAACCTGCACCATTATCTATCAACACTCTTTTGACCATGGTTTTATGAACACCAACCTCTATGTATAGAGCTTGATTATGGAATGTTCTTTGTGGTAAATATTTCTCTAAAAAGACTAAGTGATTACTTGCAGTGATTTTTGCAATCATGGCTTGGAATTTATTGGGATCAAGGTCATTAGGGGTTGACATTTCCAAAGATTTTTCCAATATCTCCCTATGTGCGGGTGATAGTTTTAACAGTTCTAGGATTGAGATAAGGGTAGGTGTCTTCTTTAATTGTTCCACAATGTTGTATTCACTTGGTGACTTAATTATGGGTTTGGGATGTGCTCCTTGTATTGTAACTCTTTTGCAGTGGGTAGTTACATTGTAATTGTTGTCTCCTCCTCTAATAATTACTATATTTTCCCTATTGTCATCAACTTGTGAGAGGGTTCCCAAAACTGTGTCATCGTATGTGTAATTAGCATTATGGTAATATTGTCTCTTTCCTTTATCATTCCTCTTAGTATGGTTTGGGATTGGGTTTGAGTATATTTGTAGGTCCTTATTTCCAGGCCAATGATCAATGTCTACTTCTCCTTCATCTATCAAGTCTTGGATGATATGTTTCAAGCGCATGCAATTATTAGTCATATGTCCTTTACTCATATGGAAATCACACGCCTTTCTCATTATACCATGGTGTCTTAAAGCTAGGTTCCTCATAATTTGGGTGGTCATTTTTTTTTTGAGGTTCTGTTGTACTAGTTTTCACATGACGGTCTCAAGTGACTCACCTAATATAGTAAATTACCTCCTAGGTTGATCATATTTCCTTTATTGCCCTCCCTGATTTGTCTGTTGGTTTACAACCTGATTGTTCTTGGGATAGGTGGTTGGTTGCTTTGTGTATTTTTGGGACCATAGTTTGTTTGTGCCATGTGTGGTTTATTCTGATTTGTGTTATGTGTGTTTCATACTTCTCTAGCATCTACCACTCCATCATTTGTAACGTTTTTGTTCTTAGCCCAAATTTTGGGTTTTTCATTTGAGCTAGAGGGATTATATTTTGAGTTGTTTGTCTTTAAGGTTCCTCTTGCTATGAGAGCTCTCTCAATATCTAACCCATTTTCTGTTATTTCTTCAAATTCTATAAGACATAGCATAGTGAGCTGATATTTTATTTTGGGCAGAACATTCATAATGAATATATCCACCAAATCCTTGTCTGGAATGGACCATTTGCATCGATTCAATTTGTGTCTCCATCTTTGCAAGTAGGAGTTGAAGGACTCTCTCAGGTTTTGTTTGATCATGGACAGACTCATGATGGTGACATCTTGTTCTATGTTAAATGTGAAATGAGCTATAAGTTTGTTGGACAACTCATCAAAAATTTTGATTCCAGGTTGTAGACAAGTGAACCACTCCATAGAATGACTTGTAAGGCTGTGTGGAAAGAGCCTCATGAGATATGCATCATTTTTCTACACCTCCATACATGATACCGAGAAGTATCGTACATGTTCTATCGAATCACCTACTCCTTTGTACTTTCTTTCAAACTTGGGTATCTCAAAGTTTTTTGGAAAGGGCAGTGTTGTAATGGAACGATTTAATGGGAATTTTTTTTTTTCTTGCATGGTGTAGGTATTCTTTTGTTTTCCTATTTGCATATCTATTATTTGTTGGGTGACCACATCTAGCTTTAGTTCCATCTCCATTTTTAGCATATGTGTTTGCAAACCCTGTGTGTAATAACCTTGTTGTCCTTTTAGGTTTTTCTTATAGATTGGGTATTGTGAAGGTACATGACCGTGATAGCCATATGGGATGTAAGGATGGTTAATTACTTGTTGTGTATAAGGAGGGTTAACTCCTTGTTGTGGGGGTGGAACATATGAAAGGTTTCCCTGATGATGCGTTGGCGGGCCACCTTGTTGTTGGGGTGACTGATTGAGGGTGATCTATGGCACACCCTGCTGGTTAGGACTAAAATAAAGGTTACCTTGATGATGTGTTGGTAGGACACCTTGTTGTTGGGATGACTGAGCAAGGGTGCTTTGTGGAACACCCTGCTGGGTAGGAATAAAATGAAGGCTACCTTGATGATGTATTGGTGAGACACCTTGTTGTTGGGATGACTGATGGAGGGTGCTCAGTGGCACACCCTGCTGGGTAGGACTAAAATTAAGGTTACCTTGATGATGCGTTGGTGGGACACCTTGTTGATAGTCTTGCTGGTTGTTTTGAGGAGGATTTTGTGTTCCACTTTGTTGGAGATATTGGTTATTTTGAGGAGGGCCTTGTGTTCCACCTTGTTGAAGATATTGGTTATTCTAGGAAGGTTTGACATTGAATGTGCTCTAAGGTATGTATTGAGATGGCCCCCTTAGTAAATTTGTGCTACTGTTGCTTGTTCAACTTGAGTTAGTTTTTTGAATAAGGGGTTCTCTTTGGGTTGATCACTATTTTGTGAGAACACGGGTGGCATATTTGGCATCTCTAGAGGTTGGGTTATTTGTCTCAAAATTGATTTGTCCCCTAAGGGAATAAGATTGGGGTCTTTGAGAGCTTCTACATTGAAATCCATGGGTAACTTAGCACCACTTTATGCTAGTTTGAAGAAATAGGAGTTTGGGTCTTTTCTTAACAACCTATCCATTAGTTTGAGAACCTTGGAGTTGTTAAAATGTTCAAATATTTCTTCCTCATTTATCTCTTCTTCATCATTTACCTCCTCTATAATTACTTGGTTTGGGTCCTGGTTACCTTGTTCCATAACCTCCTTCTGTTTGCAGCTTATTTCCTCCTCAGTGAAAGTGTCTTTGTATACTAGTCTCTTCTAGGGAGTTTCAAGGTCACTTGGCCTATAGCCCCATGGGCTACTCTTATCATTCATGGTGTTTGTTGGTGGGATACTAGTGGTGTTCTTGTTGGCTTCCATCTTTTTTCTATGTTGTGATCTTGTGGTTATCATAAACAACCTGGGTCTCCTATGGGAAATTGGGGTATCCTCTAGGTGACTCAATTTTCTAAAGGTCTGTTTTTTTCCTATAGATTATGTAAGATACTGGAACTATTAGAATAGACACAGATTCTAAAAATAGTCGAAGGAATACAATTTTGGATTATTTTTGGAAGCTCTTTTGTAGAAGTTATATACCAACCTAGTTCTAGTTTCGTGAAGTGCCCAAAGGTGTTTCTTGAGAGATTTCAGACTTAGATGTTGGAGTCTAAAATGACAACCTGTGGTGTTTACCTTAGGGATCTTGACCTTATGTGAGATCATGAATGGGAAAATTTTCTGCCACACAGGTGGTGGTAACATGGGTCTCTTTGTTGCCATGTCAACTTTCTCTTCCTCTTCATCTAGGATAATTTATGTGGTGAGAAAATGGCAGGGTGTTTTGTTCTTCTGAAAAATGAAGGTTCTTAAGCTGCTTATGATGTTCATTTGTTCACTTTCAATATATGTGATACTAGGTTGAAGGATCGGTGATAGAAGATCTGGTTGTTGAACTGTGGAAGTTGGTCGCCAAATGGTCATAAAGTTTGGTGGTGTTTATGGAATAGTTGATGTGAAGCTCAAGACCCTAGGGTTTGAGTGTTGTTTTGGATGACACTACCTTTTGGAAATCAAAATGTTGAAGAACTAAAGTCTTCCACTTCCTTGTCCAGAGGATATGTTGTGGGAAAGTTTACTTGTACTATCTATGAGTCCCAAGTAATTGTTATTATCATGGATGTCTTGAGTGGAGGAATGACCTTAATGGCTTGTTTGATTTTGATTTCAAATAGGTAAGATGGAAATAATGGATGTGGGACTATCTAACCTTTTTCCTTTCCATTTGTTTTGGTTTGAACAATGATCTTGTGAGCAAGTCTTTTTCAATTTTTTCTTTGTGTTTTGAAGTATGGCAAGTGATAAGACAACACTTGGACTGACTTAGCAAGCATGGAATTATGTGACCTTTATGTCTATAACTTAGGTTGTGAAATCACAACACCCAAGCCATAGTTCCCAAATATTTACTTTGATTAATGTACCATGAAATCAAAGCCAGAATGTTCAGAAACCTTTAAGGAAAGATCCTTTCAAAGGGGTGCAAACATAAGGCTTATCTTACAAGGTTGCACTAAATCAAAGGATTTTTGGTTTAACCATCATGTTCAATATTTGTTTTGAATGCGTTCTTTTCCTTTAAATCAAACAAAAAATTTGATGTCAAATTGTTTTGAATGTAATGGGCCAAGTTTAACATAAACTAGCCATTACAACCCTAAGGGATAAACACCATTCTCTTAGGTGGGCCTGCCTCACGCTCCGAAGAGATGATTTTACATGTAACTTATGGCGCAGGCCTGTAGTCAGACATGACAAGTAACTTCTTATAAGTAAATTCAGATGCACCACTTTCAAAGAACATTTTTGGATAATAGGGTAGCTTCTTAAACAATTTGGTTCTTAGTGGTAACTGTGAACGCAAAAATCTGAAACTCACCCACTGGCCACTTAAGACTCTTTAACTGTTCTCATTCCACTTAAGGTATGATATTAAGTGCAGTCTGTTGTCAGTATGACTTGAAGCTACTTTTTTACAAGTTCACAACCTTTAATATAACTTGCTAGTAAATATTCTTCGAGACCTTGCAATGAGTTCTCCAATGCAGGATGTATCTCAAGGAAAGCCCCCTCTTTAAGGTAAACTTAAAAATAAAGTGTAATGCTCAAAAAATGTTCTTTCACTCACCCAAGAATGCCAAAAGGTGTGAGGGTTGAAGATAAAACACTTTTAGCTTTTTCCTATCAATGAATGCACAGTGAACAATCCATAGCAATTTGATTTATTTAAATTACCTCAAGCGATGTTATCCATAAAATTTTGTAAATAAACAAAACAAAGTTCTTTTTAACTTGCACCAATATGAAATGTTCAAGACATCAAGCAATTAAGATAGCAATGGTGAAATATCACAAAAAAAAATTGCTCATTTTTATGAGCTCCAATAGAGGTGTTTCTAAGAAAGGCAATCCTTGTCCTATCTTGGTCAACAAATTTAAAATGTGCGTGCGTCAACAAAATGAAAAACGTTTTCACTCTTTTTATGCACCAAAATTAAAGGTTCCTACTTCTACAAATATTAAATGTGTTAATTTTTAGAGCCCAAAACTGAATTTTCTTTGTTCTTTTTATGAGCATCAAATGAAAGTTCCTAAGTTAAAAAGCTTAAAATTTGTTCTTTTTAACAACACAAAAATCAAAGTGTGAGTTTGTTGTTGTTCTTTTTTAGAGCACTAAAATGAAAATTCCTAAGTTAATTAAAAGTAACTCAACAACTCAGACTGATCATCTTCCCTACAATAATCATGTTAGAGTCATTGGAATCCTACATCAAATCTATCAATTCCTTCTTACACATCCAAAAACAAACGCCTGTTAGTGAAAAAAACTATTAAAAGAGTGTAGGATTCGTGCATTTGTCCATAAGAACAATTGCTTAGAACAAAAAATACAAATGCACAGGTTTCAGACAATTGCACAGTTTTAGAAACAAGTGCTAAAAAACCCTGTCAGACAAATGCTAACTTAAGAAATTACAAAATGCACCAGTTTTAGACAAATGTGCCATTCCCATGAAAAATGCATAGTTCTTCTAACAAATGCACCATTCTTCTGACAAATGCATAGTTTTATTAATAGAAAAATGTTTAGACTTTCCGGATAGATACTCAGGTCTTTTGGATGAGCACATGAAAACTTTGACAAAAGCGTTTCCTGAACCTGCAGCTTCAAAAATGACTCAAATGAATGCTAGAGGAGGGGACAAGGGTCTCACCAGGAGTGCCAGAATGTGTGAGGGGGAAAAATGATGTTAGATTAATGATCCAAAAAGGACATGAAAGCAATCTGACGAAGAAATCTAATCTACAACCAAAAAGCTTAAATCTAAAATATAGAAACTCCTACACATATGAAATTGAAACTATTCTATTGCAAGCATGATGATGAACCTACTGATTACCAAATTAAATGAATACAAACAATAGGCTTTACCATCCCGTAGCAGTGTATTTGCTTGATGTTGGATTGTTCTTATCACATCAAAGCCTCCAAAGTTCATCTGTAAAGTGTGGATGAATGCTTGTTGTGTTTGGTTGATCAAAGACAATGGATGAAGCTCTTTCACGAATGATCTTGACAACACTTCATTGGTCAATGTATGTTAATTCTTTGATCCTTTTTTGTGAGGAGAGAGGTTTTTTATATAGAAAATGAGATTTGAAATGGATGATCAAGATTGTTTTGAAGAATATCTAGATCAACGGTCGGAGTGTGTTGAGAGGATTTAGACCTCAGAGAATTGTGCAAAGTGGATTGCACAATTTGTGTGATTGGGAAATAGATTGGTCAGCGAGGGATGTGATTGATCAGTCAAGTTTGTGATGGCTTAGTTAGGAATGTTATGTTTTAGTTAACAAAATAGATTGATTAGTTAACAAATTAGATTGCTTAGTCAGCAATCATAATTTGCTCAATCAGAAAGTGGATGGAGAATATGAATTAATTGATTTAATTAATTAATTTCTTTTTGGATTTTGAATGTACAAATCAAGTTTGAATTTTGCAAAAAAATTTGCATTAGTTTGATTTGATTTTTGATAATTGATTTGAATAGTTTGATTTTCAAATTTTGGAGGGAAAGTGTTGTAATTAAATTATTATTTAATAATTTAATCCACTTAGGGGAATAAGATGTTTTAGCGACGTAGTTAAATAATTGGCCTTATTTAATCAATCGGGATGAAATAAGGTGGGATTAGGACTTTATTAAATAGATAAGATTTATTTAATTGGTCGAAATGATGAAACGTGAATTAAACAAATGATGTTGTTTTATTTAATTAATAGAGGAATTAGGGTTTTTGGGACTTTATTAAATAAATGAAATTTATTAAATTTGTTTGAAATGATGAAAAAGTGAATTAATTAAATAATGTTATATTATTCAATTAATAAAGGAATTAGGGTTTTTGATGTTGTTTTGATGTGATGTGATATGGTATGATGCAGGAACATTGTGGTATTATTTCAAGATGATCTGAGACATTACGAGATAGTTCTGAGATGTTCTAGGATGATTCTGAGATGATGTGAGATAATATGAGACATTACAGGATGATTCTGAAATGTTTCAGGGTGATTCCAAGATGATTCAAGATATTATGGGATGATTTTGAGTTATTATGAGGTGTTACAGGATGATTTTGAGTCATTTGGAAGTGTTATGGGATGATTCAGAGTCATTCTAAGATGTTATAGGATGATTATGAGTCATTTCAAAGTGTTACGGGATGATTTTGAGTCATTTTGAGATGTTGCGGGATAATTATGAGTCATTTTGAAGTGTTACAGGATGATTCCAAGTCATTTTGAGATGTTACAGGATGATTTTGAGTCATTCTGAGATGATCAAAGATGATGTTCCATATCGTTTGATGTTGTTTGAGGTTGTTCGATGTTGTTCAGTGTTGTTTGATGTCGTTCAATGTTGTTTGATGTCGTTCAAGGTTGTGTGATATATGTCAAGTCATTTTACATGTCTACACTTATGAACACATTCACCTTTTTTAACCTTTTTTAATCTACTACTATGACTCTTCAAAATCCTCTTTATAGATGTATAATCTAAATATGTGAACCAAGATAGAGAGATATTCATGTATGCTTCTTGTCATAAATCTACCTAAATCAACTACAAATCTAGATTGAACTATATTTTCACACGGTAGTAGACTTGGATTTCGTGGTTGATATAACTTTCCAAGATGAGTTTCAAATAGCTTGGCTTAATAACATGTCACCTGAATTAGAATGTCAAATGCAATTAGCATCATCACTTTGTATATGTGGCTAATTAAAATGCAATACTAACTTTACAAATTAGATATGGTTTAATGGCCCCAAAGTTTCTATCCACTTAAGAGTATGCATGAAGATTAGTCATATGAACAAATTCATCTTTCTTAAACTTCTTTGATATACTCTAGAATATGACTAGATCTAAAATCCTCTTTATATAGACATAATCTAAACATGTGTGAACCAAGAAAAAGATATATTCCATGATACACTTTTATTGTCACATAGATACCTAAATCACCTAAAAAATGTATTGAACTCTATTTTCACAATTGGTAGTGTTTGGATTTGTAGTGCTTGATATAGTTGGGACTAGTTTAAAATTGAGCTTGGTTTAATAATATGTCACCTAGATTACAATGTCAAACATAATTAGCATCATCACTTGATATGGTCTAGTGGCCCCAAAGTTCCCCTCCACCTTAAGGGCATGCAAACTGTAGTGCCCCTCCATGATTCACTCTTTCATGATGTTTGAAAAATATTGTTTTGGGTTGTTTAGTTTAAGTTGTTTGTAAAATGTTGTTCTTGGTTAATTGTTTCATTAAATTAAATTATTAAGAAACAAGTAGTTTGGTGATCAAATATAAACATAATTATTAATAATGATGGTTTTTAATAATTAAAAGTGTGGAAAAATATTACAATACAAAATAAAATATTAAAACGGAATGTGATAATGGAAACAAAAGAAAAAATAATTAAAAAGATAGAAAAAGATTTCTTGGAGAACATGTGTGACTTTGAACAAGTTGTCAAAAAAGAAACTTGTTGTTTATTGGAGATTTTATCTAATTTTTGTTTTCAAAAATAAAATAGCCTTCTCTTTTGTAAATAAGGATTATTTTTTTGAGATTTTGGGGATAATTATGGATTTTTTGGGGGTTTTTCAAGAGGAGAAGAAATGGTTTTACCTGCAAGAATAATTTCTTTTGTGGTAGATTGTGTGGGAAAATTTGGGGATTATTGAAAAGAGTGATAGGGGATTTTCAAAAGGTGGTTGTTGCAACAGAGATTTCATCTTGGCAACGAATCTCCAACTTTACCAAGCGATTGGATACAAGTTTCGTTGTTCTTCCAAATTTTATCTCTGTGTTTGAAAATGAATGTTTGTTGCATGATTTAGCTTGAAATTGCGGGTTCCACTTATTTTATTTCCATTTAGAAATAAATAATAATAAGTGTATTTTATTTAAATATTCTGCATTCATTGCTTTCTAATAAATAGTCTCTCCTCCTATTGCTTGCATTGTGGCGAGTTCTTGCAGCCATTTATCTTTTGTTTGAAATTTTTTTAAGCCTTTTCAACATAACAATGTGTGTAGTCCTACCATCATTGTGCACCATGTAATAGCAATCTATTTGAGTCATTCGATAAAAGAACCCTAGCCCATTTGTATTTGCATTGAAATTTTTATACATTTCCTCAACTCTTAGCGCACCCTCTTATCTTGTGGTTTTGTCACTGCAAGTGATTGCATGCCTCCATTACACCATGCAACATTATATCCTTATTTGTGTATAGGTTTCAGCTTGATTTCCCATGAGTATTGTATGTGGCGGTGTTACAATATAGGCTGCATTTAAATGTCCATGCTTAAATTTTAGGTTTGGGTATTTCATATTTTTCATATGAAGTTGTATGATAATAGGAAATCGATGAATCTACAATAGGAATGGGAATCGATATATGTGGACATTCATTGTATGTACTATTCCTTCAAATTCAAATTCTTTTATGATAGGTGATTTGATTGAAAGTTGTCTGAACTCATTTCATAATAGCAAAGTTCATCTTGGCTACATAATCATTGGAGTCTCTTGTATGTGAATTATCCCCCCCTGAATCTATATTGATATTGTTAAAGTTGAGTTTGTATTGGTTTGATTTATGCATATATAGGATGGGTTGATACTCAATAGTTACATTTTTTTTTTTTTTTGAGAAATAGGGGTGGTGATCTTAATACCCGAGTTTTAAATTGTCTCTGAAGGTTTCAAATTCTTATGTAATGCTTGGATTTGTTAATACTCATTATTTTTATTTTATTCCTTATGCCATGTATTTTGTATATTGTTTTGGCATTATAGTTATTATCTGCTTTAGAGCATAAGTCGCAACATGTGTAGGATCCAAAAGTATAGTGTTGCTGGAAATTCTCAGCCTATATTCTTATATGATCAACTATATAAGTAATGCTATAAGGGATATTTATGTGTGGAGTATGCACAACCCTTTTTGAGCTACGCTATCCAACCATCTCCTCAATCGATGCCCTCTCCTTGCGTCGACCCGAATTGGCTTGGTTTTTTTATTGATTATTGTATGTTTTAAATTCTAATAGCAACCTCTTTTATTATTGCCCAATAAAGAATTCTCTCCCTTGTGTTTCACTACCCATATTGATTGGAAATAAATTTAAAATCTTTATTATTGCTACCATGGCATCCTCCCATGTATTTTTCTTTTCCTGTGCCTTATATGATGCCTTGTGGTTGAGATCGCTACTTACAACATAGTAAGAATTAAGCCTTCGTTTTGGCTATGTGAATTGATCCTTTCCCCAATGTTTTATGTTGGAAATTGAGTATCTTTGTTCAATCGATGGTTTTGTCCAATGTTTAAGTTCGATATTCAATATGTTCAATGTTCTTCATATACAAAGATCATCCATTGTGATACGAACTTAGTTAATATACATATTGAAAGGTAATCGATTTATGTATATTGAATTTGGTAATTCAATTATGTTAGAATTCAATTTTTGTACATTATATTGGTAATTCGATTATCTATATAAATTTTTGAGCATGCATTAAGTTTGGCATTTGATTCTTATAAATATATATAAATATATATGTGTATATATATATATAAATGTATATATATGTATATGTATATATCTATATATATTTATATGCATTTCTATGTTAATATTTGATATAATGAACTATAAACTGCATTTTATTAGTAATATATATATATATGTATATGTATATGTAGGTATGTGCATAAAAATGTAATTGTAAAGCTAGAAATAAGCACATTTTAGGAAATGATACACTTTGGGTTAACTTGAGAGTTAGTTTAGTCTACATTACAGCTAAATCTAATGAATGATTATATATATATAGGTTAAGTACTATCTGGGAATAAGTATATATATATATATATATATAGTATTGAAATATGTATTTGAATGTATAGATGTGAACGTGTGAAATAAAGATTGAATATTGATTGATTAGTATATTTTAAATTGTATGGTTTATATGTGAATTCTTGATATGCATAAATTAATACGATTTATTATTATTAAGAGATTCAATATATACCATGGTTTTACTAATAGGATATTTCTGCCCATGTGGATTAATTGGTTATGCAGATAGTGAAATTGGAAAATTAAATAGGGTGAAATTGATTTATTTGTCATTAGATAATTGAAGGTTTTGTTTAAATGAATAAATTAAATTGTCTCTTATCAATGAGTATTGAATTCTCTCATAGTCAATTTGTAAATGCATTATGTAAATAGCCATTCATAAATAATGTTATTGTAGTAGATGATCCAATTGGCCGAATTAGGTGTCTAAGTTAATGAGAATTATGAATGTGAAAATAATGTGTTCATGGTTATGGGTGGCTGATTGAGTCATGATTATTGGTTTAAGTGTTTATGCTATTGTTAATGATGGATATATTTTGTGCAAGTTTGGTTAAGTTTTGTGTCTTGGGAAGTGGTTAAGGTTGATTTCCTGTTATCAGCTAGATTTGCACCCTGTTGAATGTGAAATTCAATACTCCAGTGTAACATGGGAAGACCTCTCAAAGTGTGGGCTTTGATAAGTAGAGGTCAACCTCCAAAGAAGGCCGAATTCCTATCTGGATATATCACCTAACTACTGATTCTTGAGGGGAAAAGGGAGAATGAAAAATTAAAGTGAAAACTGATAAAACACTATTCCATGGTGATACACCTAAATGTTAATTTGACTTGTAAACAACTTACATACACAAACTAATCAAATGAAAAAGCTCAACTCACACAACTCAACTTCATATGCCTCCTGCATAAGTATTTCATAAGAAGACCTTTAAAATGCTAAACTCTTAAAGGGAAAAATGACTTTCACAACTATAAGCATTTGCACTTTTTGATACAACTTATGACCTGCAACATGCATGTATTTCTGCAAAAGGTGCTAACTTTGAGACAAAAATTGCAAGGAATTAGAAAACATTCACAAGAAATCTTATCTATTAAACACTTGCACACAGTATAACAGAAGAATTGAGAAGGTAAAATACTTTACTTCATTGATTTTCAAGGCATCTATTATCATTCAAGTCAAAAGAGTTACATAAATCTTCTTTTCTTTGTCAAAGGACTATAAAAGTCACTAACTCAGAAAAAGCACCAAGTAAGAAATAATTACAAAATGAATCCCATAAGTGACTAAAATCCATCAACTCACAACAAGATCCACCAAAATAGCTCCTGGAAACCTCCGATCTCGTATGCCTCCAAAAAGCCTATTTTCTAGCAACTGAAATTCTTCCAAATGAGCTCACAAATGCTGAAAAGGTCAACTTTGACCAAGTCTAATATGATAAGTCATCAAACAACCCCTAAAAAGCTCAAAAACTTGGTCAAAAGCCTAAATCTCCTCCAACAAAGATGAATCACCTCCTATATGCTCTCCTTTGCTCCAAAAAGCAATTAAATGAGTCAAAACAACTCCTCAAACTTTGGCACATGTTTGCCAACCGATTCCAATCTCCTCTATATTATTTTCATGGCATAAATGAAAGCATATCTTTCACTCCTCCTCATGAATTAGTCCTACTGAGCATATGCTCCTATTTTTGCATTTTAAATAATAACCTAAAATAAGTGATTTATAAAATCATCACTTAATTAAGTATTTTATAATGTAAATAAATGCAAAAAAGCACCATGTATTATTCGACCATGATAACTTAAAAATTCACAAAGATTAGTGACATGTCATATATAAGGAGGAAAAACTTAAAAGATCATAAAATCTTCTAAGGCATTGGAAATAAAAAAGCACAAAACCACGGGTCCATTAGTTTGATATTTCATTCATTTTGCTAAATCAATGGAAAAAATGCCATGCTTTTGTCAGCATCATTAGGGTTATGAAAACCTGAATTTAAAAACAATAGCAAAGAAAAAGAAAACTTCGGTTCATTTGTTACCCGAAGCTTCGAGAAGGAGCTAACACCACCGCTAGGGTTTCTAAGAAACTCTCTTGAAGGTTTCCATGTGTCGCCATCAGGGATTTTGATAGGAGCTCTGTGAGTGACTTCTATGGCAGGATTTATGGTGCCATTACCTGAGATTTCAAAGGCTTTTCTGGCAATTCTTCACGCAAAACAACAGGTATAGGCTCGGGTTAGCTTCTATAAGCAAGATTTTGCATCCTCCAATTTTTTGTAGGAAAATTCTTGCTCGAGTTTTATCTTTCATGCATTTTCAAGCATTTTTTCATGGCCACGAGCTATATTCAAGAAAGCTATGGCTTCCAATACTTTGAAATTTCTCCATTACCATTGAACATTGTTTGTAGCTTGAATTATTTCCCTTCAGGCTTGGTCCTGTATCTGTTTGTTGTGCATTTAAAATAGGCATTTCTCCTAATATTCTAATGGCAACTTATTTCTTTCCTCTATATTTTAGCTCATTATTATTTTTATGGCCGCAACCATGTATTTTCTAGCATTTTCTATTTTCAAATTTCATTCATGGCCGAGGGTTTGATTCATGCAAAAGTTCTTTTGCATTTCTCCAATACATAGAAAACAAGATTTTTGTCTTTAGGAAACTCACTACCTCTTTTGTCACATTGTCTCTTTCAGATTTTGTACTATGGCTTTACCTATTCAACTTCATTGTTTTTTCTCATTTGTTGTTGCTCATTTTTTGTTCAATTAGCACATAAATGAGCTTTAGATCATAGAGAATAGTTTGCACAAAACAATGGTGATGAGGATACTCCATTATGAGTGCCTCTAACACCCTTTCAACCTCTCCAGTGATCTCTAAAACCTTCAACTTCTGTAACCCTCCTATGACTGTCATATAACTTGTATTGGTGTTTCTACCTTGCAACAATCACCTATGGGTTGTATGTCCATCTTTTTTTTTTATGAAAGATTCGATGCATTTTTTATGGGTTTGTAGAAAGAAAAACCCCTCCATTTACTCACAGACCGCAACCTTAGCAAAAACATGAAAGAAATCCATTCTTGTAGCTCCCCTAACCTTGAACCGAGCTTCCATGCACTGTATCTGGATTTTCATTGACATTTTCACCTCTTTTAGGTTTCATAAGCCATTTCTCCTTTACTAATGAGATCAACATACTACATTTGGAGCTATCACTATTCAGAAAATGACTCATGGATATTGATGAGAAACTATAATCCACTGTTGAATACTTCATTCTAGATGATTCTCCTTCTAATTTATAATGTTGGGATCATCATACATCATATTTTCATTTGAAAACTTCCTACAGTTGCTGCTATCATGGCACTGCATTGTGACCTTTATGATTGCTGTATTTGTTGTTTAATGATCTCCCTTAAAATTGTAAAGACTGTATCCCTAATGCAGTATCCTAATCATTGTATTTGCATTTACATGCATTCACTGAAGCTTAGTTGTGAGCAAAATGTAGAATGTGAAAGTATTCAATCTGTATCCACCTAAAATTTGTTCTGGAGAATCCGATTAATTAAATACAACTTATTTGATTAATTATCCTAAATTCCTTTACTATTGAATAAATAGAAATATTTATTTATATAGTTCACGTCCACATTCACATTTAAATTCTTCTAATTCTTCTATTATCTCATCTTAATTAAATAAAAAAATTAAATACTTTGTTTGATTTAATTATCATTTCCCTATTTTATTCTATCACATCAATCTTAAATTAATTTAAATAAAGGTTAAACACTTTATTGATTAATTACCATATTCTTCTATTTTATTTTAATAAACAACTTCTATAGTTTGTTTTATTAAATTATTTATCCCTCTTTTACTAATTTAAATAAATAAAAAATATTTAAATAAAGGCATAAGGAATATTCTTGTATATTTCCTCAAAATCAAATTAGATATCCTATGTCTAATTTATGTCAAAATATATCAAAATTAATGGCTTCAAACTTCATGGGAAGTTTTGGAGACAAATTGCAAATTCATCTCTCAATCCTCTTCCATCAATCCTTCCTCTTCTCTTGCCTGGTGTTTTCATGGGTAGAGACAATCCCCAAAATCTTCTCAATCTCCTCCATCTCTCACCATTCAATCCTTCAGATTGAATCCAAGCCTCTCTTTTCTATCCCTGTGCATTTCTTGTCTTGGGAAATCTATAAATACAACTTCATTCAAACAATAAAAGGATCCAGATTATCAAGTTTATGCACTCTTACTCTACAGGAATTCAGGAATCAAGCCTCAAGCCTCAAGCATTTCAAGCATCCAACATTCTAGTTTTTATAATCATGGTTGCCTCCTGTAGCTTCATCTATTAGTTTTCATGTCAATCCATGTTACAGTAGTTTCTTTTATCATTTAGCTTCACATCATTGCATTAGCATCATTCCATTCTTTGGATTTTCATTTTAACAGTTATAGTGTTATTTAAATCTGAGAGCACAATAGCTTAATAAATCTTTGAAGATACGAGACAATGAGACACTTTTAGTAGATTATTTGCTTAATCTTTGATACAATGTTTCATTAAGAAGTGTTTTATTCTTTTCTACTTATTCACACTTACACAAACATTTTTTTGCCTGTATACATATGCTTTAATTTTCTTCAAAGAAAAAATGATAGATGAAACTATCATATGCCTCGATGCTTTTTTGTCCATTGTACTTCCTTCTTACTGACCTTAAAGCATTTCATACTTGTCTAAAAAAAAACCTCCTTATGAATATTCTGGTAAATACATCAAGGAAAAATGACAAATGACCTTAATGTAGGCATATTCACAAGCTCCAATGAGCTCATTATTATGAAAATAATTCACACCACTTGGTAAGTTGGACTCAACCCTTGTGGGAGCCACATTTCTCTCCACTTACCAACATGAAATAGACCAAAATAGTATCATAATAACACCTGTATCTGCACATGAAGAAAACATGTTAGAAAAAAAATGCATATTTTAGATGTGTATGATGATTCAAATGGTTTTTTTATGGACACCTAAAGTATGCATTTTTCTTTTAATGCACATTGAGACTAGTTTATACATGAATGGGTAAATTATCATGTATGGTATGCAAGCTTTCATTGCTTGGAGCACTTCTCTAACATCATTGCTCGTTAGGCTTGAAATGGAAAGATCAACTTTCTTGTCCTCATGAAATTTATGTTGATTCCGCATGAGTTTTTATGGAGGCTGCGGATTGGTAGAGGCTACCAGGGTAACCTAGGATGGGGGTCGGGGCCTAGGAAGATCTTCTAGT
Source organism: Sequoiadendron giganteum (assembly GCA_007115665.2). NCBI lineage: Eukaryota > Viridiplantae > Streptophyta > Pinopsida > Cupressales > Cupressaceae > Sequoiadendron > Sequoiadendron giganteum. The sequence goes on along the minus strand of CM021105.1, from coordinate 336,616,035 downwards.
GTAACCCATAGTAAGCTATGTGATGGAACTCCTCCCTATTGCAATCCAACATTCCCTAGTTATGTTTTCCCTTTTGTTGTGTGTGCCTCTGGAAGCGATGTATGTGTTTATGTGATGTTAATGTTGTTGCAGTGTTGTGTTGGAGCCATGTTTACTCTTGTTTATGTCAACCCTCTATCTTCTTGATTGTTTACTTGTGGTGGGACCTTATGTTATCTCCTAGCATGGGGGGTGGACCTTAGGGTTCCACATGGTTGGGAGGTTTGTGCTTTTTACTACATTGGGTTTCCCTTGTTGTTCATGTGCGTGAAAGAGGAACTTCGTGTAACAATTTGGCACCCACCATGGGGCCTTAACCCCATATTTTGCAAATATTTCTGAAAAGTGTCACGCAGGTTTCTGGCATGTTATGTTTTAGCGCTTCCGTGAAAAACTATAGCGCATCCGTGGAAAACTATGGCACTTCCATGCTCTATTTCGACACTTCCGTGAAACTATAGCGCATTCGTTAAAAGTTTTAGCATTTTCTACTATAGCATTTCCATGAACTATTTTGGTGCATCGGTCACCCATCTCCAATATAGTTGATATAGTGCATCCGTGAAATACTTTAGCGCTTCGCTACTCTGTTTTAGCGCTTTCAATTTTAGTGCATCTATGAAATACTATAGCGCTTTCATTGACTGTTTTAGTGCTTCTGTATTTTTTTTATCTGGATCCGACGCAACCGCGACCATAATTTCATTTTGATACATTTAGACTAAAATGAACAAATCCTAGGATAATCATTTGGTTTAAAATTTATCAATCCTAGGGTAGCCATCACACTTTTTCTATATCAATTAAAATGGACACCATGATTTTTGTGAAGCAAAATCTTCACATAGATTAGCAAAATTTGTCTTTTGGGCTTAAAACGAATCATTTATCTGCTGTGCTTGTGTGGTGAATAGGCTTATGCTCTCCCCTTAACTAGGTGATCAAAGTGCCAGACTCATCCTTTATTTTCATGCAAATTTACGCTTTTGTTAAAATCTTTAGAAGGCTTGCCGTAGTGGGAAAAAGTACTCTCCCTATGGGAATGACCTAAGTGGGAACTGTACACATCTAAAAATGGTCACGGTTAACCAAACCTGTTAATTAATTAAATATGAATTATTTAATTAATATTCTTAAGTCATCTACATAAATAAATTTAATTATTTATTTATATTGTTCATTTTTCCAATTCTTCTAATTTAATTAAATAAATAAGTTTATTTAATTAATGCTATCTTCCTCTTAATTAATTAAATAGATTTCACTATTTATTTATATTAATTATCACAAGTTTAAATTCTAAATTTAAATGATATTCTTCATTTCACATTTAATTAAATATTTTCAATATTTAATTTAAACACTTTTTAAATTCTTCACTTTTCCCACATAATTAAATATTTTCAATATTTAATTAAAAAGATTTTTCTCTTCTCAATAATTAAATATTTTCAATATTTAGTTAAAAGCTTTTCATTTCCCACACATAATTAAATATTATCTATTTTAATTATGGACACATCTTTCATTTGTCTCTTCATTTTCCATCTGTCTCTTAAAATTCTATCTTCTTTTCGAATTCTCGATCTCTCACCATTCATTTTAACAGGTTTGAACTCAGTCGTTGATCTTGGCCAATTGAATTCTTGCCTTCAAAAATCTATAAATACAGCCTTCTTGTGAGTTGAAAAGGACCTCGAATTCTAGATTTTCATACATAGTTATTATAGTTGCATTTTAGTTTTATCAAGCATAATCAACATTTTAGTATTTCAATTTCATAGCTTTAAGCATATTAGCAATGCACATGCATTTTTATTAATCTCATTCTCTCAAGCTACCATTCTACAAACTGCTGTTTAAAACAACTGAGAGCCAACATCTTGAAACGAATCCTTGGAGATAGAGGACAATGGGAGGAATTTGAAGAAGTTGCCTATGTTTAGAGTTTGCGTTTTTCTTTCTTTAACTTAGTTTCTTTAATCTAATGTTTCATTGGTGTATTAGATTAGATTCATTTTGATTTACACATTCTAACGTACACATTTTTGGTGCCCACCATGGGGCTCAACTCTGCATTTTAATATTTCTTTTTGTAGGTTTTTCTAGTAGGTGACAGACTAAAATCGCGTTTTGGCGCATACGGTCTTGGTTCAGTGCGTACGAATACTGTTTCGGCGCATTGATGAGATATTTCGGCGCATGCATTAACTGTTTCGGTGCATCCATGTCTTGTTTGGGCACATAGACACTTTGTTTCAGCACATCCCTATGAGATCTTTTAGCGCATATGTTAACTGTTTCGGTGCATAGACGATCTGTTTCGGCACATACAATTGTAAAAAATTTAAATTCTGATTCCGACGCCATCCGCGGACAGGATTTTTTAAATTTTATTTTAATGGAATGAAGCAACCCTAGGGTAGACATTTAAATCCGAATTAACCAATCCTAGGATAGTCACCAAACATAAATTTCTTTTGGTTAAAATGAATCCCATGTTTTTGGTGAAGCAACATCTTCACTTAGTGTAGAGAATTGTCAATTTGGGATTTAAAATTGAACCATTATTGTTTGTTGTGATTGTGGGTAATAGGTTTATGCTCTCCCCTTAACTAGGTGATCAGAACGCCAGACTTATCTTTTATTTCGTACAGTTTAATGCTTTATTACATCCTTTAGAAGGCCTGCTCTTGTGGGAAAAAGTACTCACCCAAGAGGAATGACCTAAGTGGAAACACCTAAAGCCAAGGTTTCCAACTCACTTTAATCAAAAGCAAGTTGTTGATGAAAATCCAACTTGACAGTAGTGCGCAGGATAACCATCCCCAAAACTTTTGTTCTAAAGGTTGGGAGGTCTCTCAAGGGAGTTTATATATTTGCCACACTGAACAGATATCCTTACTAAAAACCATAGTGTAGAAAGCCAGCTATGTCAGTATCCAAACATCATCTTAATCATGGTGCAAGGGGAGGGAAGAATCTTCCCCCAAGACACTCACCATATAGTCGCCACAGATTGTTTGCTCAAGGGATTCAATATCCACTTCCATCACTTTGAGTATGCACCTAGAAAAGACAAAAACATGGGTGCCCTCTAGGGGGTGACATGGCTGTGTGAGTCGACGCGATTTTAAGCTATGGGCTGTGATTATTATGATGACCTATTTGACAAATTAAGATTGAGTTTGACTGAATTGCTTATCTTGTTCAAAACCTGTGAAAATCTCAAGAATATACACTCTTTGTTTAGATTTTAGGATTAACAGAACAACTATCTACTCCTTTATGCTGTGTTTTTCACGTTTAAATTAGATTAAGATCATCCAAAAATATCAAAACTATCCAAACATGTCTGTCTCAGAGGTCTAGCAAATAATTTAGCGCATTGCTGCTCTGTTTCGACGCATTGTTGCTCTGTTTCAGCATATTGCTGTTCTATTTCGGTGCATCTGTGCTATGTTTCGGTGCATCCATGCTCTGTTTTGGCGAATCCAATAACTATTTCGGTGCATCCATGCTTTGTTTTGGTGCATTCAATCTCTGTTTTGGGGCATCTGTTTTCTAAGCCTAGGTAACTTTCTAACTTTCAAAAATCAAGTCTTATCAGTCTAGTCTTTCCCATGCTCAGAGTTTGGAAGCCCTAGAAAGAAGTCCCTAGAAAGAAAGATTAGAAAGCCCAAGAAGTCCCTCAGTTATAAGAAGATATTGAAGAAGAGGAAATTTCTATATTAAAGTCGAAAGGTCCTGCTTGAACACAGAACCTTTATTCATCGATATCATGACTATATTAGAGGTTTCACTAACGATTATGCTGTAGAACCTTTATACTCACAAGATTTCTTTCAAAGAAGAGCCCTTTCTCAAAGGCACAACTATAGTCAGCGTATTCATTCTTCTTATATTCCCAAACCTGCAATCACATACGCTACTCGTCCAAATCAAATTTTGCAGTAGAGAACTCAAACGCATTAGGCATTCATTAAATTCATCTTTCTACAAAGCTAAGATCAAACTTCACAAAGTGCAAAATCATCTTTATTTTTGATCTTTGGTTTAATTCCCACAAATAGGATTTTCATCCTTTCAATCAGGGAATCACGAGCTAAAGATTAAAAATCTTTTAAGTCATAAAATCTTCATTCTATCCCGACTTTCATATCCATCACCATTGCACTATTTCATTTGATCAAAGCTAGTAAGATTTGAGTAAAGCATATGCTTTTTATCACGAGATCTCAAAAAAATATAGAAAAAGATGAAGGTACAGTGAGAAAAATGGGTGATAATAGTGAGAGGGAGGAAAACCTCTTTAACAATTCAAGTATTGAAGAGTTAACGGAAGAAAAACTTCAAGAAGCAGAACAGGATCCCCAATTCCATACTCTTATGGAAAGGATTTTAGAATGAAACAAGGAAAGATATTTCCTTTCATTAGCTAATCAAGGAGCTAAGTTACCCACAAATTTTAACATAGAAGGGATTAAAGAGGATCCTGAAATTCCTCTCAATGATTTTGGTGCCCGTACTCAACAAATAAAGGAATTACAAGGACAAATAAAAGAAATGCAAGGGGGTACAACAAAGAAGTATGTTTTGGATGAAATATGTCCTTATCCATTTGATAGGAGTCTTCGAATGATTCCTTTTCCAAAACATTGCAAAATACCTAAGTTTGATAGGTATAATGGGAAAACTGACCCCATTGAGCATGTAAGGGATTTTCAAAATATGAGCTTAGAATTTGCTCATAACGATACCTAGTTACTATAGTTGTTTCCACGAAGTTTGGGTGGACAATCCATGGAGTGGCTTTCAAAGATCATTCCCCCCATCAAAACTTTTGTTTAGTTAATAAACAAATTTATATCACAATACTCCTACAACATCTAACACCAGATAACCATGCTTGATCTTTGTAAGGTAAAACATAAAGTAGGGGAATCTTTCACTACATTTTTGCAAAGATGGAGAAGGGTGTTTTCTAAATACTCTCGTCCTATTCCTAAAAAAGAAAAGATGGAGATCTTCATCGATAGTCTTAATCAAGAAATGAGTTACAGACTAAACCTTCACTATCCTCAATCATTTGAAAAATTGATTGAAAACACAATTACTATTGAAGGTGCGTTGATCAAGCGTGGAGTTATAAAAATTGATAAAGAGGGTTAAAATTCGTACAACAACAACAACAACTATAATAACAACAATGACAAGTCACGATTTTGGACCTGAAATAAAAATGTTGTGAATGATGGGGTAGTAGGTGCTAACAATGTAAATACAAAGCCTACTGTCCTTAATGTGTCAAGTGTTCAACGTAGCAACAATGCTGGAAATTCTAATAACCAAGGCAATGTTTCCAATCAAAGAAATGTGACTAATAATCATGGAAATAATTTTGGCAATAATCAAAATTCAAATGTGCCTAGATCATCATATTTTTCGATTCGACGGAGTTTCACTCCCTTGGGCCAATCTTTGGAATCCATTCTCAAAGAATTATTGAATCAAAATGCTATTACATTGCCACCACAAAGAGACTATGAGCCTTGAGTTAAACCACCATCGTGGGATGACTCACATTTCTATGATTATCATAGGTGCAAAGGTCATAAGACAAACAATTGCTAAGGGTTGAAGAATATTGTTCAAGATTTGATTGATAACCATACCATCACGGTTGAGGGACATAATGTCAATAATGACCATCAAGCATTCAAGAATCCGCTCCCTAATTATCGAAAAGGGGAATCTTCGGGTGATAAGGGCAAGAATGTTAATAAAATTCATGATGTCATTATCAATCATATTTATATTGATGATCCTCAAATCAACGTTATCTGAATCAAAGGTAAGCAAGAATATCAAGAGGTCAATGCTACGACAAGGGGACAAGCCAAAATCATTATCAAAGGTAGCTCATCTAAAGCAGCAATTCCCCCTCCAAACCAATACAATTTGGTTGATCAACTGTGGAAAACATCAGCCCAAATTTCTATCTTGGAGCTTTTAAAGTTATCACTTGCCCAGAAGGACATTCTAGAAAAGGAACTTGTTGATACAACTGTATCCCCTGATCTGGATATCGATAAATTTCAAGCCATGGTGGGACACTTGTCCTCTTACACATGTTTATCTTTTTCCAAAAAAGATGATTCGTCCATAACCCATCCACATAATTCATCACTCTATTTATAAGTCATGGTTCACAAAGCCCGCATTAGACGTGTCCTCATAGATGGGGGAGCCGGATCAAACATTTGTACTTTGAAATTGGTCCTAGCTTTGGGATATTTAGCAGACTCTATAGATTCATGAAGGAAAATTACAATCAAGGCATATGATGATGAGGAAAGGACCTCCAAAGGTCTCATCATGCTACCAATCAGAGTGGGACCTGTTGTGAAGAATACCTTTTGTCAGGTTCTTGATTGGGATCTAACCTATAACATACTACTGGGTCGCCCATGGATCCATGACATGCAAGATGTTCCATCTACTTATCATCAGTGTTTGAAATTTCCATATGATGGACAAGAAGTAACAATACCTGTTGATCACATTAGTAGTCAAACTTTCTCTAACCTTAGAGCAATTCAAGACACACTCGTCCCACACAATAGAGAGGCTTTGGCCATCTCTACCTCCAAATACAAAGAACAAGTGCAAGAAATGATAAGCAATTTTGGCACCAAGTTAAAATTAAAAGATAATGGGGTAGGAGAGTATTCTTTATCTCTCTCTAATTTACCCATATCCCCAAGATCCCATGGTCAACCCTCAACGTCTATACAACAGGAAACAACAGCTTTAGCCTCAACTTCAGCCCCCATCACCAAGTTTAATGGGATATTTATCAAAGAAAGTGAAATAGAAGATAGAGCTATCCTTGACTGGCTCTATAAAGATGAAAAAGAATCCGTACAGCATATCAAGTTACCCACTGAACAATATGGAAAAGTTTATGCTATCATGCAACAAATGGGTTATGAAGGAAATGGCCCTATAGGTAAAAGAAAAGAGGGTATTGTTGAACCTATCCAATTAAAAACAATGCACCCAAAAGATAAGACTAGGTTAGGATATGGTGAAGATACTAAAGAAGAAGTAGCACAAAGGCCATCAAATGAGGAGTTAGCTAAAACAATTATGAGAATTCAAGCAAACAATTCTGAAACTAACTCCAATGACTATGAATGGGATGATTTCTTTGATGATACTTTCATTTCAGAGAAGGAGGTGGACGTCATACACAAGTTCTCACCCGCATTCTTACAAAGGGAAAGCTCAAGGCCTCCGTTTGATTATGTCCTACAAGGAAATCATGACTCAAGTGAAACCAATTCGATTCAAAGGAAAACAGATTATCCACTGGAGGATACCATCTTAGATCTCCCCTATAATGATGTTAACGATCACATCTTGACCCTTACAGCTAGTGAACTTACTCATCCTAATGATCCATTACCTTTGATACATCCTGAACTCATTGATTGGGAACAAGTAGCACCCATTGATGTTCCAACTTTTCCAAATGACGAAACCATCATAAAATTTCTTTGTTCATCCCATCCCGAAACAAGTTCCACTAGGGAATCACAAGATCAGAGTTTTCGATAGGAAAGTGCCAAGTTTCTTAGCTATGAAATAAATAATATAAAAGAAAGATCTAATGGTGAAAACCTAACAAAGGCAGTATTAGATCAAGAAAAGAGAAAAATAAAAAGCGTATCCAATGGTGAAAACCTTTCAAAGGCGCCAGAGGATGGGAAACTTGACACTCTTCCAAAGCATTATCAGGAAAGGTCTTCCATTCTAATCGAACCAACAGAGGCACTCAATATAGGTACCACAGAAAAAACCCAAAGTTTTGTAATTGGCTGCATCTCTAACAGACAAAGAAGTACCTAGATTCACATAATTTCTCAAAGATAATCAAATCAGTTTCACATGGTCCTATGCAGATATGCTTGGATTAGATCCAGATCTCATCATGCATCATCTATCTATTACACCGGGGGCAAAACCTGTAAAACATAAACTTAGAAAAATGCATCCACATGTTGCATTATTGGTTAAAGAGGAATTAAAAATGCTTTTAGATGTTAGATTCATCTGGTCCATGGATTATGCAAAATGGATCTCCAATATCGCGCCTATTTCAAAGCTAGACGAAAGGATTAGAATTTGTACAGATTTCAGGGATTTGAATAAAGCATGTCCTAAAGATGACTTTCCCTTACCAAACATAGATATGATTGTTGATTTAACCACTAGACATGCAATGTACTCATTAATGGATGGATTGTCAGGATACAACCAGATCAAGATTGCACCAGAAGATCAGGATAACACAACATTCACATGTCCTTGGGATACCTATTGCTGGAATGTAATGCCTTTTGGATTGAAAAACGCAGGAGCTACATACCAACGTGAATGACAACGATTTTTCATGATATGATGCATAAATTCATGGAGGATTATGTTGATGATCTTCTTGCCAAATCTAACACTAGAGAACGACACATCGATATCTAAAATTTTCAAAAGAGTGGAAAAATTCAAAGTGAGACTTAATCCAAAGAAGTGGGTTTTTGGAGTAAAATCTGGAAAGCTATTAGGTTACATTGTATCAGAAAAGGGAATTGAAGTGGATCCGGCTAAGGTACAAGCAATTCTTGATATGCCACCACCCAGGAACATTAGTCAACTATGCTCTTTACAGGGACGGTTACAATCTATTCAAAGATTCATTGCTCAACTAGTGGATAAAAGTTTACCATTTACACATCTCTTACACAAGAATGTTCCATTCAAGTGGGAGTACAAATGTGAAGCAACATTTGATCAAATAAAATAGTATCTCATGAATCCACCAGTGCAAGGTGCACCTCTCATATTATATATTGCCACCATGAAAGTGTCTTTAGGAGCATTATTGGCACAAGAAGACAACTCAGGAAAAGAACGACCTATTTATTACATCAGACGAACCCTAACAAGTCATGAGCTAAATTACACCTTCATTGAAAAAAATTGTTTAGCAGTGGTGTTCACTTCTCAAAAGTTACAACACTACATGCTATAACTCACACAGTAAAGCTTGTGGCTATGATTGACCCACTCAAATATCTTCTAAGTAAGGCAACCTTAACTGGCAGGTTGGCTAAATGGGTTATGATCCTAAGCGAATTTGATATTCACTATGTGGATCGAAAAGCTATAAAGGGACAAGTAATTACAGACCAATTAACAGAAGCACCAATACCAATAGAACACCCAATACATGTCGATTTTCCTGATGCTGATGTGTTCACAACAGATATTCAATAGTCATGGTCACTCTACTTTGATGGTTCTTACACTCAACATGGTTCAGGAGCAGGAATTCTTTTTATTACACCTCAAGGACATACAATCCCAAAATCTTATCAGCTAATGTTTCCTTGCACAAACAACATAGCTGAGTATAAGGCATTGATAATTGACATAAGAATTGCAGTAGATTGGAAAATCGCAGAATTTCAAGTTTTTGGTGATTCACAACTTGTTATAAATCAAATCAATGATGAATATCACACTAAAGATGACAAGTTGATACCTTACAAAAGAATGGTGGAAGATCTCAAGAAATACTTTGTTAATATCAAGTTCATGCAGATTTCGCGCATTGATAATAAAGCAGCAGACGCTATGGCTACAATCGCCTCTCTACTCGAGTTGACAGAGAATAAAAAATGGTACGATTTCTTGGTGGAACAATTGTTTTTTCTCGCCCATGACAATCCTGAAACTCAAATCATTTGCCATCTAACGATTTCTGACTCTCCCTTATATAGCCAAATTTACACTTACCTAAAAGATACTACTTTACCCTTAGACTTGTCTAGGAATCAAAAAAGAAATTTCATTCGTCAATCATCCCGTTACACTTTAATTGCTGACGTCTTATACCGGCGTGGTCTGGATGGTACCCTCCTTAGATGTCTTGAACACGATGAATTGGAAAAGGCCTTGCAAGAGGTCCACGGTGGAATTTGTGGGACACATTCAAGTGGACTAACCTTAGCAAAGAAACTTGTAAGATTAGGGTACTATTGGCCAACCATGGAGAAGGAATCATTCATCTTTGTGAAGAAATGTGCAAAATATCAGATTCATGGGAATCTCATTCATGCTCCTACTCAGGAATTACAACCCTTCACCACAACATGGCCTTTTGCTCAGTGGGGATTGGACTTGGTTGGAAAGATACACCCATCGTCTTCAAATGGACATAAATTTATCATTACAGCCACTGAGTATTTCACTAAATGGATTGAATCTGTTCACCTGACAACTGTTACCGGTAAACAAATCTCTTCATTCATTTTGAACTATATCATCTACAGATATGGTATTCCTAACTCCATTATCACAGAAAATGGTAGACCCTTTAAAAATCAGGATGTAGATGAACTATGTGAAAGATTTCACATCCAACATAGGTTCTCTATGCCTTACTATCCACAAGGGAATGGTCAAGCGAAAGCTTCAAACAAAACAATTCTAAAGATTTTGAAGAAAACAGTGAATGAAGCAGGTCGTGATTGGCATGTCCAATTGAATCCAGCATTATGGGCCTATAGAACAAGTATTCGCACACTGATAGGAGCTACTCCTTATGCTTTGGTTTATGGAGCAGAAGCTATTCTACCACTAGAAGTTGAGATTCCTTCACTTTGATTATCACTCAAAGGGATAATCAATGATGAGGATTATCGAGTATCAAGATTGCAAGAGCTAGAACTGCTTGATGAACGGTGTGAAACTACAGTTAATCACCTGAAGGGATATCAAAAAGTTATGTCCCGTAGCTACAATCATAGAGTCAAACCATGAACTTTTCAAGTGGGTGACTTGGTTCTCAAAGAAAACCCTCGAAATTAGTAGGATCGAGAAAAGAAAGGAAAATTTGAACCAAATTGGTTGGGCCTGTTTGTTATCGTTGCAGCATACGGATCGGGGGCATATCAGTTATCTACAACAGAAGGGGACCTGTTTGAAGATCCAACTAACAACATTCATGTAAAGAGGTTCTACACTTGAGAAAAAATCAAAAACAATACAAAAAGTCTTGAAAAAAAAAAAAGAAGAAGAAAAAATCGTTGCCTTGATGGAAACCTGGCAAACAGGTGTTTTGGTAATAGCAAAAAAATCATAAAATCAGAAAAAAGGTGCAATAAAAACAAATGGTGAAAACCTTGCAAACAAGCATTGTTTGTGATTTTATTTGGCTCTCTCATCTATTAAAATTCATTTTTCATATCCATCTTTTCATCAGCATCATCATCGCATTCGTATCACATCATCTCCTTAAAACGACAAGGATCTCATTATGGCTTGATGATTTGAGGGTTATCCTTAGCAGTAGTCATGTCTAGTAGGAGTCAAAGTATAAGATCACTAGGGGGTAGTTCACTCTTCGGAGATTTTCTAGCAGGAAAAATGGCAGCATGTGTCTAGAATTAGAATATCAAAAAATAATAGTCTTGTCCAATTAAATTGAGCTTACATGACTATTTTGACAGAAACAAAAATTGGATGATCTTAATTTGAATAAAATGAATGACAAACTTAAAGCATAAGTTACAAATTGTTGTTTTGATATTTGATGACACCATATCTTTGGAGTGATTCGATGATATACTGAATTAGAATCACAAGGAAGAAGTATGATTTTTTTGGCTTGCTGTCTATAAATTAATCATTAGTATTGTGCAAATTTTTCATGGCACATGCTCTACAATGTATCATTAATGACATTTCAGAATTTGCATAAGAAAATGATTAGTTTTTGTCTGTTTATGCAAACAATACTCAGGTCATCTTGGTTCAATTATACCTCGATGCTTGTATTAATTTGTTATATAAAAAATCATGAAAGCAGTACTCAGGTCATCATTGGTGCTGACATACCCTTTGATGCTTGTACTAAATTTCAACATATCAAAAGGCTCAATGATGAAAATTAAGCACAATATGGAATGGCAAAAGAGAGAATGATTCATTACTGCATTCTAGGACTGCATGATTCATTTAGGATTGCATTTTTAAGGCTGTATGAGGTAGAATTTTTGAAGGTTGGTATGTATTTCATCTATCTTTTCAAAACAAACAATTGAGTAAATTTGGACATTTGTAACATCATTTTCCATTATCATTATCATTACACTTGCATACTTACGTCATCAGTTCATTGAATTATCATATTCATTATCATCTCATTTCATTCATCATGATCATTATCCATCATTACATATCATATGTATGGTCGTTATTTTGATAATTCATTAATCATTCATTATCATTTATATTTGCATATTTCACACACATTCATAAATAAAATTGCATCCATTTCATTCTTTTTACATCATCACTTAGGTTATCATGTTCATTTACATCATATATCATAAATTCATTACATAAGTGCATTTGCATTACATCATCATTATCATTCATATTACATCATAAATCACATCATGTGCATATCATTCATTACATATTACATCTTCATAAAGCATATCCTCTCATTTCATCAAAGCATTTACATCTTACATCATACATTCATTACATACATCATGAAGGAAAAATAATTCAGATTACATCATATCATCATACATGACATAGCATATAAAAATAAAAACATGCATCCATAACATGTGCATAAATCATCCATCACATGAGCATAAATAATCCATAACACATGCATAATCAAATCACCACTGCATCTCATAAATCTCATCAAAACAAATGTCCAAAAATACAAGGATATCAAATGTTTCAAAAAGATATATCGAATACAATGGCATAAATGTGTACAACATGTCCATCACTGGGGGGCATCTGACCGTGGAACATGACTACTGCTACCTCCTGAGGTGGTAGGTCTCGACGTATCTCTACTCCCAGAAGCTCTGATCTCTCGTATGATCGGCTGATCCACACTCCTGGTCGCACTCCTAGAATGACTGCGTGAATGGGTCCGAGTCAGAGTACTTGACTGTGTGAATGCTATCCTCCAGTCGGGTGGCACTGCCTCAAAATACCTCATCCTATAGTACTCGGCCTCCTGAGCAGTCTCTAGCCCCTCTGCTACAACCTCTCCAATAGAGGTGCTCTCCACTGATCTCAGCAATCTCTCGGCTACCCCCTCCGCCTGTATGCACCTCTCTCTGAAACTGTCTCTCTCAGATGTAAGCTGAGCTATCTGTGGGTCAGAAAGTGGTGGTTGTGAAATCTATGCCTACAACCGACTAATGGTCCCCTGTGCCTATGCTAACTGACTCCGAAGAGTCTGAACCTCCGCCTGCAAAGCATCCACCTGTCCCTATGACAGAGCCCTGATAGTAATTCGTGGAGCCGAAGTACTCGGCTGATCTACTACTCTGGATGTCCGTGGCCTTGTGCTGAAGGGAACATCGAAGAAAAATATCTGTCTCCCACCACCTCCATCATCCTCATCATCCCCACTATCTGAGTCATCTGACTCCTCATCCGTCTCCTCATCCTCTGAACTCTCATCATCCACATCCATAGCCACCCCACTGATATCCTCGGCCTGCTCTACCTATACCCCTCCCTGTGCTGGTATCTGTGCCTGACCCTATGGCTGCTGTAATTGACCCTCCCATCAATGGGGCAAGCTCCTCTGGACTAGTAAATCTCAGGAAGGGATGCGTGTAAAAATGGGTTGCATAATCATCCGTCATCCCTGCATCGGTAACCTCTGGATACATCACCCACTACGCTGACTGCAACTCCAAGTACTCTGCCCTGGCTACCTCAATGGTCACAAATGGACCCCACTTTGGTACATCCTCTCATCACCTCGCATAGTGTGCCACACCCTGTGGCATCATCTATACCAATCCTAGCTGTCTCAACACCCTTATAACCAAAAACCGCTCGATGATAAAAGGTGTCCTCCCAATCAGGTATCTGGATCTGGTCACATATGGTAGCTCTATGTCATTGACCTCCCAGGGGTCATAGTCCATATATGGTCGCCAGATGATGGTATCTAAATAATCAAGTACACGCCGCTAGTACTCTAATTTGCCCAGCCTCAGTTGGACAAGGGGCCCTGTATATGCATAAACATATGGAAATCTAAGAGGGCGATCCCTCCGAACGATGGGGCATGTAATCACAAAGTGCTCCCATGCAAATATCTATAATAGAGTCACCCCACAAGAAAGACTCTTCCCATCTGTGTACACGACCTGATGAAGATCATGGTACAGATGAGCAAGCATGCATGACCCCCATGCATATCTGGTACAATGGAGAAGCATGTCCTCAAAAATCCTACCCCACCCAACTAATAGTCCCTTTGTCCTATGATCAGGACAAAGGAAATCACCAATGAATCCTACTAAAACTGAAGGCAGTGGGGCATAGCTCTCCATCATCTCCTTCCAAGGAATCTCATATCCGCAGACATGAGAATTTTGGAAGACCCATCTCAGTGCATCTGTCCCCCCAATCTCCTTGTGATCATAGATCACAAGCTCTCCAACCATAGGAATACCCAGAATCCTATAAACATCCTCCGGAGTCACCGTGATATCTCCTGTCGGCAAAGGGAAGGTATTGTGCTCGTTGTGCCACCTCTCCATTAAAGCAGTCAACAGTGCCCTGTTGACCCAATACTGCGGCATCGCAAAAAAAGGACCTAATCCGCACTGATGTATGATCCCTAAATCATCCTCAGATAATCGCAGAATCATCTCCCAGGTACAAGGGAATCTCTCTCTAAACTGGAGGAGGTTAAATTCCTCTTTTATTAGATCAATCAAACAATCAAATCAGTTCAATCAAACAATCAGATCAAATCTATCATCTGTCGTTTTTTTTCAAGCATGAAAGAAAATTAATCTATCTATTTGTTTTTCATATCACATGGAAGCAAATCTATAAGCCTTTCAATCGGGAAAGCAAATCTATAAGCCTTTCAATCGGGAAGGCAAATCTATCAGCCTTTCAATCAGGAAAGCAAATCAATCATTTTGACTATTTTGTTCTTCAAGCATGAAGGAAAATTTATCAAATCACACAAATCCAATCTTGATGTTTCTCAAAAGCATAAAATCAGTTGTCTAATCTAGCAGCAATCATCAAGCACGCATCAATTTTTCTTCAAAAATTGAAATTCAACAAAAATCCATGGATGTGCCAAAACAGTCAATCGATGTGCCAAAACATGGATGTGCAACTTTACTCCATGGATGCGCTAAAACAGATTATGGGTGCGCGATTTCATGAATGTGCTATTTTATCAAACAAATGAACTAAAACAATTCACCTATGCGCTAATCTACCATCCTACACAGGCAAGTTTCATGGATGCGCCATTTGATCTATCCTATGTGCGACTGTTTTGCATCTATGCGTGACTATTTTGCACCTATGCGCCACTTTGGATTCGTCGGTTTATCTAATCTATGTGCTAAACTAAAGCTCGTATGTGCCGAAATAAAATTTTATGTGCTAAAACAAAATTTAAAAAAAAAAAAAAAATTCAAAAAAGCATTCGAAAATCATAAAAAAATTTACATAGAGGTTTTGATCGACTTCCCGAAGGTCCATAGGCTGCAGGTCTCTGATGATGGTGGCCTCGCTCGAATCTATGGCACTCATAAGGGATCGGCATTGCTAATATCTCTTCCAGAGCTCAACAATTCTCAAAGGTTATTGTTCAAATGAAAATGACTTTTCACCTTTTTCACCTTTTAAAGGGGTAAAAGTGGCAAATTATTTTTATTTTTACTATGCAAAGTGCTATTTCAAGAGCTAAATCGCCAAATTTTCACCGAAATCATCTGAAAGTCTTCCAAATCATCCTCATCATCATTCTCATCATGCGATTTACCTCTCGAGGGGGCATATAGCATCATCTGTTAAATTTTTCAAAATTAAGGGCAAATTCTTTGAAGCAATGCGTAAAACACGTCACTTCAAAGAGGGGCAAAATGTACACATCTAGAAATGGTCACGGTTAACCAAACCTATTAATTAATTAAATATGAATTATTTAAGTAATATTCTTAAGTCATCTACATATAAATAAATTTAATTATTTATTTATATTGTTCATTTTTCCAATTCTTCTAATTTAATTAAATAAATAAGTTTATTTAATTAATGCTATCTTCCTCTTAATTAATTAAATAGATTTCACAATTTATTTATATTAATTATCACAAGTTTAAATTCTAAATTTAAATGATATTTAATTAAAACACTTTTTAAATTCTTCACTTTTCCCACATAATTAAATATTTTCAATATTTAATTAAAAACTTTTCATTTCCCACACATAATTAAATATTATCTATTTTAATTATGGACACATCTTTCATTTGTCTCTTCATTTTCCATCTATCTCTTAAAATTCTATCTTCTTTTTGAATTCTCGATCTCTCACCATTCATTTTAATAGGTTTGAACTCAGTCGTTGATCTTGGCCAATTGAATTCTTGCCTTCAAAAATCTATAAATACAGCCTTCTTGTGAGTTGAAAAGGACCTCAAATTCTAGATTTTCATACATAGTTATTATAGTTGCATTTTAATTTTATCAAACATAATCAACATTTTAGTATTTCAATTTCATAGCTTCAAGCATATTAGCAATGCACATGCATTTTTATTAATCTCATTCTCTCAAGTTGCCATTCTACAAGCTGTTGTTTAAAACAACTGAGAGCCAGCATCTTAAAACGAATCCTTGGAGATAGAGGACAATGGGACGAATTTGAAAAAGCTGCCTGTGTTTAGAGTTTTGCTTTCTTTAACTTAGTTTCTTTAATCTAATGTTTCATTGGTGTATTAGATTAGATTCATTTTGATTTACACATTCTAACATACATAGGAACGCCTAAAGCCAAGGATTCGAACCCACTCTAATCAAAATGCAAGTTGTTGATGAAAGTCCAACTTGACGGTAGTGTGCAAGATAACCATCCCCAAAATCTTTGTTCTAAAGATTGGGAGGTCTCCTGAGGGATTTTATCAATTGCCGCACCACATGGAAACCATATCTACGAACCATAGTGTATTATCCAGCCGAGTCAGTAACCAAACATTGTAATACTCACGGTGGAAGGGGAGGGAAGAATCTGCCCCTAAGACACTCAACATATAATTTCCAAGGACTGTTTGCTCAGAGGATGATAAATCCAACTCTGAGTACGCACCTGAAAATGACAAAAATACGGGTGCCCTCTAAGGGGTGACACGACTATGCGAGTCAACACAATTTTAAGATGTGGGTTGTTGAGTATAACGATGACCTTTTTGACCTTAAGAGTGAGTCTGTCGAAATTATATATTTGTCAAAACAAACTAGTAAAAATTAATAAGGACCACTCATGGTTCTTGAATATACACTATCTATTCAAATTCTAAAACAATTATTCTATAATTTGCTTGTTGTGTTTTTGAAAATCATTAAAAATCAGATAAAAGATCATCCAGAAAACTGCAAGTCAAAAAAGGTTAGAAAAATTCATGATTCGAGAATGGAAATCAACCAAGTTTATCAAGAAAACCATCAAAATCAACAAACCCAAGAGGCCACTTGGTTATCAAAATATTTTAAGAAAAAGACGTTTCTTATATCAAAGTCAAAAGATCTTATTACAACATAGAACCTTCATTCATAGGTATAACGATTTTTCTAGAGGTCATACTCTTGATTACACAGTAGAACCTCTTTATTCACAAGCTTTCTTCCAAAGGAGAGCCCTCACACAATATCACAATCATAGTCAACGCATATGTCAGTCCCACATCCCACAACCGATGATAGAATACGCCACAAGGCCAAGTCAAATTTTGCAATAAAGAGTCTTAAACATCAACCCTTTGTTTTAGTGCTCTGGAAATCTGTTTCAACGTTTCAGGACTCTGTTTTAATGCTTTCATAAAATAGTGCTTCCAAGCATTGTTTTAGTGCTTTCATCAAATACTACTTCCAAGCATTGTTTCAGCGCTTTCGATCACTATTTTAGCGCATCCATAAAGATAGTGCTTCTATCATCTGTTTCAGTGCATTTGAACTCTATTCTAGCACTTCCATCACCTGTTTCAGTGCTTCTGAACTCTATTTTAGCGCATTCAAAACAAAGAGTTCCAAAAAATATCAGTCAGTTTGTCTGTCATCTAAACACGGATTTTTACCAAAGCAGAAGTATCTTTTTATTAGAGTCACAGTCTAGAAACCAAAATCAGATAGGTCCCTACAAGTTTCCATTCTTTTCAAATAAAATGTAGATCTTGCAAATCATACAGTGTCAAATCAAATCAAAATCTTGATTATTACGCTCATCATTAGGATATTATCATCCTATCATCACGAAACAAGGCATAGTAATCATTTTTTAACCTAGTCTTATCGATAAGATATATCATATTATTTGACTTTGTTAAAAATTCACTTGACATTTTCAAACATAGAAGATCAAAGTTTGGTAGAAAGAAAAAAACACTTGTATGCCAATCTTCACCAGGTTACAAAAATAGAGGCTCTTAGAAAAGGAACTTGAAACATCAAATACAATGGCAGAAGAAAATCCATGGAATAGTCTACATCAAAGTGACAAAAATGAAATAACTCCAGAAGACATACAAACAGCCCAACAGGATCCAAAATTCCATAAATTCATGGAAAAGATCTTATAACAGGACATGGAGAAATACCTCTTAATGTTGGCTAAATCAAGTGCTAAGCTTCCCAAAGACTTTGACGTAAATCACCTAAGAGAAGCACCTGGAACAAGCGAAACTGAAATACCACAACCCACACAAGGTATAGATCCGGTTATTGCCTTAACATCCCAAATGTAGATCTTACAACAACACATACAAGACATGACAAAATGAAACACCAAAAGGTATGCAGTACAAGACATTTGCCCTTATCCTTTCGACTCAAGAGTTGACATGATACCTTTTCCTTGACACTGTGAATTCCCCAAGTATGACAAATACAATGGAAAGACAGATCCAATCAATCATATCCACGAATTCAAAACCATGAGCCTAGAGTTTTCTCAAGAGGAAACTTACCTGATGAGATTATTCCCAAGAAGCTTGGGAGGTTCGTGTATGGAATGGTTTTCCAAATTATAGCCAGGAATCGGGACTTTTGAAGAACTTGTTAACAGGCTCATCTCCCAGTATTTTTTTAACATCCAACACGATGTCATGATAAAGGATATGTATAACATGAAAAAAAACAAAGGGGAGATATTCTTGTCCTTTCTACAAAGATGGCGACGACTATTCGCTAGATATCCTCGCTCCATTCCTAAGGAAGAGAAAATGGAGTTGTTCATTGAAAATTTGATGGAGGAGATGAGTTACAGACTTGAATTGCAATGTCCTCCTATGTTTGAAAAGGTGATAGAAAATGGCCTTAATATTGAAGAAGCACTGGTCAAAAGAGGGGTTATTAAACATTTCAACGAAAAACTCAAATAACACAAATCAATACCCCAACAATGATAAACCAAAATTTTGGCAAAAGAATAGGAATATGGGGACCAACAAAATGACAAGTGATTTACAAAATGCAAAACCAATTTTCAACTTGACAACATCTACTTCAAAAAGAAATCAAAACAATGAAATCACAAAACCACAACCATACCAAAAATCATCAAACTGGCGTAGGTTCACACCTCTAGGCCAAACATTGGAATCAACGATGAAATAACTAGTCACAAGTGGTGTTATCACTATGCGGGAAGCAATATTATGGGATCCAAAGGTCAAAGAACCATGGTGGAATTATGCAGATTACTGCAAATTCCGCAACAATAAAGGCCACAAAAATAATAATTGCATGGAGTTAAAACACACAGTTCAAGATATGATCGACAATAAAAGATATATGTAGAGGGACACCAAAACAATAATGATCATTCAGCCTTCAAGGACCCTTTACCAAACTATGACAAAGGAGCATCATCTTCTACGAACAACAAAGGTAAAAATATCAATCATGTCTACGATAAACTGATCCTTTGTCTTACCAAAGTGGAAAATGATAATACCGTTGGTCATAACATGGACAAATAGGAAACCAATGACACTACCCCTTTGGATTTACTCCCAAGCATATAAGTCTCTGAAAATCAAATAAACATTTTAAAAATCAAAGAACCACAGGACTATCAACCAGTAAATGTAATGACATAGGGGCAATCCAAGGTAGTCTTAAAGGGAGTTGGGCCTAAAAACACATATCCACTTCCATCTCATTACAATATTGTCGATCAACTTCAAAACATTCCAGTGCAGATATCAATATTAGAACTCCTCAAACTATCACCATCACATAAGGAGGTTCTAGAACAAGCACTAGTTGCCACTACAATACCAAAAAATCTAGATGTTTGCCAATTCGAGGCTATGGTGGGGCATTTGACTACACAACACTGTCTATCATTCTCTGAATAGGATGATGTGTTACTCAACCATCCCCATAACACCGCACCCCATATCAAAGTCTTGATCCACAATAATCGTGTCAAAAGAGTCTTAATAGATGGGGGAGCTGGTTTGAACATTTGCACTCTAAATTTAATCCATGCAATAAGGTATTCAGATGATGCTATTGATCCCTGAAGGAAAATGACTATAAAGGAATATGATGAGGAAGAGAGATCTTCAAAGGGACTGATTGTGTTACCCATTTAAGTAGGACCAATGATGAAACACATAGCATACTATGTACTGGAAAGAGAGTTAAATTACAACATACTCTTAGGATGCCCATGGATCCACGAAATGCAGGCAATGCCTTCCACATATCACCAATGATTAAAATTCCCAGTAAATGGATAGGAGGTGACTATATCAGATGATTATAATCATCCTCAGCATTGTGACACACTTAGGATCTCTCAAGACACCTTTGTGCCTCACAATAGGGAAGCATCTAGTTCAAAGTCATTAAATGAGGAAAAACATCCAAATATCACCACCAAATGGGTAGAAAAGAAGGATAAAGCAAAAGATACAAGTCTTGTTGACACTCAATTATCAGACAATCCAGATCCCCAAACTTGTTTATTAGAGAAATTTCAAGAATAGGTTCAGTTGAAAGACAAGGGAATGGGGCAATATTCTATGGAGTAATCACTTAATCTTTCACAGTTAATGCCATCTCCAAAGACATATGGCCAACCATCAATGGTCAAACATCAAACATCACTACCTGTCATAGTTCTAGAAGAAAGGTTTTTAAAAGATGGTACCATAGAGGACAAATTACACAACAAAGCAATCCTTGAATGGTTTTACAAAGATGAGGAACCATCGACATCAAATATCATTATAAAGAATATCAACAATATAGATAAATATGGTAAAGGGAAGGCTATCCTAGAAAAAATGGGTTATAAGGGACAAGGACCTATCGAAAAAAGGAAGGAAGGCATCGTAGAACCTATTCAACCCCTCACTCTTCATTCAAAAGAGAAGACAGGACTAGGATACTCTAAAGAACAAAAATAAGAAATGACAAAGAAGGCTTTTGAAAGAATCCTTCAGGTTAGAGATAGCTCTGAAATGGATTCTAATGAGTATGAATGGGATATGTATTCTGATGTATCTTACACTGATATCCAAATTGATGTAATACAACAATATTCACCTACGCGTGAGAAGGGACAAAGCTCTGGGTCTAGACCATTCGTATTAGGATCACTAAATATCGATGACTCAAGTGGGGACAAACAAACATCAAGTGAACTAGAGAATCTTGAAGAGGGTGCCATCATTGATCTTGATATCCCTAATAATGACTATGATGACATAGCTATACTAATTGTTACCCCCATCAACCTAAGTCAATCCGATGACTTCATGCCTTTAGTACATCTTGAACTTATTGACTGGGAATTTGTTGATCCTATAAATGTACCCATATTTGCAAACGATGATGCCATCGTAAATTTCCTATGTTGTGACAAACCTGGTACAATTTCTATCTATAATTCTCATAACAACGTGACTCAGTAGGAGGGTGTCAAATATTCCAATTGCAAAAGTAAAAATAGGGATAATAGATCTAATGGTGAAAACCATTCTATGGCAACATTAGATCTTGAAAAAGAAAAAATAAAGAACGCATCTAATGGTGAAAACCTCTCTGCGGCACTGAAAGATGGGAGATTTGACACTCTTCAAGAGCATTATCATGAACGGTCATCAGTTCTAGTGGAGCCAACATAGTCTATAAACATTGGCATTGAAGGAAGGGCAAAAATTCTACATTTGGCAGAATCTATGACAGATCAAGAGAGACTAGATTTAATCAACTTCTTTAAGGAAAGAAGCATTAAATTTTCTTGGTCATATTCTGATATTCTAGGCTTGGATCCAAACCTTCTCATGCATCATTTGTCTTTGCCTACAGGAATCAAGCCTGTAAAGAAAAAGTTGAGAAAAATGCATCCCCATATCACATTAATGGTAAAGGCTGAGCTAAAGAAATTGTTAGATGTTGGATTCATAAGGTCTATTGATTAGGCCAAATGGATATCCAAAATTGTACCTATTTCAAAGTTGGACAATAGCATCAGGATATGTATGGATTTCAGGGACCTAAATAAAGCATGCCCAAAGGATGATTTCTCATTACCCAATATAGACATCATTGTAGACTTAACGGCAGGGCATGCCATGTTGTCAATAATGGACGATTTCTCCAAATATAACCAAATTAAAATAGCTCCAGAAGATCAGAAGAAGACTACATTTACATGTCCATGGGGAACCTTTTGCTGGAATCTCATGCCATTTGGTCTAAAAAATGCAGGTGCAACCTATCAAAGAGCAATGACAACAATATTTCATGATATGATGCACACCTTCCTGGAGGATTATGTGGATGATATTTTGGAAAAATATTGTACTAGGGAAGGACATCTGCATATTCTAATTTTTTTTTTCACAAGGCTAGAGAAATTCAATGTTAGGCTAAACCCCAAGAAATGTGTCTTTGGGGTCACATCAGCAAAACTCTTGGGATACATTGTCTCACAAAAGGGCATTGAAGTAGATCTAGTGAAAGTCAAGGCAATAATGGAAATGCCACCACCCAGAAATATCAGTCAACTCAGGTCACTATAGGGAAGGCTCCAATCAATCATGAGATTTATCTCCCAGCTGGTGGAAAAAAGTCATCCATTCAATCATCTATTGCATAAAAATGTTGTTTTCAAATGGGATAATGGGTGTGAAACAATGCTTGATCAAATAAAGAAATATCTAATGTCACCACCTATTCTCATGCCGCCTACAGAAGGAAGACCTCTGATACTGTACATTGCAACAACAAATATCTCTTTAGGAGCATTATTGGCACAAGAAGATTATGAAGCAAAGGAACACGCCATCTACTACATCAAAAGAACTTTAAATGGCTATGAAATAAACTACACTTCCATTGAGAAATCTTGCTTGGTGGTGGTGTTTTCTACTCAACAGCTGCGAAATTATATGTTGACTCACACAATCAGGCTTATAGCAAAAATTGACCCCTTAAAATATCTACTCAGAAAGGCTTCCTTAACAGGTAGACTTGCAAAATGGGTCATGCTCTTAAGTGAGTTTGATATTCAATATGTGGAAAGAAAATCCATCAAGGGTCATGCAATCACCGAACAATTGGTTGAGGCTCCTTTACCATATGATGGACCTTTGACAATGGAGTTTCTAGATGCGAACATTCTGACAGTGATGCGACAACAATGGATATTGTATTTTGATGTATCATATACACAACAAGGATCTGGAGTAGGGATTTTGTTCATCACTCCCCAAGGACACACCATCCCGAAATCTTATAGACTAATGTTTCAATGTACAAATAATATGGTGGAATATGAAGCATTAATCATTGGGGTCAAAATCGTAATTGAATGGAAGATCACAAAATTACAGGTATATGGGGACTCTCAACTAGTCATTTATCAAGTAAATGACGAGTATCAGACGAAAGATGAAAAGTTGATTCCCCATAAACAACAAATAGATGATGTAAAAAAATCTTTTTTCAATATCCAATTCAATCAAATTCCAAGGGCAGAGAACAAAGCAATAGATGCTATGGCCACAATTGCTTCACTCTTACAATTGCCAGAGAAACGCGGTTGCTATGAGTTTATGGTATAACAAGTATCATGTCCT
This sequence comes from Sequoiadendron giganteum, assembly GCA_007115665.2. Taxonomy (NCBI): domain Eukaryota; kingdom Viridiplantae; phylum Streptophyta; class Pinopsida; order Cupressales; family Cupressaceae; genus Sequoiadendron; species Sequoiadendron giganteum. Next base: position 336,591,745 of record CM021105.1, on the reverse strand, counting down.
TCTTACAATAGTTCAAAATCCAATACCATATTCCATTTAGATACTATTGAACTTTCCATCTATGAGAAAAAACCTACGCTTACATAAAGAACAATATCCTCCCTCCTAATCTTTCGAGGAACCAAAAACACAATTTCATCCGCCAATCCGCCCTACATATTTTAATCGCCGACATCCTTTATCATCGAGGTCTTGATGGTAGCTTACTCCGATCTTTAGAACATGACGAATCTAAGATGGCCTTATGTGAGGTTCATGAGGGTATTTGTGGCACTCATTCGAGTGGTATAACTCTAGCGAAGAAACTCCTTTGTTTGGGATATTATTGGCCATGTATGGAGAAAGTCTTATCAGTTTGTAAAGAAATGCCAAAAGTGTCAGATTCAGAGTTGTCAGATTCACAGTAATCTGATCCATGCACTAGCTCAAGAATTGCATCCATTCACATCAACATGGCCCTTATGTCAATGGGGATTAGATCTGGTAGGAAAGATAAATCCATCTTCATCCAATGGACACAAGTTCATAATCACAGCTACAAAATACTTTACAAAATGGATAGAAGCAGTTCCTCTTACAACTATCACTAGAAAATAGATCTCGTTATTCATATTGAATTACATAATCTGTCGGTATGGCATACCTCAATCTATTATCACTGATAATGGACAGCCATTCAAAAACCAAGATATCCAAGAATTATGTGAGAAGTTTCTTATCCAACATCGTTTCTCAACACCGTACTATCCTCAAGGAAATGGCCAAGTGGATGCCTCTAACAAAACAATTCTAAAAATACTCAAGAAAATGGTTAATGATGTTGGATGTGATTGACATGTTCAACTTAATCCCACACTGTGGGCCTATAGAACCAATATCAAAACACCGACAGGAGCTACACCATATGCCTTGGTATATGGATCAGAGGCCATACTACCCATTGAAGTAGAGATTCCATCACTCCGTGGATCACTAAGAGGAATCATTTCAGATGAGGACTATAGGGTATCCAGACTTCAAGAACTGGAATTTTTGGATGAGCATCGATAACAAGTTGTCAACCATCTAACATCATATCAACAGAGAATATCAAGGAGCTACAATCATAGAGTAAAACCTAGAATCTTTCAGGTTGGCGATTTGGTTCTAAAAGAGAACCCTAGAAATCAGGAGGACAGGGAAAAGAAAGGGGAGCTTGAACCTAATTGGCTAGGTCCTTTTTTCATCATATCAGTGTACGAATCAAGGGCCTATCAACTATCAACATCAGAGGGGGACTTTTTTGATGAACCTATCAACAGTATCCATCTCAGAAAGTTCTATACTTGAATTTCCTAGTGCACAGGTCAAACTTCTGGAAAATGCTTTCCTTGATGAAAACCTGGCAAACAGGTGTCTTGGTAACAGAAAATACAAAAAATAAAAAAACAAGAAAAATGAGAAAAAGAAAAAAAACAAAACAAAAAAGTGTAATCAAAACATATGGTGAAAATCTGGAAACAAGCGTTGTATGTGATTCTAAACCAACTTTCTCATCTATTTTGATACATATCAGGATCATTAGTCTAGCCGTCATTACCATTTCATATCATATCATTAGTCTTGCCATCATTTTACATCCATTTATCAAATCATTTCACATGGTCATGTATCACTCTATAGAGCTTAGGGGCAACATCTGTATATCACTAGGGGCAACAAAAACATTGGCTTCAACAAATGAGAAAACAACAACATGACAAGAAAACAAAAACAATGATCAAAGCACAACATCAATCAACGTCAGAAAGGCATCAAACATCTGTATCGTATCAAAAAATCCAAAAACAAGTCAAAAAGTCAGTCTAGAAAAGAAAAAACCAAAAACATGAGTCTGTGTCAATCAAACTATGTGGTCTCTGCGTGTGTAACGTAGGCAAGGCTAATATTTGATCATCCCCCGAGGCCCCTAGGATAAGTTAGTAGGTTAGGTCTTTGGTCGCAATCTTGGAAAATTAAAAAAACATCACAAAATCAGGATGGATGATCTAATCTGAATAATGATTGAAACACTCTAAGTAAAAGGTGGATAAATTGTATTTTTTATTAATTATTATCATTTTTTTGAAGTAACTCAATGATGTAAATGAACTAGAGAAACAAGGAAGAAGAATGATATTTTTATTGTCTGTTGTCTGTACGTTAATCATATAAATGTGTGAATTATCAGGGGATGTGCTATGCAAATGTATCACCGATGACATTCATAATTCACACACTAAAATGATTAATCTCTACTTGTTTACGTAAGAAACGCTCAGGTCATCTCGGTTCCATTATACCTAGATGCTTGTGTTTGCTTGCAATATCAAAAAACGTGAAAGTAGTACTCAGGTCGTCATTGGTCTAACATATACCATTAACGCTTGTACTCACTTTTAACATCCTAAAAAGCTCTATGAGGATACCAAGCACAAAAGTACTGTTAAAATGATAATGGTTTGCATATAGCTGCATGATAAAATTGGACTGCATTCATAATAAATTCTACATCTCTAGAGTGTTTATTACATAAAAGATTCCAATTAATGATTATCTTTTCTATAAATATGACTGAGTATACTTGACATAAACCAAAAATCATCAAAAACATATAGGAGCATCTCATCATTACAAAGCTTTTATCATCTCATCATTCACACATTTAACATCAAATAATTGTGCATTTATTGTACCATATTTTCCACATCATATTTATTGTACCATATCATTCATTACATTATCATCTGGCACAAATTATCATTATAATAAATGCATCATGTTCATTACACCCTATCATTCATTACATTATTATCATTTGCATTTGATCAATTTCAAACCATACATCATTTATCATCCATGAATTATATCAAAAAATTTACACCATCCATCTATATATCTATACATTTCATCACATTAAAATAAATACAAATCATGTCATTATTATCCATAAATCATTCATCACAAAAAGCATCATTTAAAACATCATACATCTATACACCATGTATTCATACATAAGCATTTAAAATTAGAATCATCACATAAAATAAATGTATCCATAATAGAATCATAGATAACCATTATAGATCAATAGAAATCAACTGCATAATCATATATATCATCAATGTCAAGTATACAATGAAGTCTGAAAATAGGAAAAGATACAGCGTGAAAAATAAGCTGACTCGAAGTGTACATCTCAAAATCACAAATGGTATCTAATATTTGCTGCTGCCAGAAGGTGCAGGCATAATGGGACCAACACCACCACCACCCCCAGATGGACCAGGATCTCTGGGATCTCTCCGTGAAGGCTACGTCACACCCTCGTTGACTGTCTAGGTATGTGTCCTACCAGATCTCGAAGGGGCATAACTAACTATGCAATCGGCAGGAACTGCATCATGATACCTACCCCTATAAAACTCTACCTCTCGGCCAACCCACAGAACCGTCCTCATATAATCCACAATAGAAGTACCATTGGCTACCCTCTGTAATGTCTCAACAGTCTGTTGTGCCCTCTTGGCAATATGTCTGGCACTATCCCTCTTGGCTATCAAGGTACCAACCTGTGTCTCAATAGCTGTGAACTATCCCTGAACCTGTGTCAATGCCTGTGCATGAGCCTGTGCCTGAGCCTACATCTGAGTCTGCGTTTGCACGAGTAAACCCTATGCCTACACTAACTACCCCTACAGAGTTTGTACCTGCACCTGTAGATAGGAAATTTGTCTTTGATAATCCACGGAAGACATATCCACTGCTGGCCTCTTGCGAGGCCTAATCAAAGATGGACCAACACTGCCTGGCCCAACCCCTCTGCCACCTCCACCACCACCATCCCCATCATCACTATTGTTGTCCTCATTGCTGCTCTCCTCACTTCTGCTCGAGTCAATGTTAGATCCACTATCCTCCTCACCCTCAATTGCTATAGCAGGATCCTCAGCAGCATCCTCCTCCATAGGTAATGGTGTTGGCTCATCGGGAATGGTGATTTGGGACATGGATGCAAAGCCAAATATGTGACATACTCCTCTGTCACGGGTGCCTCTACAATATTCCCGCACATATCCCAAACTGATGGCTGCAGAGTCTTGTATCCCTTCACTAATGTCTCATAAGACAAGCATGGCCCCCAATCTGTTGTATCACTCCACCACCGGGCATAATGAGCAACCCCCTTAGGCATACACTGTACAATATCGTACTACCTATAGACCCGCCGTAGTAAAAATATCTCTAAGAAAAAAGGAGTCCTATCGATCAGATACATGGAATCACACAAAAATCTGAGCACTCGATCATCCTCCTCCCACTGCTCGCAATCCAGATAAGGTTGCCAAACAACACTCTCCAAGTCATCCAAAACCCATCTCCAGTGCACTAACTTACCCATCCGAGACTAGGTAAGTTGACCTCTGTAATGGAAAACATATGGTCTGCTTGCAGGTCTGTCAAGTACTGGAAACGATCGAGCAATGGAAAAATTCTCCCATGCCCACACCTATAGTAAGGTCACCCCTACTGATAGGCTGCGTCCTCCCAAGTACACCACTAAGTGTAAATCATGATAAAGGTGGGCTAGCATACACATCCCCCACGCATACCTGGTCCTATGTAGGACCATTCTCTTAAGAATATGGCCCCAACCCACAGAGAATCCCTTTGACGTGTGATCAGGACAAAGGAATCCTCCAATGAATCCAACTAGCACTGCTGGTAGACTAGCATAGGCGTCAACCATCATCTGCCATCGAACAATCGGTCCTATAATATGCTGATCTTGAAAAATTCTGCGGAGTGCATCTCTCCCACCAGCCTAATGTGAATCATAAATTACGACCTCTCCAATAAAATTTATCCGCAATATCTGCCACACATCCTCTGGTGTGACTGTCATCCCATCGGTGGGTAGATGGAAGGTGCTATGATTACTGTGCCACCGCTCGGCCAAGGCAGTAAGTGTTAGAGTAATAGTTATTACACTTAATTAATTATATCATACTAGTTAATTAATTAAGTCACTTATTCCTTTAGTTACTTAAGCTAAACTTAGGCACATTAATAATTGATTAATTATTAATTGTGCTCCTTTTAGGTCAACATTAGGGTTGCATACTTTGCTTTTATAAAGCAAATCATCTCATTGTAATCATTGAATTCCCGAATAATATCAATTTGCACATTTCATGCAAAGCTTTTCTTTTTCATTGTTTTTCTCTTCTGTGGAAGGTGTTTAGGTTTGCATGTCTGATCTTGGTTTCTAACATGGTATTAGAGCCTTGACATGCAACCCCTTCTCAAATTCTGGAGAAAATCATTGCAGAGTTCGTTCGGGGTTCCTCAAGGATTTCATGCCTTGAGCTCATCTATGCAGCATTTTGGATCAGATTGGGCTTCATCATTGGATTCAGAGTGCTGGAAAAAATCAGGAATGACTTTTACTTTTTTGATTTTGGTCATCGTTGAAGAAATCTGTGAGGGTTTCAAGCTCGGTGATTTTTTGCAAGCTCTGGAGCTAGCCTATTTTTCAAAGCATCTTGGAGCAAAACGGACATCGCCATCACATTCACAGCACCCCAAAACCCTAAGGTCACCCTTCATTTAGTCGATTTTGGTGAAGTTGATTCGGAAGGCAAAAAAAATTTGCCAAGGAGGTCGTATGACCTCCCTAGCACGCATTTCGAGGTAGTTTTTTTCATAAAAATCGAGAAAAAAATTCAAAAACTGCATCAGTTTTTGTTCCTGTAGTTGTAATGAAGTCCGCCGCTGGGCAGACTCAGACCAGCAGCGCCACCAACTAATCACCGATCGGCCCAACCCCTGCGGGCCCCTCTACTCTCCGCGCGCGGTCCTATGGGGGACCAGGCACTATGTGCCCAACCCCCGCCTGGCCTCCCAGTGCCTACTGTGGTCACATGGACGACCGGGGGCTCTACCCCAGCCCCCTACATGCTAGGCCCTAGTCGCGCACAGGACCGGGGGCCGAAATGTTTTTAGCCCTCTAGGCTACCTGTAGGCCAAATTGGCCATTCTGGAGCACTTTGACCAAATAGGGCATAATTTTTGCATACGGAGTCGGTTTTTCACAAACGAGATATCATTGGAAAGCTGGTTCCAAGCTTGTTCTGTTGGTGTAGGTTATTTTTCTTGATTATCTTTCAATTTTATGTTGCAGGTCCTTGAACTTAGAACTTGTTTTTTTCACTCCGGAGGGCATATCTTTTGGCTCGGTGATCCTTTTTTCGCCATTCTTGTGGCATTGGAAAGATGGTTTAGTCATATACATAAAACTAAGGTATATTTTTATTTTCTATATATGCATGTTTAGGAATTATCTCCTTTTTCAATCCTTGGGTATTGTAATAAATGAACTGATATAAAGTTCCATCGAGGGGGGGAGAGGGGGGTTCTTGCATAATAATTTGATTAGAGTGTGCATGCAATTTGATCTTCATATTGTATTGATGACAACTCGCATGGGTTGTAATCTAATTTCTTAGTTTCTTTTGGCCATATTTTGTCTTAGCTTGATGCATATCAGATTCATATCGGATCCATCTCAATTTGAGGGCCACTAAATTTGTGGTTAATGTTCCTGAGTCTTTATGGTACTTGTTCCCATGGAAGATTTTTAGTTTTAGTTTGGAATCGACATCAAGATACATAGCTTCCAGATTATGTCATCATTCTATCATCTACTGTTGCTTTATGGATTCCAGGGTTGTTCCAGTTTGGTGTTTTCGAGTGTTTCGTGGCATCGGGTCTGTTGTTGCATTATTATGATTCCGATATGGTTTCTTGTAGATAGAAGTATCTTTCCTTTCTTGCTAGATTGCGGTTCCAGTGTTCTTCCAATGCTTCTTTGCAGTAGTCATCTCATTGTAGGGGGGTTGTCCCACTAGGTTTTCCTTCTCTACCTCATTATTGCATTTGTACATGGGTACCTGGTCAGGCCTAGTTTTCGGGACCCATCTTTGCTTAAATGCATTTTTTCTAGTGTTTTAGCTTCTCCCTAAGTTCATCTTAAGGGGGGTGTTAGAGTAATAAGTTATTACACTTAATTAATTATATAATACTGGTTAATTAATTAAGTCACTTATTCCTTTAATTACTTAAGCTAAACTTAGGCACATTAATAATTGATTAATTATTAATTGTGCTCCTTTTAGGTCAACATTAGGGTTGCATACTTTGCTTTTATAAAGCAAATCATCTCATTGTAATCATTGAATTCTTGAATAATTTCAATTTGCACATTTCATGCAAAGCTCTGCTTTTTCATTGTTTTTCTCTGTTGTGGAAGGTGTTTAGGTTTGCATGTCTGATCTTGGTTTCTAACAGTAAGGAGACCCCGATTAATCCTAATCTGGGGCATGTCAAGAAGACTAGACAGACCACATTGAGCTATGATATGAATCTCATCAGGAGTTAGATGAGGAATCAAATCAGTAGTCCATGGAAATCGCTCTTGCATCTGGAGGCTATCCAGAGGATCCTATCATCAGATCGAATCAAAATTTGGTATGAAATTTTGATCAAAATTCATGAACCAACATCAACTAACCTCACCTATCATGAGGTTCATCAAAAACATCATCTAATCTCACCTATCAGGAGGTTTATCATATATAAAATCATTCCTCACCTATCATGAGGATCATCACAAATAGGATTATTTCTTGCCTATCATGAGAGTAAGTCTTATTAATCATTAGAATCAATCATTAAGGAATTTGTATCATCAAATCATACCAAACCAAAGAATGGACATGATTGAAATTGACAAAATCAAGGTTAACTATGTCAAAATCTGTAAATCTGACATGGATGCGCTAAAACAGACATCCAAAGCATTACAAAATCAGAAGCGTTATTTCGACACTTCGATGCGCTATAACAAGCATCCAAAGTGCTACTTTAATCAAAGTGCTATTTCATCGCATCAATGCGCTATAATAGTCCATCAAAGTGCTACTTTAATCAAGGTGCTATAACAGACCATCAAAGCGCTAGAACTTTCTAGGCGCTACAATCGAGCATCAAAGCACACATTTATGAAAGCGCTAAATTTTTTTACGAAAGCGCTAGAGAAATTAATGAAAGCGCTAATTCCTCAAAGTGCTAAAATAGTTAACAGATGCACTACACTAGAGTGCAAAGCGCTACAACGCGACATTGATATGCTAAAACTACAAAAAAATAGAAATGTAAAAAAAAGGCATGAAAATCAAGAATGCACAAATTACGAGGTGGATTACAGGTACGTATCAAAGGTCCATAGGCGACCAGCCACTGGTGATGTCGCATGTGCTCGACTTGGTGAGTGTGGTAGGGAATCAACATCTGGCTCCAGCTGGCTCAAATGTCTCTCTCACTAGGTGTTGGAAGTCAAAAAGTAGAAATGAGGATGAAAAGGACCTACCTTATATAGATTTTTCAAAAGAGATTTTTGAGGGATTTCTTTTATTTTAATTAATTTTATTCATGAAATTAATTGAAATTCATCCATGGGCTAAATTTTATCATCAATGTCGGGAAATAAATTATTTCTTCATTATATCATCATCAAATCATTTGAAAAATCATAAAAATCATGAAATTTTCTAAAATATCCAAAAAAATCATAAAATCATTAATTTGTCTCCCGAGGGGGCATATTATCATCAATCATCTGAAAATCAATATCTGGGGCATGTCTGGGGCATACTGAATTTCTTTCATCAATATTGACAGTAGCAACAAAATTTTCTTCGAAGCAATGCGTAAACACATCACTTTAAAGAGGGGAAAAATGTATACACCTAAAACTTGGTCTGGAGAATCCGATTAATTAAATACAACTTATTTGATTAATTATCCTAAATTCCTCTACTATTGAATAAATAGAAATATTTATTTATATAGTTCATGTCCACATTTGCATTTAAATTCTTTTAATTCTTCTATTATCTCATCTTAATTAAAAAAAAAATTAAATACTTTGTTTGATTTAATTATCATTTCCCTATTTTATTCTATCGCATCAATCTTAAATTAATTTAAATAAAGGTTAAACACTTTATTGATTAATTACCATATTCTTCTATTTTAATTTAATAAACAATTTCTATAGTTTGTTCTATTAAATTATTTATCCCTCTTTTGCTAATTTAAATAAATCAAAAATATTTAAATAAAGGCATAAGGAATATTCTTGTATATTTCCTCAAAATCAAATTAGATATCCTATGTCTAATTTATGTCAAGATATGTCAAAATTAATTCCTTCAAACTTCATGGGAATTTTTGGAGACAAATTGCAAATTCATCTCTCAATCCTCTTCCATCAATCCTTCCTCTTCTCTTGCCTGGTGTTTTTATGGGTAGAGACAATCCCCAAAATCTTCTCAATCTCCTCCATCTCTCACCATTCAATCCTTCAGATTGAATCCAAGCCTCTCTTTGCTATCCCTATGCATTTCTTCTCCCATGAAATCTATAAATACAACTTCATTCAACCAATAAAAGGATCCAAATTATCAAGTTTATGCACTCTTACTTTGCAGGAATTCAAGAATAAAGCCTCAAGCATTTCAAGCATCAAGCCTCAAGAATTTCAAGCATCCAACATTCTAGTTTTTATAATCATGGTTGTCTCTTGTAGCTTCATCTATCATTTTTCATGTCAATCCATGTTACAGTAGGTTCTTTTATCATTTAGCTTGACATCATTGCATCAGCATCATTCCATTCTTTAGATTTTCATTTTAACAGTTATAGTGTTATTTAAATCTAAGAGCACAATAGCTTAATAAATCTTTGAAGATAGGAGACAATGAGATGCTTTCAGTAGATTATTTGCTTAATCTTTGATACAATGTTTCACTAAGAAGTGTTTTATTATTTTCTAATTATTCACACTTACACAAACATTTTTTTGTCTGTATACATATGCTTTAATTTTCTTTAAAAAAAAAATGATAGATGAAACTATCATATGCCTCGATGCTTTTTTGTCCATTGTACTTCCTTCTTACTGACCTTAAAGCATTTCATACTTGTCTAAAAAAAACCTCCTTCTGAATATTTTGGTAAATACATCAAGGAAAAATGACAGATGAACTTAATGTAGGCATATTCACAAGCTCCAATGAGCTCATTATTATGAAAATAATTCACACCACTTGGTAAGTTGGACTCAACCCTTGTGGGAGCCACATTTCTCTCCACTTACCAACATGAAACAAACCAAAATAGTATCATAATAACACCTGTATCTGCACATGAAGCAAACATGTTAGAAAACAAATTCATATTTTGGATGTGTATGATGATTTAGATGGTTTTTTTATGGACACCTAAATTATGCATTTTTCTTTTAAAGCACATTGACACTAGTTTATACATGCATGGGTAAATTATCATGTATGGTATGTAAGCTTTCATTGCTTGGAGCACATCTCTAACATCATTGCTTTTGAGTATGCAGGAACTAGGAGCAGTATGGAGCGATAAAGGACATAAAGAGCTCGAGACAATAACAGGATAAGAAGACAAAACAGAACCAGGCATTCACAAGCAATGACTGGTTCCTTTATTTACATGCACATTCCTTTACTTATTCATGTATTGAGTTTTCTTGATGTGGTTTGAATAAGTTAAGTCAATCTCATGGTTTGTGTGAGATAATGTACATCTTACATTCAATAAAGATAACTTCATTGTTCAGAAAATATTTGAATCTTTATTCTGTTATATGCACTTGTATGAATGTAATAAGTTGCAAAAAATGTAATATTTTATAGATTATTTCATTTATGCATTGAATTTAATTTAGGAATGATTTAAATGCACCTTTTCTCAGTTTTAAAACAAAAAACTCTACCTTATTGAGCTTGAGTGAAAATTCGGTAACACTTCTAGAGGCTTAGGAGGGAGTATTTTAGTGTGTATTTTTTTATGATGGTTTTCACTTTAGAGGTGGTATGATAATGTTTTGGGTTATGTACTTTATGCAAGTTGAAAACCCTATGGGTGTGCCTCTTATCTTGATATAGTTTCATGTGATCAAGGTTGATGTACAAGATGGTCAATGCCTTGCACTATGTATAGTTTTGTGATTGTGATATGTGTGTGAGATGGTTCATACCTTGCACTATTTTTGTATTCATGTGATTATGATGAGTATGAAAGATGAAAAATTTCTTGCTTGATTTGTATGGTTTACTGGTTGCAAGTAGGGGGAGTGGATCTTATTGGGGGTCGGAACCCAAAGTGGTGTCTAGGGTAACTCATTTGGGAGTTTCTTAATTTAGTGATAACCTAATTAATGAATTAAGGGGTTGGGTAGTTTTGATGTTAATCAAGATAATGGAATGCCTCAATTATGGCTCAAATGTTCGTTTAGGATTGAAATGAGATGAGAAGGCTTGAAATGGCAAGATCAACTTCCTTGTCCTCATGAAATTTATGTTGATTCCGCATGAGTTTGTATGGGGGCCGCAGATCAGTAGAGGCTACCAGGGTAGCCTAGGATGGTGGTCGGGGCCTAGGAAGATCTTCTAGTGTAACCCATAGTAAGCTATGTGATGGAACTCCTCCCTATTGTAATCCAACATTCCCTAGTTATATTTTCCCTTTTGTTGTGTGTGCGCCTCTAGAAGCGATGTATGTGTTTATGTGATGTTAATGTTGTTGCAGTGTTGTGTTGGAGCCATGTTTAGCCTTGTTTATGTCAACCCTCTATCTTCTTGACTGTTTACTTGTGATGGGACCTTATGTTATCTCCTGGGGTGGACCTTAGGTTCCACATGGTTGGGAGGTTTGTGCTTTTTAATCCATTGGGTTTCCCTTGTTTTTGTTCATGTGTGTGAAAGAGGAACCTCATGTAATAGATTCCTATTCGTGATCTAGTTCATGAAGACAAATCTTCATTCTTTTGTATTGGATTGTAGATCAGACATACTATTTATTGTAATTTGATGTATACTTCCCAATTATATTTTGGGAAGCGTTATTGTAACCAATGTAATGATGTAATGAATTATGATGTACTCTCGTGTATTGGAATTTGTATATGTACTAGTTAGTTCTATATATATATTATTTAATGATTATTTATCTGATGATATGTTATGGAAATGCATTTTTTAAATCATTTAATGTGATGGATTAAATGATCTCTTGATTATTAGTTAAATTATCATCAATTTTTAGTTCCTGTTATTAGTTGTGTTAGTAATGCAGTCATGGAACCTCAGAGGATTTAGGATTATATTGTATGTTTAGTTAGGATGTGCAGTTCACTGTTATCTCATAGAAAACTGCCATTATTTTGGTTTTGATGTGTTGTTCTCTAGGGTTTCATGGTGGGGTGTTACACTTGGTATTAGAGCCTAGGGTCATACACTGGGTGCTCTGGATACATATGATCCCATTGCATTGTCCTAGTTGTGTGTACTCTTGAGGTTATGTCCTTCCTTTTTTTCCATCCTCGCTTAGCAACACGAGATTTGTCCTTTGGTGGTGTTTGTTCAATGGAGTATAAAACCAGTGGAACGGATTGGATCCTCAGTGTAGTGCGCAATGCATCAATATTCTTTCTATCAAGGATGCATCATCGACCCTTGTTTAGCCTTTTGATGTGATTCCCGGTGATGTGAATGGTGTGTGTATGTGAAGAATGTATGTTAAATTTGGAATATTATGCTTATGAAGTGATAAATTATGTTTCCATGCTTCTGGAAAGGTCTAAAATCATGATCTTATGTCACATATGTTATGAGATTTAGTGTTTAATGAATAAAGTGGAATTTATTATCTATAAATGATAGAAATTTAACAGAAAATGTGTAATTTTGTGTGTAAAATTATGCTACATTTTATGGAAGTGTATCATTCTAAGGTACTAAATCAACTTTGATGATTGATATAAGAAGATGGTTTATGAGTTGATTTGATTACTAAGTGTTGTCTTCAAATGTGTCTTGGTGAAAGGGACAGTGTCACATTACTCATTCATGAGTACCCTGCTACGTTGTGATTTCCTTTCACAATGTGCTCGATTGTATGATTATATATATGTTTGACTGTTTTTTTTGTTGCAAGTTTCAGGTACTAGGCATCGACTTCACTTGAATTGGCAAGTTGAGCATACCTTAAACCCAATGGAATAGTTGATCAGAGATAACATATGGTCCCCTACCCTAGGCATCATCCTCAAAGAGGATGAGTATCTAATTTATCACCTCGTCGGTGTCATCTAATGTTAGTGGTCAGTTGGTCCTGCTTCTCAACCTTGGTTAAGGTGTAGGTAATTAATTTGCATTTGGATTGCTTGATTATTTGATGTTGCTTGTATTTACGTTAAAGGAAAGGTGAACGTGGTATTATTTAACAAGTTTTAGAACTAATATTTGTATGTTTTATTTTAACCTTGCGACTTACAAGAGTAAGTTGAATCTTAGGGAGGAAGGATGTATTGCCCCTCCATGATTCACTCTTTCATGATATTTGATAGATATTGTTTTGGGTTGTTTAGTTTAAGTTGTTTGTAAAATTTTGTTCTTGGTTAATTGTTTCATTAAATTAAACTATTAAGAAGCAAGTGGTTTGGTAATCAAATATAAATACAATTATTAATAATGATGGTTTTTAATAATTAAAAGTGTGGTAAAATATTACAATATAAAATAAAATACTAAAACAGAATGTGATAATAGAAAGACAAAAAAACAATTAAAAAGATAGAAAAATATTTCTTGGAGCACATGCGTGACTTTGAGCAAGTTGTCGAAAAGGAAACTTGTTGTTTATTGGATATTTTAAAGATTTTATCTGATTTTTATTTTTGAAAATAAAACAACCTTCTTTTTTGTAAATATTTTTTTTTTTTGAGATTTTGGGGATCATTATGGATTTTTGGGGGGTTTTCCGAGAGGAGAAGAAATGGTTTTGTCTGCAAGTATAGTTTATTTAGTGGTAGATTGTGTGGGAAAATTTGGGGATTATTGAAAAGAGTGATTGGGAATTTTCAAAAGGTGGTTGTTGTAGCAGAGATTTCATCTTAGCAATGAATCTCCAACTTTAACAAGCGATTGGATATAGGTTTCATTGTTCTTCTGAATTTTATCTTTGTGTTTGAAAATAAATTTTTGTTGCATGATTTAGCTTGAAATTGTGGGTTCCATTTATTTTATTTCCATTTAGAAATAAATAATAATAAGCATTTTTTTATTTAAATATTCTGCATCCATTTCTTTCTAATAATTTGTCTCTCCTCATGTTGCTTACATTGTGGTGAGTTCTTGTAGTCATTTGTCTTTTGTTTGAAATTTTCTTAAGCCTTTTCAACATAACAATGTGTGCAGTCCTTCCACCATCGCGCCATGTGATAGAAATTTATTTGAGGCATTTAGTAAAAGAACCCAAGCCCATTTTTATTTGCATTGAAAGTTTTATACTTTTCCTCAACTCTTAGCGCACCCTCTTGGCTTGTGGTTATATCGCTGCAAGTGATTGCATGCCTCCATTACTCCATATGAAAGTATAGCCTTATTTACGCATAGGTTTCAACTTGCTTTTCCATGAGTATTGTATGTGGTGGTGTTAGAATATAGGTTGCATTTAAATGTCGATGCTTACATTTTAGGTTTAAAGGCATAGTACATACAATGAATGTTCACATATATTACAATGAATGTCGATGATAAATATTATTTTATTATAGGCGATTTGATTGAAAGTTGTTTGAACTCATTTCATAATAGAAAAGTTCATCTTGGTTGCATAATCGTTGGAATCTGTTGTATGTGAATTCTCCCCCCTAAATCTATATTGATATTGTTAAAGTCGAGTTTGTATTGGTTCAATTTATGCATATATAGGTTGGGTTGATACTCAATGGTTACATATTTTGCTTTCTTTTTTTTGAGAAATAGGCGTGGTGATCTTAATACCTAAGTTTTAAATTGTCTTTGAAGGTTTCAAATTCTTATGTAATGCTTGGCTTTGGTAATACTCTGTATTTTGATTTTATTCCTTGCACCATGTATTTGGTATATTGTTTTGGCATTATTATTATTATCTACTTTAGAGCATAAGTCACAGCATGTGTAGGATCCAAAAGTATAGTGTTGTTGGAAATTCTCAACCTATATTCCTATATGATCAACTATATATGTAATGCTATAAGGGATATTGATGTGTGAAGTATGCACAATCCTTTTTGAGCTATTCTAGCCAACCCTCTCCTCAAGCGGTGTCCTTTGCTTGTGTCGACCCAGATTGGCTTGTTTTTTTATTGATTATTGTATGTTTTAAATTCTGATAGAAACCTCTTTTATTATTTCCCAGTAGATAATTCTCTCCCCTGTGTTTCATTGCCCATATTGATTGGAAATCAATTTAAAAGCTTTGTGATTGCTACCATGGTGTCCTCCCCTGTATTATGCCTTGTGGTTGAGATTGCTGCTTGCAACATACTAAGAATTAAGCCTTTGTTTTGGCTATATGAAGTGATCCAAACCCCAAGATTTTATGTTCTAAATTGAGTATCTTTTTATCAATCGATGGTTTTTTCCAATGTTTAAGTTCGACATTCAATATGTTCAGTGTTCTTGATATGCGAAGATCAGATGTTGTGATAGGAACTCAGTTAATACACATATTGAAAAGTAATCGAACTTTGTATAATACATTTGGTAATTTGATTATGTTAGAATTTGATTTATGTATGTTATATTGGTAATCCGATTATCTATATAAATTATTGAGCATGCATTAAGTTTGACATTTGATTTTTATAAATATATGTGCATGTGTGTGTTTTTGTGTGTGTGTATAAATGTGTATATATATATGTATGTATATGTATATGTATATATCTATATATATATATGTATTTCCATGTTAATATTTGATATAATGAACTATAAACTGCATTATATTAGTAATATTTATATATATGTATATGTATGTATGTGCTAAAAATGTAGTTGTAAAGCTAGAAATAAGCACATTTTAGGAAATGATACACTTTGGGTTAACTTGAGAGTTAATTTAGTCTACATTAAAATTGAATCTAATGAATAATTTCATATATATATATATATATATATAGGTTAGGTACTATTTGGGAATAAGTATATATATATAGATACTGTATTGAATGATGTATTTGAATGTATAGATGTGAATGTGCGAATTAAAGATTGAATATTGATTGATTAGTATATTTTAAATTGTATACTTTATATGTGAATTATTGATATTTATAAATTAATATGATTTTTTATTATTAAGGGATTCAATATATACCATGGTTTTAGTAATAGGATATTTCTACCTATGTGGATTAATTGGTTATGCAGATAGTGAAATTGGGAAATTAAACAGGGTGAAATTGATTTATTTGTAATTAGATAATTGAAGGTTTTGTTTAAATGAATGGATTAAATCATCTCTTGTTAATGAGTAATGAATTCTCTCATAGTCAATTTGTAAATTCATTATGTAAATAGCCATTCGGAAATAATGCTATTGTAGTAGATGATCCAATTTGGTGAATTAGGTGTCTAAGTTAATGAGAATTATGAATGTGAAAATAATGTGTTCATGGTTATAGGTGGTTGATTGAGTCTTGATTATTGGTTTAAGTTTTTATGTTATTGTTAATGATGGATATCTTTTGTGCAAGTTTGGTTAAGTTTTATGCCTTGGGAAGTGGTTAAGGTTGACTTCCAGAGGCTTAGGAGGAAGTATTTTAGTGTGTATGGTTTTATGATGGTTTTCACTTTAGAGGTGGTATGGTAATGTTTTGGGTTATGTAATTTTTGAAAGTTGAAAACCCTATGGGTGTGCCTCTTATCTTGATATAGTTTCATGTGATCAAGGTTGATGTGCAAGATTGTCAATGCCTTGCACTATGTATAGTTTTTGTGATTGTGATATGTGTGTGAGATGGTTCATGCCTTGCACTATTTTTGGATTCATTTGATTATGATGAGTATGGAAGATGATAAATGCCTTGCTTGATTTGTAGGTTTTTATGGTTGCAAGTAGGGGGAGTGGCTCTCAATGGGGGTCAAAATCCAAAGTGGTGTCCAAGGTAACTCATTTGGGAGTTTCTTAATTTACTGATAACCTAATTAATGAAGTAAGGGGTTGGGTAGTTTTCACATTAATCAACATAATGGAATGCCTCACTCATGGATCAAGTTCTCATTTAGGCTTGAGATGAGATGAGAAGGCCCATAATAGAAAGATCAATTTCCTTGTCCTCATGAAATGTATGTTGATTCCACATGATTTTGTATGGGGTCCGAGGATTGGTAGAGGCTACCAGGATAACCTAGGATGGGGGTCGAGGCCTAAGAAGATCTACCAAGGTAACCCATAGCAAGCTATGTGATGACACTCTTCCCTATTGTAATCTAGCATTCCCTAGTTATGTTTTCCCTTCTATTGTGTGTGTGCCTCTAAAAGAGATGTATGTGTTTATGTGATGTTAATTTTGTTGTAGTGTTTTGTTGAAGCCATGTTTAGCCTAGTGTTATGTCATCCCCCTATCTTCTTGACTGTTTACTTGTGGTGGGACCTTATGTTATCTCCTAGCACGGGGGGTGGACCTTAGGGTTCCACATGGTTGGGAGGTTTGTGCTTTTTCCTCCATTGGGCTTCCCTTTTTTTTGTTTGTGTGCATGAAGGAGGAACCTCATGTAACAGATTCTTGTTCGTGATCTAGTTCATGAAGACATACCTTCATACTTTTGTATTGGATTTTAAATCAGACGTACTATTTATTGTAATTTGGTGTATACTTCCCAATTGTATTTTGGGAAGTGTTATTGTAACCAATGTAATGATGTAACGAGTTGTGATGTACTCTCATGTATTGGAATTTGTATATGTACTTGTTAATTCTATATATACAATCTTTAATGATTATTTATCTAATGACATGTTATGGAAATGCATGTTGTTAAATCATTTAATGTGTTAGTAACACATTCATGAAACCTTAGAGGATTTAAGATTAGATTGTATGTTTAGTTAGGATGTTCATTTCACTATTATCTCTTAAAAAATATTTGTTGTGTCATTATTGTAGTTTTGATGTGTTGTATTTTGGGGTTCTGTGGCAGGGCATTACATAAACTTCAATAAGACTAAGCTCATCTTATAAACATTATTTACATGAAGATTATTATTATAAATAATTTCATATTAGCACTTTTATTGTCATAGATCTACCTATAAGGAAGCTAAGTTAGTGGAACAACTTCCTACACTAATCTTGAGAGGAGGATAATGAAAAAATTTCAAGATCTTTAATAGTTATAGAAACTTAAATAGAAATAAACATAAATTTCATGCATACAACAACATGGTGATTTATGTGGGGAAAAACCTTTTGAGAGAAAAACCCCACTCCAAAAGTCACCCAATATATTATTTAGAAATAAAATTATTATAATATACTCACAGAGCAAGCTTCTCACAAGAGTATCACCAACTAGAGATCTAGAGGCAACACAAACTCTATTAGACTCTTAGAATAGATCACAATACATAGTTGTAATACAATTCCCTCATAAAATAGGGTTACCTTCTATGGAAATTCAAGCTAATAAAATATCGATCATCAAATCTGAGACATAATGATGAATGGTCCCGATTTAAAATAATAAAATATAAATAAAATTTAGCTTTCAAGGGTGTTGTCCCCGAGTCCCCATCGGGGCACGTGGCCCCTAGACCCCCCCATCATGTGGGGGGACCCCCCTACACCCCCATGTTTCTAATATCTCAATAATACCTTATGTAATTGCAAGGTTGAGACACATTTTCCCAACACTACCTAAATCACATACAAAATCTATATTAAATTATATTTTCACATGATAGTACATTTGGATCTCAAGTGCTTGATATAAATTTCTAGGAGTAGTTTCCAATTTTGTTTGGTTGAATAACATGTCACCTAGAATACAATGTCAAAAATAGTTAGCATCATCACTTTACATTTATGGATAATTAATGCAATACCAAATTTACAAATTATATATGGTTTAGTGGCCCCAAATTTTCCATCCACCTTAAGGGTACATAAATTTCAATAAGACAAATCATTTTATGAATATTTTTTCACATTTCTTGACCTTCTTTAACCTACTAGAATATTAGTATATCCAAAGTCCTTTTTATAAACACAATCTAAACATGTGTGAGCCAAGAAAAAGGGATATTGTGATGCACTTTTCTTGTCATATCTACCTAAATCACTTACAAAACATATTGAACTCTACTTTCACATGGTAGTGTTTGGATTTGAAGTGGTTGATCTATAGTTTGGACTAGTTTCAAATTTATTTGCTTAATAACATGTCAAACATAATTAGCATCATCACTTTGCATATATGGCTAATTAATGTAATACTAACTTTATAAATTAGATATGGTTTAGTGGCCCCAAATTTTCCATCCACATTAAGGGTACATGCACTACAATAAGATTGATAATTTTATGATTATTATTTAATGATAGATACATGTTTTTTGAAAATGAATTTATATATTATTCATCCCTTATAAATAATAAATTCTAAAGTATTCTCTCTTTTAAATATATAGGAGTTTAAAATACAAAAAGTGGAATGAAAGTTGATCATAATTTAGATATTGGAGTAGAGGGGGCTCAACCACAAATAATTGATGTCAGGTAGGAGGCCCAACAACACAAAAATGATGTCAGGGATGAGGCTCAACCAATATTTGATGTTGGAGAGGGTTATAAATGGATTCCTTCTACATCTATGCATTGCATAAGCCTAATTAAAGAGGTTAAGAGAAAATTTTCTTAAAGAAATACAAATCATTTACTTGATATTGATAAAAAAAAAATTGAAATTGCATGTTGAACTACCTAGTGCAATTAGTAAGAGGTTGTTGAATAAAACTTCAAAGGAAATAGTTGAGATTTATTTTTAAAAATTGTGATACACTTGGTCAATCCCAACTATTATCAAGTATACTTACTTATTATGAACTAAAGGTTCCATTACAATTGTTGGATATAGATTTCACAAAAAAGAGGAAAAGAAACCTAGAAAAAGATATTATTCAAAATGTTACTAAAGGTTTGAGTTTTATTGGTTAAAAATATCGAACAATTGATAAGAGAATTTCAAAAATAGTGATGTTGAACTCTATTGTAAGTCTAAAAATTCCAAGAAAGCGTCAATTATTTTCACTTCCAAGTGAAATTTTCTTAAGTAGGAAAACATTAACAAGATATGTAAAAAGTGTTGGAGAATGCCAAGATCAAAGCACTTAAAAAAAACTTCCACAAGTGAACAAAATGATCACAATAGTATGTGTATCAATGTAATATAAAGAGAATGTAAATACAATGATCAAGCCTTATATATATAGGCAAGGATGAGGAGGTGAGAAGTGGGAGTGAAATTCTAACTAACCCTCCAAAGATGTAACACTTGTGAGATCACTTGAAAAGTGTGTGAGAAAGTGTTAATAAGTGTCTCAATTCATTAGGATACATGTCTCAATGCTATGCAGTGAGATAAAAAAAACCTAAGTAAACTTAAGCTAGATAAGTATAGGTCAATCCTAGAAAGGTGATTAGATAACTAGGTATGATAATGACTCTATTTACACTAGCACCCCCCCTTAAGTGAAAATTAGGGAGTAATGTATGCACTAATGATGATTCTTGAATATTAGGCCATGTTAGGTACTCATGTACAAGTTTAACATAAGGTGGATTAAAGGAGAAAACCCTAATGGGAAATTAAAAACCCATCTCCAAAAGAGAAATGATGCAACAAAATGAAAATCTACAAGTGAAGAAGATAAGTGATGGATGGAGAAATCATGATGAATGCCCTAGGACTACTTCTAACAAAAATTACAATGAATTTTCTCCCCATAGGAGAGAAAAGAGAGAAGATCATGTGACCCACCTAGAAAATGTGAAGTCATGAACTCCTTGTGAGGAAATGATTCCTCTCAAAATTGATAAGAGAAGAGAAACATGCATCCTCCCCTAAAAATGATGCTTGTAGTGCTGGTAGATGCTTGAAATTGGATGTTGAAGATGATCCATGAACGTTGAAAAAAATTTCTCCCCTTGGGAAGAAACAACACCACAAATATGTACAATATGACTTCCCACTTTGAATAAAAATATGTAGGAAGTAAGTTGAACGTCTTTGAATGATGCACATGAGATCCAAAGAATCAAATTATTTCATTGATGCCTTTTAATAATGCTCAAAGACCCCTAAGCCAATTTTGATGTGTGATGAATATTGATAAGATGGATCAGGTACCATAGATGATTCTAGAATAGGGACCATGAATTTATGGTTATGTCTAAATTGATGTGAAGAAAATACTACTACAAATAATGATAATTAAGTTGGATAGGTCAACTCGTGAGTGTTTGCATAATTTTTCATGAAATAAGCCAATGTAGGTGGGGCAAGAGAAATACCCAAAGATGGAAATGGTGATGCAACTTCATTGAAGTTGAGATCAAATAGAATATGAATTTCCTCAATAGTTTCATCTAAATATGCAATGTGGGATTCTACAAATAAAGATGTGATGTCTAGTAGATATGCATCCCAATTTGGTGCATCTAAAATTACAATAGAAATAACTTGATGCACAGAATCACTAGAAATCATGAATGAGTCAACACCAGATTAAGATGTAGTAACATGTGATATGGGAGATGAGATATTAATGCAAGTCATCAGACTGCATTGTTCATCCCCAAATGATGATGTCTCACAAGATGTTTGAGTGAGACTAGATGATGTTTCTACATGTGTTAGAACTAGAGGATCAAGTAAGGCAATACCATGAATAAGAAGAATTTTATCCATTTATTCAATTCTATGAAACTAACATTCTTCTATTGTATTCCTTTTCTTTCCATAATATCCATATTTTTTTTTCCGTTTATTAGGAGGATTAAAGAAAACTCAAATTGAAAGGATTTAATGTGAGAGACATGATCACATGAACCAAAAATAAATAAAAATAGAAGCACATAGATTTCCCCCTTGATTCAGAGAGCCCCCTCTTGAATGATTAGTGTTGATTGTAGCCCCCAAAACAATGTGCAATAAAATTTTGCATGTTGTAAAGATAAAATGTCAAATCAACTGTTTATAATGCATGGTGATTTTTAGAAGTATGTAGATGCTCATAGGGTTGATTATCAATTTTCAGATGGGGATTGGGTGTTCTTGCGAGTGCATTTGTGAAAGAGTCCAATATGCTATGGAAAAGGCTCTAAGCTCGCACCACATTTTGTTGGGCCATTCGAGGTTTTGGAGAGGATTGGCCCTGTTGTGTACCATCTTGCTTTGTCACCCAATCTATCGCACATCCATGATGTATTTCATGTTTTTGTTCTTAGACCATATTATCCAGATATTTTACATGTTCTTAACTGGAATTACAAGTAGAGGACGTGTAGCTGGCTTTTGAGCCCGTGGGCATTCTACAGCACAAGATGTTGAGCAAGTGAGGGTCTAGTGGGATCATAATGATGATTCTTTGGCTACTTGGGAGGATGCATCTCAAATGCGAGAGTTGTACCTTTTCTTATTTGTAGGCTTCCAAGAGTAAGCCAAATTCTAGGGGGAGGATGTAGTGCTCCTCATACTTTTCTTTGATAGACTAACAATTTATTTTTTTTGGGATGAGACTTTATGGT
This sequence comes from Sequoiadendron giganteum, assembly GCA_007115665.2. NCBI lineage: Eukaryota > Viridiplantae > Streptophyta > Pinopsida > Cupressales > Cupressaceae > Sequoiadendron > Sequoiadendron giganteum. Next base: position 336,568,989 of record CM021105.1, on the reverse strand, counting down.
ACATTATTTGATGTTGGACTTATTTCTATCATGATGTTTGTAATGACATTTCTGTTATTTGAGTTTTATGCACATGATATGATTAGTATATGGTTTTATTTGCTTAGGTGGACTAACCCTATCATGAGTATTATGTGATTATCTTATCATGAATATTGTGTGATTATCTTGTGACTGATCTTATCTTGATTGTTATATGAGTTGATGTGATTATTTTTTGATGTCTTATTGATGTGTTTGGGTGAAGGGAACAATTTTTCATCACTCACTTGTGAGTACCCTACGACGTTGTGATTCCCTTTCACGGTGTGCCTGATTATATGTATATGTATATACATGACTGTTTTGTGTGTTGCAGGTACTAGGAAGCAACTCCACCTGAATTGGTAGGTCTGAGCATGCCTCAAAACCAAATGGATTAGTTGATTGGAGATAGCACTTGGTCCCCTAACCTAGCCATGATCCTTGAAGATGATGAGTATCTAGTTTTGCACCCTATTAGTGTTGTTAGTATGGTTGGTATGGTTAGTCAATGTTGTTGTGATCTTGATTTTTGACCTTGGATAGTGGTCAGGTATTGATTGGCATTATTTTATCTAATTTAGAATTGTTTGATAATTTTTTTTGATTAATTGTCGCATTAAAATAAAATTACTAAGTTAAAAAGGTATTTTCAATAAGTAAATATAAATGCTTATATATAATCATAGTTTATGATAAAATCAATTATAACGTAAAGCTGAAGTTAATAAATAAAATATTATAAAGTTGAATTATAAAGTCAATTATTAAATGTAAATAGATTGGAGTATGTCTTGATAAATAAATATAAAAATAAATACATAAATAATCATAGTGAATAATGAAAATAATATGATAAATAAAAGGCTTTAAATAATTAAAAAACTAATTATTATGTGAAGGAAAGACAAATTTAATAAATCTAAAGTTAATTTTACTGAGAAATCGAACAGTCTCCTTCTTCTTGTAAATATTTTCCTTATGGGAGATTTTTCATTTTGTTATGGGTGGAAGGGAGTAATTTCGTCTGTAAAATTGCAAATATTGTTGATTTTGTGGCGGTTTGGGTTTCTGGAAAAAATGATTGGAGAATTGGAAATTCAAGTTGGGAATTTGGAGCTTGACATCAAATCTCCAACCTAGCCAAGTGATTGGATCCAGGTTGGAATTAAATCCTTTGGTTACATTGTTTTTTAAATTCTATCTCTCTCTTTTCTAAAATGAATGCTTGAATGTTTAATGCTACCTGGAAATGAAAACATTTACTTGTTTATTTATTTTTGAAATGAAACAATTAATAAATGCATTCTCTGAAGGTTTCCAAAGACCTTTCAGTAAATCATTTTGTACATATTATGTAATCTTTTGCAGCCCATGAAACCATATTGTTTGGGGTATTTTGTTTAATTCATTTACTCTATCTTTGTTTCCTTAATTTGAATTACATAACAAAGAGGGAAATACAAATACATCGTTCGACAAGATCTTATATTCTTTATTCTTGGTGTAGCCTTCTGTTTCCTTCATCATTTTCCCTTTGACATCTTTTTCATGATTTATAGCCTATCAAATTGCATGTTGTTTTATCATTTCACCCTTGCCATTGCATTGTTGTGAGTTTCATAAGCCTCTCATTATCCTTTTTGGTACATTTGGCTATCATTTTTCCCTTATGGAAAATTTCCTTTGTGGTTGTTCGCCTAATGGTTGTTGTTGGTCTATGAGCCAGGCATGGCACCCAACCCAGCCATGGTCGACAAGCCAAAAGCCTCCTCCTTTTTCCTATAGACTTTCCACTTAGCAGTGCCTAGGGTTAAGCCTGCATATACCTTGAATATTGTACAATGCTATTTCATTTCCGTGACTTCTGTTTGATGAAAATGCTTTATGTGGAATTCGATGTATACACTATATGTTTGATATTCAATGGTTATGTTTTATATTTGACATTCGATACTTGTATGTAAATTTCATACTATAAATAGTGATTTATATATGCTCGACATTCAATGCTCATATTGCATTTCATTTCGATGGGAATATTATATGATTAGAATTCAATTATATATATATATGTATATATATGTATATAAATGTATATATATATATATGTATATAAATATATATATATATATATATGTGTGTGTGGTCTTTAAAAGTGTAGGTGAGATCAATTAGTAAAATCAAACACACACATCCATGAAATATATTAGATAAAACGAATTGAAATAACTAAATTAAATTGCTACTGCCATCCTTTCAAATCATTCCATGGTTCTCTAGTCTTAAGGACCTTTGAATTCATGCTCTCAAATCTAGTTAAATATTGCACATGAATCTGCAAAGATGACAACCTAAGAAATGAGAAGATATTATGCAATGCAAACTACATGCCTACATCACTATATTTTTGTATTTTTGATGCTTAAATGTTGAATGATCTATGATGGAGTTTTGATATACTAAAATGATGGTAAAATTGATAATGCAATTATAATGGTAATGATGTATAAAAGATGCAACAACTAAGACACTCAGATTAAAATTTACATGATAACACTAAATGAACTAAAATTTTAAATGCTCACTACAATGCTCTCACAATGTTCTCAAATTGCACTAAGATTTATGCAACATAAGTTTGTAATCCAATTCCTTTACGAAAAGTTGTAGAATTTCCCTCTATTTATAGATTTTTCCAAGCTAGGGATGATGTGGCAAAGATGAACGATCTAGATTGTGATCCTGAGGCATCAATGGTGGAGCAAAAAGAGGTTAGAGGAATTCATGGAGGCTGCTCCTTTTGGAAGAGCCAATCTTCTAAGTGTACAAGAGCATCATTTGAAAGAAGGGGCTATGTGTCTCCTAGGAAGTTAGGAAGTTGAGAAGTTGGAGAGAATATTCCCAATTTTAAAAATTAGAAATAAACAAAATTGTGTGGCATATGATGATGTGGAGGATGAGTTGGAGGTGGTTAGAAGAAATATGGAGACATGTACTATATTCAAATTTAAAATGGAGGATGGAAATCAATTAAATGACAAGTTCTTTAAATTTGTGCATTTAATTAATTTAAGAGGAAAGGTGATTTTGAAAAAGAGGAATTAAGAGAATGAACCATATAAATAAATTTATCAATTTATTTATATTAGTAGAAGAATTAGAATTTTATTAATTAAATATCGAATATTTAATTAATTGTGCTCCAGACCATTTTTACCTACATACATTTTTCCCCTCTTTGAGGTGATGTGTGCAGACACGTTACTTCAAAGAATAAGTTTTCAAATCATGATGATACAAATTATGACATGCCCTAGACATTGATTTTTTAGTGTTGATGAATGGATGCCCCCTTGGGAGATAAATCGAGGATTTTTGATTTTTTTTTGTTAATTCTGACGATTAAATGATTTTTCGATGATATTCAGATGATCTTAGAATTTGATGATGGTAACCTAATTTATCACCCGAAAATGATGATAGTCCTACCACATTGGTGATTAATTGATTAAAAATTCCCATGTTGAAAAATTAAATACATGCCACAAAAATTAGCCCTTAATTACCCCTTAAAAGTTCAAAGTGGGTAAAAAGAAGCTCATTTGTAACTTTGCATAGTGAAAATTTGAGAGAGAAAAGAAATCCAAGATGGATGGGATTCCTTGCCACACCCACAGATTCAAGTGAGTTTGTCACCACCAGCATCTAGCTGCATACGGACCTCTGATACCTACCCCAAGAACCGCTCTTTTTCAATTTTGAATTCAAATTTTCCTACTTTTTTGCATTTTAAAAACTCAAATTTTAACATGTTTTAGCACATAAGGGTAGAATTTTAGCGCATAGGGTACCTGATACAACACATAGGGAAACTGTAATAGTGCATAGGGTTAGCATTTAGGCCTTCAAATAGATTAGTGCATCACGTCGTCGCTTTAGTGCATTAGGTTTCTGAAATAACGCATAGAGATGATAGAATAGCGCATAGATTAGTTCAATTAGCGCATTTGGGAAATGGTACATTGGGACTCTATTTCGGTGCGTGTAGTCCATTTTTTGGTGCATCTAGGGACTGGCGCATAGAAGGCCTATTCTAGCGCATCTAGTAGATTAGTGCATAGAAACTCTATTTTAGCACATTGAGTCAAAAATGATGATTTTGAATGATTCCTCCTAGTTTTCGATGGTTGATGATCATGTCAATCGATGATAGGATGATGTTGATTGATAGGTTGGCGATCATCCTCATGATAGGAGAGGATCGATGATAGGATAGATAAGGATGATTGATTGACCTCATCACAAATAAAAGTCAGAGATAAGTTGATTGATGTTGATCGATCTCATGACAAATGAGAGTCAATGATAGGATAGATGCTTCTTGTGAGTTGATCAAAATCTCATGCGAGCTGATTTGATTGATTGATATGTTGATTAATAGACTGATTTGATTGATGTGTTGACTTGATATGTTGATTTTATCATAGGAGGGTGGCTTAGGAGTATTACAGGTTTGAGAGTGCTTTCCACAGATGTGGGACATGATCCCATAGCTTACCCCAACAAACTTAGCTATTATTCACCAGTGTGGACTGACTTCATTGATTGGCATGCCCCAGTACTGGATTAATTGGGGGTTGTTGATGACACTTGCAGAGCAATGGAATAGCGACCACAACACCTTATGTTTGGTGACGGGTGATATTACAGTGACCCGTGAGGACATCTATTAGATTTTGTGGATACCAGTCGTGGAAGATCTGGTGATTTATAATCATGAGGAGTAGGGGGGATTGATGCCATTTGACAAATTTTCCATGATGATCAACTTATTGGATATGAGGTTTCTTGGTAGGAGTTGATTGCTACCCATCAGCCCATGCCATGTGTTCTAGTAAGATTTATTGGTGGTTTTCTCTACCCTAACCGTAGGTCAAAGGGCTTCTTAGTTGGTTGGGGTCGGGTACTAGAGAGCATGATTTCCCATGGGACCAGATATGCTTGGGGTTTTTGAATTCTTGTACACCTGTACCATGATTTACATCAGGTTGTGTATCTTCGATCGAGAAGTCTTGTAGCAGGGTGCACATTGTTACAGCTCTGGGCTTGTGAGCATATTACAGTTACCTGAACAATGGCAGGGAGGGCTCGACCAACAGGGAGACCCTATGTTTTCAAGTATACATGGCCACTTATCCAGCATAAGCTGGGAAAGTTAGAGTATTGGTGGAGAGTCCTCGATGATATGGATACAGTTATATGGCGGTTGTACCTTGACTGTGAGGTATGGGAAGAGGATAATACAAAGATGCCATATGTATTTAGTGCGAGATACCTGATCGGTAGGATGTCGTATATTATTGAGAGATTTCTCCTGGGCCAGGTGTACAGGTAGTGTGGCAGAGTATAGGGTATGCCACAAGGAGTGGCACATTATGCTAGACAGAGGCAGGACATTCCAGAGTGGGGGCCTACATTAGACTATGATGTCGCTTGTGCTAATTACTATAGTTTGCAGCCAATATTGTGGAAATATCATGGAGAGATCATTGATGCACATATGACCGTAGACTATGCAGAGTATTTTGATACACATTATTTCCCTCAGATATGGAGTCTCAATAAGCCAAGACCCATTTTGGAGGTTGGGAGGAGGGCAAGGCGGGCGGTATAGAGGAGGGGAGATGGAGGTGAGGAGGAGGAGGCTGAGGAGGAGGAGGAGGAGGGGGATGATGGCAACGATGATAGGGGGGATGGAGGGGGAGATGGTTGAAGCAGAGGGGGGGGAGAGAGGTGCCAGATTTTGGGGTTGTACCCTAGAGGAGGAGGTCAACACCTAGAAAACAATGACCAATTATACTCAGGATTCCCTCCCAGAGGCAACAGACACAAATTGTTGGTTTGCAGGTTTAGGTTTAGACCTTGTAGGGGCAAGTACAGGCACTATAGGCACCATTAGCCCAGGCTCAAGCATAGCTATAGACATAGATACCAATGCAGATGCAAAATCAAGCCTAGATGGTTTAGTTACAGGCATAGGTAGCCACCCTAATAGTTGAGATGAATGTCGCCCGACGATAGGGAGAGCAGGCAGGGGGTGTGGCCGATAGGCTGCAGACAACAATCGAGGGTGTTGGCATAAGTGATCTTATCCGAGAGCTTCGAGAGTCCTCCAAGGAGGTGGAATACTACAAAGGTTGATATTATGAGGCACTGCTAGCGGAGCAAAGAGTGAGCTATGCTCGGTCTAGATCTGGGCAGAGTCAGTCCAGGACTACCAACAAGGGCATCACGTAGCCACTTCCCAGGGGCCCACCAGGTGGAGATGGAGGAGTAGGTACATCAAGGGCATGGGGTGTTAAAGGGTTAGAGAGGCATGCAACCTCTGGGGGCAGTACCATAGGATCCCGAGGTCATGCCTGATTTTTGTATATTGATGCAGAGACCCAACGTTTCCACATTTTTATATTGTATCTCCTCTCATTTGATATCATTATACACTTGACATTTTATTTTGAGGTTATATATGATATGCAGCGGCTATTATTGATCCATGATGTGTTTTATGCTTTTCTATTATGGATGTTTATGTTGGATGCATTTATTTTATGTGTTATATGCTATGCGATGTTCTATATGATTATGCCATGTTTTATGTATGGATGCATTAATATGATGGTCACGTTATACTTCTATGTGTTGATGAATGAGATAGATGCAGTTATGCAAATGATATGATATGATATGCATTATATTTTTGTATTTTTCACATGTATATGTCGATGTACGAGTGAATGAATGGATGCGAAAATGGTTTATTATGTAATGTAAATATATGATTAAATGCATGGACATGTATGATTTAATGAATTCTAAATGAATGGATGAATTTTACATATGATATGGCAATGCATGGATGTATGAAAATATATAGATGAATTTATGTTATGGCTCGATGTATGATTATGCAGAAAATGTTATTATATTAATGGAAGGCAGTGCACTTTTCTTTATTTTGGTATTTTCTAATGCACATATATGACCTAGATACATAAATACGAAAATGAATTATGATGATGTATGGATTATTATGTTATTATGAAGGATTGTTATGATGAATGCATATATGGATGGATTTTCGTTATTTTGGTATTTTCTAATGCACATATATGACCTAGATAAATAAATGTGAAAATGAATAATGATGATGTATGGATTATGATGTTATTATGAAGGATTGTTATGATGAATACATATATGGATGGATTATGTATGATGAAAGAATGAATTTATTATGACCTTGATGTGCGACATGGATTATGAATGATGATAGTGTTGTGGAAAATTCTTTATTTTTGGAAATTTTCATGATGCAAATATTATAATGAATGAATGCATGAATGGTTTGTGATAGTGGATATTTTAAATTCCTAATGCATAATATGATAATGATAGATGCATGGATGGATGTATTATGATGCTTTCTAATGATATGATGTGAAAATTCTAATGCAAATGAATGATTTTTTTGTTATGCAAGTGTACTCAATCTTGTAGTGAGAGATAACATCATTGTTGAGAGTTGCCCACTTTGGAAAAATCTATAATGCAAATGCATAACTAATTATGAATGCAATCCTATCTATGTGATGTTTCCATTTGATTCATTGTGCTTATTATCATCATTGAGCATTTTATTTTGTTGAAAGTTAATACAAACATTGATGGTATAATTAGACCATGATGACCTGAGTACCACTTCCATACAACTTCCATTGAGATTTGATAATACAAGATAAAACAAGCATCTAGGTATAATTAGACCAAGATGACATGAGCATCCCCTGTGTAAACATACAAGAGTTAATCATTTTCCCATGCAAATTCAAAATTTCATCAATGATACTTTGTGGAGCATGTCCCATGACAATTTGTAAAATAGTAATGATTGACTCACAGACAACAAACAAAGAATAATGTCATTCTCCATCATAGCACCTCTAGTTTAGGACATCATCTAGGTACTGCAAAGAAATTATAACAACAATCAAGATACATTAATTGAACATTTATGCAAAAGTGATCCAACCATGGTTCAGAAGATGATCCTCCAATGAGAATGGATTTGATTTGTCTTGATATTTGATTTGTTTTTGATAGTTGATTGATGTTCAATTTGATGATTAAAGTGATTGTTGTTTTTGCCATAGTTGTCTTGATATTTGTTTGCCTGTTATTTTACATTCAATGGCTATTTTCCCCTAGTGAGTTCAATATTTTTCCCTCAGTGAGAAAAAAACCAAATTTACTATGGATATGTACAATGATAACCAATCCTAGGTGGAACATGACCGTAGTAGCTAGATATGGACATGAAGCTTGTTGTATGATAGGCATGAATGCACAGTGATAGCAAAAAGCGGACTGTCAACACACACTCAAATAGACGGAGAAGCCAACTTATCACAAATAGCGTCTGTTTGCTAGGTTTTCACCATTTTTTTTAATTGTACTTTTTCAAATTTTTATGATTTTTTTACTGTTACCAAGACACCTATTTGCTAGGTTTTCATTAGGGTGACATTTTTTTTTTCACTTTTCTTTGTATTTTTCTTTCTTTCTTTTTGTCACCAAGATGCCTGCTTGCCAAGTTTTCATCAAGGCGACCATTTTTCAAGGACATTTTTTTATTTTTATGATTTTTTCAGGACTTTTTATGATTTTTTTGATTTTTTCAAGACTTTTTCTGATTTTTATGATTTTTTCAAGAGTTCTAAGCATGTACTGGATGCATTATGTGTAGAAATTTTTCAAATGAAGATTGTTCATTGATTCTTTGAATAAATCCCCCTCTAGTGTAGATAGTTGATATGCCCCTGATCCAAAGACTGAAACAATAACAAAAGGACCTAACTAGTTTGACTCAAATTTTCCTTTATTTTTTTGATCCTACTAATTACGGGGATTTTCTTTCAGTACTAGATCACCTACCTAAAATGTCCTTGGTTTGAATTTTTGATTGTAGCTTGGGGACATTCTCTACTAATATACTTTGAGGTGATCCATTACAAGTTGACGACATTCATCCAATAATTCTAGCTCTTATAATCTAGACACTCAGTAATCTTCATCTGAAACAAGACCTTTTAGGGACAACCAAAGTGATGGTATTTCAACTTCAATAGGCAATACTGTTTCGATGCATAGACAATTGCATATGGTGTGGCTCACGTGGGTGTTTGGATGCTTGTACGATACGCCCACAAAGCAAGGTTTAGTTGAATAAGCTAGTCACGTCCAACATTGTTGACGGTTTTCTTTAGAATTTTTAGCATAGTTTTATTTGAGGCCTCATCTTGGTCATTCCCTTGAGGGTAATAAGGCGTAGAAAATCGATGCTAGACATGGAACCTTTCAGAAAGTTCTTATACATCCTGATTCTTGAAAGGTATTCTATTGTCAGTAACAATGGAATGAGGGATACCATACCTACAAATGATGTAGTTCGAGATGAATGATAAGATCTATTTCCCTGTGATGGTGGTTAGAGGCATGGATTTGACCCACTTGTAAAATACTCTCTGGCTGTAATTATGAACTTATGTCCATTGGACGAAGGTGGGAGCATTTTACCTACAAGATCTAACCCCCATTGAAAAAACTATGTTGATGTGAAGGGCTGCAAATCTTGTGCTGGTGCATGGACAATATTACCGTGGATTTGGCATTTCTTACATCTCTTGATAAATTGGAATGATTGTCTCTCCATAGTTGGCCAGTAGTATCCCAAACGGAGGAGTTTCTTAGCGAAGGTTAGGCCACTTGAATGAGTACTACAAATACCTTCATGTACTTCTTGTAAAGCCATTTCAAACTCATTTCCTTCTAGACATCGTAAGAGAGTTCCATCAAGACCTCATCAATATAGTACATTAGCTATAAGGGTATGCCGGGCAGCTTGGCGGATGAAATTTCATTTTTGGTTTCAGGAGAGATCAGGAGGAAGGATATTATCTTTCAAGTAGGTATAGATCTTCCTGTAAATTAAGGTATCAACATTGATTAGGTGACATATGAGTCAGTATTCAGGATCGTCATAAGTGGGGGTAAACAGTTGCTCCAAAATGAACTCATAACAACTTCTTTTTTTTGGAATCTGTAGCAAAGAAGCAATGGTAGCCATAGCATCAACAGTTTTGTTGTCAATCCTTGGGATTTGAGAAAATTTAATATAGATAAAATATTTCTTGAAGTCATCAATCATCCTTTTATAGGGCATCAGTTTGTCATCCTTTGTTTGGTAATCATCATTGACCTAATTAATGACTAGTTGAGAATCCCCATAGACTTGTAGTTCTATAATTTTCCATTCTACAACTATCTTGATTTCGATGATAAGTGCTTCATACTCCACCGTATTATTGGTTGAAGGAAACATCAATTGGTATGATTTCAGAATAGTGTGCCCTTGGGGAGTAATGAATAGAATTCCGGCTCCTAATCCATGCCGAGTATATGAGCCATGAAAATACAATACCCATTGCTTTGTTGATACTGCAAAGACATCAACATTTGGAAATTCTATGTTCAAGGGATGATCATCATGAATTGGTGCTTCAACCAGTTGATCGGCAATAGCTTGTCCTTTGATTTCTTTTCTATCAACATATTGGATACCAAATTCACTGAGTACCATTACCCATTTGGCTAACCTTCCCATCAAATTTTCTTTGCTAAGGAGATATTTCAACAGATCTATCTTGGCTACGAGTTTGATTGTGTGAGTCAACATATAGTGTCACAAATGTTGCATAACAAACACTACTACTAAACAAGATTTCTCAATGGATGTATAGTTAATTTCATAACCATTTAGAGTTCTACTGATATAATAGATCACTCTCTCCTTTCCTATTGAATCTTCTTGTGCTAACAAAGCTCCCAATGACCGATCAGTTGTGGCTATGTACAATAAGAGAGGCTTTCCTTCTATTGGTGGTGCTAGGATAGGTGGACTCATTAGGTATTGCTTCAATTGATTGAAAGCTACCTCACATTTCTCATCCCATTGAAAGGAAACAATCTTGTGCAAAAAGTGGGTAAAAGGGTGAGTCTTATCAGCCAGTTGTGATATGAATCTTCCAATTGACTGGAATTTGCCATGGAGGGACCTTAACTGACTGATATTTTTTAGAGGCAGTATTTCCATGATAGATTTCACTTTTGCAGGGTCTACCTCAATACCTTTTTTCTGACACTATATATCCTAATAGTTTTGTTGATGTTACCCCAAACACACATTTCTTTGGGTTCGGGCAAACGTTGAACTTTTCTACTCGGGTGAATTTTTTGTCTAGTATCTCTAGATGTTCTTTTGTAGTGTAATATTTGGCCAAAAAGTCATCCACATAATCTTCCATGAAGGTATGCATCATGTCATGAAATATGGTTGTCATGGCTCTCTGATATGTGGCCCTACATTCTTCAACCCGAAGGGCATGGCGTTCCAATAGAAGGTTCCCCAAGAGCAAGTGAAAGCTATCTTATCCTGGTCTTCGTGTGCTATCTTGATTTGATTATATCCAAAAAATCCATCCATGAGTGACAACATGTTGTGACCTACTGTTAATTCTACAATGATATCAATATTTGGCAAGGGGAAATCATCCTTTGGATGGGCCTTGTTGAGATCTCTGAAGTCTATACAAATCTATATGCTACCAATAGGTTTTGAAATAGGTATGATGTTGGATATCCACTCTCCATAATTGATGGTTCTAATTAATCTTACATCCAATAATTTCTTTAATTCCACTCACCAATAAGGCAATGTGGGGATGCATTTTTCTTAAATTTTACTTGACTGGTTTGACTCCTGAAGGGAGGGATAAATGGTGCATGATGAGATCTAGGTCTATCCCTGGCATGTCCATATATGACCAGGAAAATTTGACTTGCCACTCTTCAAAGAACTTGACAAAGTTAAGCTTTTTCTATTTTTTCAATGATTCTATTAGATGGAGAGTTTTTACTGCTTCTGCATTGTTGATATTGATGGATTGTGTTGGCTCGATTAGAACTTTCGATCTTTCTTAGAAGTGCTCGGGAAGAGTGTCAAATTTCCCATCCTTTAGCACCTCAAAGAGGTTTTCACCGTCAGATGGGCTCTTTATTTTTATTCTTTCTTGATCTGATACTTCCATGGAATGGTTTTCACCATCAAATCTTTGTTTTGTTTTACTCATTTTGTAGCTAGGAAATTCGGCACTCCCCTATCTAGAAGCTTCGTTATGACATTCAATGGTGGAAATTGTTTCAAGAGTAATAGCGCAGAGGAAGTTGACGACTGCCTCATCATTTGAAAAGGTGGGGATATCAATGGGTTTAGTTTGGTTCCAATCTATGAGTTCAAGATGTAACAATGGTAGGGGATCATCAAATGGGTTCAAGTTAGAGGTTGTAAGGGTTTGAATGGAAACATTGTTGTCAAACAATACTATGGAAAGGTCAAAGTATATGGTGTTACTCTCTTCTGAGTGATCTATCTTGCTAGGAGTTTGATTGTCTTCACTTGAACCATCGATATTTTTCAATCTTAATTTAAGTGGTCTTAACATTGATCTTTGTCCCTGCTCGAGTGTAGAGGTATACTTGTGTAATATATCAATGTCTTTATCATGATAGGACTCTTCTGATAGTGAGTCCCATTCATACTCATTAGAATCAGTTTCATAGTGATCACTTGCTTGGATATGTAGGATCCATTCAACAAACTTCTACTTTAGGTCCTTTGTTTCTTCGTCCTTTTGAAGTTCTTTGTATCCCAACCTTGTTTTGTCTTTTGGATTTTTTATAATGGGTTGGGTGGGTTATACAATACCTTCTTTCCTTTTTCCAATAGGTCTTTGTCCCTCATATCCCATTTTTTCCAAGATTGAGAATCCTTTTCCTTATTGTGTGGTTTGGACATTAGTTGTTTCTACTTAAGAATCAATTTCATCCTTGTAGAGCCAATTCAAAAAAAATTCATCAGTTTTCTTTGCTTGAGTGCTTTCTTTTATGAATCTACCATCAAAAAGTGTGATAGGTTGTGAGGATGATTGTGATGAGGTTGATGGTTTTCCATGAGATTTTGGAAAAATTAACTATGAGAGACAGATGGATTGTTCAATGGAACATTTATCCACGCCTTTGTCTTTGACTTGGACTTTCTTCTTAGACTGTTTGGCCAAAGTATTAAGTTGGGATTTAGAGTTGGTAGGTGCTAAGGGGCTAGGTTCTTCCTTTTTCTCGAGCTACTTGGATGAGGAACTTGGGTGACCTTCTACCAGGGAAAACTTTAGTGGTGAATCTTCGCCAATTGGCGAATAATAGAAATCGGGAGCTCCAAAAATGGCAAATAGTACAAGCTAAAATGGAGACTGAATCGCCAAGTTTTTACAAAAAAAATAATTTTGTCTTGATTAATTCACCATTTAAATGATGCATTGGCACTGATTCGCTAGTAGTTTATATAGTAATTAAAAATACTAATTATATTCACTAGAAATATTATATTCCTTCGATTAATTTTGGGGCAATATCACCACTAATAATAAATTACAATTTAATTTTAGGGGTATTTTAGTCTTGAATAGGGCAATGGGCTTTTATCTATTACCATCGATTAGCTTTTAAATAGGACGGTTGTAGGTTCATTCTGTGACCTAATACGCATGTGCCTTTTAAATGGCTTGTTGAGGCACAAATTTCTTTTTGGGCCACATGATTAAATCTAATCATGTGGCCCAAAACAAATTTTGTGCCTCAACAAGCCTTTTAAAAGGCACATGTGTATTAGGTCACAGAATGAACTTGCAGCCGTCCAATTTAAAAGCTAATCGATGGTAAAATTTTCAAGTTTGATTTAGTCTTACTTTTCAAGTGATATTTTTTTAAAACACTGCATCGACTTCAATATTTAAAAAAACAAAAAAATGTATGGGGCAACTGCATCAACCAACTATGCAAATTTTTAAAGGAGAGATTCGCCATTGTAATTAATCTTTTTAGTGATTATTCACTAGGATTTGCCACTGTGATTATTATTTTTACCAATTATTCATTAATATTCACCAGGATTTTACAAATTTTTTAATACTGTGCATAAGATTCGCTAGGAAAAATAATTTTTTTTCAAATAAAAGGAAAGATTCACCAGGATTTTACACCTTTGCCGAGGGGGGGGTTTCTTAAAGTTATCCCTATCTTCTACATTGGAGGATGCGACTAGCAATTTTGACAAGGGATTGGCTTGACTTGAATTACTAGGGATGTCAAGGGTGGAGTCAGGAGCTTCTCTGTTAGGAGGTACAAATACATCCTAGACTACCTTAAGGGTATTTCAATGTTGCGGACTATTGGAATCGACAGGAATGGTAATATCTTGTCCATTGCATGGTAATTTCAGACACTAATGATATGTTGAAGGTAAAACCCACATTTCATGGATCCAAGGATGACCCAAGAGTATATTATATGTAAAATCTTTATCCAAAACTTGGCAAACCACATCCTTTTGAATTGGACCTACCTAAATTGGTAGTATAATTAACCCCTTTTAAGCTCTTTCCTCATCATCATATGCTTTGATGGTGATATTTTTTCTTGCATCTATTGCATTTTCAAAAAACCCTAATGCACAGATAAGTTTCAAAGTGCATATATTAAGACCAACTCCACTGTCTATGAGAACGTGCTTGACACGACTTTTATGGATTAGGACCTCGATATGGAGGGTTACGTTATGAGGGTGGGTGAGAGATACGCCATCATTTTCTGAAAAGGATAAGCAGTCAGGTGCAACTAAGTGTCCCACCATGGCTTGGAAAGTGCAGACTTCCAAATTATTTGGTATTGTTGTATCAACTAGGGCCTTCTCCAAGATCTCTTTGTGAGTCGGTGAGATTTTAAGAAGCTCCAATATTGATATTTGTGTAGGGATTTGTTGGATCTAATCGACAATGTTATAGTGATGAGATGGAGTAGTAGGTGCTTTGGAAGGGCTGCCTTTTAAAATATATTTGGTTTGTGACCTTGTGGTTACATTTACGGGTGCACTATCTTGTTTTCCATTGATTTTGATGACATTAATTTGATTATTTGTTGCAACCATGCTTTGTTGGATATCATGGACTTGATTAGAGGGAATTTTGGTGGCATTGATTAGATGGTTGGTCGCAACAAGATCTAGCGTGTTATTAATCTCAATGTCATTTGCTTGATCTTCGATGGCTGAAATATGATAAATGGTAGTGTCATGAACATAGTTCACACTTTTTCCTTTGACATTCGTGTTAAAAGATTCCCCTTTTTTCATAATTGGGTTAGGGGTTCTTCAATACCCCATGATCAGTGTTTTTTTGGGGCTCTTCTATTCGTATGATCTTATTGTCAGTCCAATATTGTATCTTGTGTTTCAATTGCTTGCAACTATTGGTTAGTTGACCTTTGCATCGATGAAATTCACAAAAATGAGCCTCATTCCACCATAATGATTTCAGTTTGGGTTCAAAACCTCAAGTGTCGGGTAGAGTTATAAGATTTTCCACAATAAGTTCCTTCAATGTGGATTCGCATGATTGACCCAAAGGTGTAAACTTTCAACGATTGTTTGATGTTTGGTATGGTAGGGTCCTGAATGTTGTGTTACTTTGATTATTTTGAGTATTTCCTTGGTTGGTATTTTGGTTGTTGCTTTGGTTGGTATTTTGGGTGGTCTTTTGATTGGTATTTGAGGTGCTTCCTGATAAATTAAAGACTGGTTTAGCATTATGCATTTCAGTTGAGGTATCATTACCATTATTTTTGTACTTTTTCCAAAACTTTGCTTTGTCATTGTTGGAAGAATTGGATGGATTGTTTTCATTATAAATTTTTAACATTCCTCATTTGACCAAAGCCTCTTCAATTTTAATCCCATTTTTGATCAATTTTTCAAAAGTTGGAGGACATTGTAATTCAAGACTATAGCTCATGTCATTATTTAAGTTGTCAATGAATACTTCTATCTTCTCCTTTTCTGGTATGGGACAAGGATACCTTGTGAATAATGTTCTCCACCTTTGTAAGAATACTAAGAATGATTCCCCCTTCTTTTGTTTGACATTGCAAAGGTCCTTCATTGTGATTTCATGTTGGATATTATATGAATATTGGGTAATAATTTTTTTTTTAACCAATTTCTCAAAAGATTTGACGCCTAAAGGTAATTGCGAGAACCACTGCATGCATTGCCCTCCCAAAATATGTGGGAACAACCTCATCAAATATGTTTCCTCATGGGAAAATTTGAGGCTCATTGTTCAAAATTCCCTTATGTGATCTATTGGGTCGGTTTTTCCATTGTATTTATCATATTTAGGAAATTCACAGTGTTTGGGAAATGGTATCATGTTGACACTTTGATCAAAAGGGTAGGGACATATATCTTGTATAGAATATCTCTTGGTTGTCCCAATTTTCATGTTTTTAATTTTTTGTTGGAGGGCTTGGATTTGTAGTTTCAAAGTTTCCATGGTGTCATTGGTTTTTGCTTCATTTCTTGGCTCAATTTGTGTTTCGGTTTTTGTTTTCTTGGGCATTTTTTTCAATTTTGTGACATCAAAATCTTTGAGTAGTTTGACCCCCTTATTTTCTAGCATCAAAAGGTATTTCTCACCTTCCTTTTCAAAGATCCTCTCCATGAATTTATGAAAATTTGGATCTTTTTGGGCTTGTTCTATGGCTTCATCCATTATTTCTTCCACCTCATCTCGCTGAATTTTATAAAAGGGATTCTCTTCTCTTTCAACCATGGTATTTTGGTCTTTGATTTCTTGTCATTGAAGTTTTTTCCTTTGCAATCTCATTAAGACGAGCATACAAGTGATGAGAATATTCTAAATATTTGATCAAAGTTTGAGGGTGCCAAAAGGACTAGGTTAAATCTGATTAAGCAAGCTTTATTTTGGGATAAAGGATGATGAATCTTGATGAAGGATGATAAATCTTGATGGTGAAATGCAACTGCTGAATTAGAAATAGGTGTGATGATGAGACACTTTTGGGATGTTTGATCAAAGTTTAGATGAGGGATTTTCACTTGAAAGTGTTGGTTTCAACAAGTTAAAAGCAATATTGGGACAAGGAATGGATGTTGTTTGAGAAGGAACTCTCTATTTGGCATTAATTGTCAGAGGGGAGGTCAGATTTAGGTTTATGTTTTCAAATTTACCGAATGCGCTAAAATAGTGCCCAAATGCACCAAAAATCAAATGTGCTATGGAAGGGTATAAATGTGCTAAAATTTTATAGGTATGCGGTAGAATAGGCAATGGATGCACTAAAATAGTAAATGAATGTGTTGCAAGATTACCCAGATGTACTATAGTAGGGGATGAATGCACTAAAACAAGAAATGTATGTGCTAGCTTATGATAGGGATGTGCCAAAACAACATATGGATGTTCTAAAAGATGCAAGATATGCGCTAGAGCAGTCAATGGATGCGCTAATCTAGAAAATGCTTTCTGTTTTTCGACAATTTCATAGATTTTTCTAGTTTTTGTGTCAAAGATCCGATTGCTTGGTTGGATTTTCTTTTGGATAAATAGTTGAACATTTTTGTGTGACGTTTGTTTGTATATTTTTTTAAAAACACATAGGTCAAAATTCATCAAACAAGCACAATCTTAGGCTGTGTAAGACAATATCTACTGGATTCCCACTTGGATTGCTCCAGTTGTGCTTACTTTTGGCGAATGATTAGAGGGTTGACCATATTGGCCGCCCCTTAAATTGCACTCACTTCTCGAGTCATCCAAGCCTCAGTCCTCATGAATCTCCCATGACAGACTTCTCATTTCTACCAAAAGCCACAAGAATGTGGGACAGCTTCAGAATGATCATTCTTGCACCAGTAAATAGAAGGGAATTATTGGCTTACTACAACAAAGGGTTTTAGTAGGGGAATTTTGTTCATGGGGGATCATCCATACAACAAGAGACCATTGTTTCCCTTCTTGTCAGAACAATCCTAATGATACTTGAACTTTCCTTAAGTACCCACATTTATATCCCGGGTGGAAGTCACTTGGCTTTAGCGTGTTCCCGGTTGGGTTGTTCCCTTGGGGTGATTACCTCTTATCCAGCAAGGCAGGCGCTCTAAGGATTAAAATGCAAGAAAAATAATGGATACGGCTTTCTGATCACCTAGTTAAGGGGATATCATACACACCTACCATTCCACAAACGTAGTAAACATGGTGTAAATTTATCCCTCCTAATTATGATAGATTCCTAACTTAAGCAAAAGAAATGACAAATAAATTCAACCTTGCAACCAATTGTTAGTAGTTTCAGTCTATTGTTATTTGATAACTTTATTTATTTGTTTCAACAGAGTCTCTAACTACATACACGGTTCCTACAAAACTAAAAAACACAGATCAGTTTCAAGAATAAGGAAAGTTTACCATAAAAACTAGATGCTCCATTACAGTAATTGAATGCACTAAGAATCGGACTGAATGTGCTAAACTACTGAATGTGCTAAAAGAGAGATCCAATGCACTAAATGACAGACTGAATGCGGTAAATTGGAAAAGCATAGAATAAAAATTAAAACTCCCTAATGTGTCGAAATAACAATTGGATACATCGAAACAGTGATCGAATGCACTAGAACAGAGGCCGAATGCACCAGAAGAACCACCAAATGCACCGAAACAAGGAATCGATGTGCTGAATAATATGCCATATGTGCTAGAAAAAAAATCGAATGTTCTATTTCAGAACTTTCAAAAGAACCTATGAAGAATAACTCAACAGAAAAATAGATTAGAGATGGGGCTACGACCCCACGGTGGGTGTCAATTTATGTGTAGTCATTGAAAGTGTAGGCGAGATCAATTAGTAAAATCAAACACACAAATCCATGAAATGTATTACATAAAAGGAATTGAAATAACTAAATGAAATTGCTACTTCTGTCCTTTCAAATCATTCCATGGTTCTCTAGTCTTAAGGACCTTTGAATTCATGCTCTTAGATCTAGTTAAATATTGCACATTAATCTGCAAAGATGACAACCTAAGAAATGAGAAGATATTATGTAATGCAAACTACATGCCTATATCACTATTTTTTGTATTTTTGATGCTTAAAAGTTGAATGATCTATGATGGAGTGCTAATATACTCAAATGATGCTAATATTGATAATGCAATTCTAATGGTAATGTTGTATAAAACATGCAACAACTAAGATACTAAGATTAAAATTTACATGATAATAATAAATGAACTAAAATACTAAATTCTCACTACAATGCTCTCACAATGTTCTCAAATTGCACTAAGATTTCTATAACATAAGTTTGTAATCCAACTCCTTTATGAAAAGTTGTAGAATTGCCCTCTATTTATAGATTTTTCCAAGTTGGGGATGATGTGGCAAAGATGAACAGTAGAGATTGTGATCCCGAGGCATCAATGGTGGACCACAATGAGGTTATAGGAATTCATGGAGGCTGCTCCATTTGGAAGAGCCAATCTTCCAAGTGTCCAAGAGCATCATTTGAAAGAAGGAGCCATGTGTCTCCCAGAAAGTTAGGAAGTTGAG
Organism: Sequoiadendron giganteum; assembly: GCA_007115665.2. Taxonomy (NCBI): domain Eukaryota; kingdom Viridiplantae; phylum Streptophyta; class Pinopsida; order Cupressales; family Cupressaceae; genus Sequoiadendron; species Sequoiadendron giganteum. The sequence goes on along the minus strand of CM021105.1, from coordinate 336,549,324 downwards.
AGGCTGGAGAGAATATTCCCAATTTTAAAAATTATAAATAAATGAAATTGTGTGGCATATGATGAGGCGGAGGATGAGTTGGAGGTGGTTAGAATAAATATAGAGACATGTGCTAAATTTGAATTAAAAATTCAAATTTAAAATGGAAGATGGAAATCAATTAAATGACAAGTTATTTAAATTTGTGCATTTAATTAATTTAAGAGGAAAGGTGATTTTGAAAAAGGGGAACTAAGGGAATGAACCATATAAATAAATTTATCAATTTATTTATACTAGTAGAAGAATTAGAATTTATTAATTAAATATCGAATATTTAGTTAATTGTGCTCCAGACCATTTTTATGTGCATACAATATTGATACCACATTATAAATTAATATATTGAGCTGTAAACTGCATTTTGTTTTAATACACACACACACACACATATATGTATGTATGTATATATATATATATATATATATATATATATGCATGTATTATGGCTATATTAAAATAATATTTCTTCGTATGTGAATTAATTGATTAAGGTAGATAAGTGAAATGGGTAATTAAGTAGGGAAAATTGATTTACTCATATTTAGATAATTGAAGGATTTGTTTAAATAAATGAATTAGATTATCTTTCATTAATTAATAAATGCTGATTTTTTTCATAATTAATTCACTATGTAATTAGTTATTTAGAATAATTGTTATTGTGGTAAATGATTCATTAAGTGAATTAGTGGCTAAGTTAATTTTTAATATTTAATGTGGAAATAATGTCTTATTTAAGAATTATTTCATGGATGTATTGTTTATTTGATTGCTTGTATTGAATAATATGTTTGATTAGTGGGATTGGGGAATTTTGGTAATTGTTTAAAGTGGGATTCATTTGTGCAAATTGTTAAGGTTGGCTTCCAGAGGCCTAGGAGGGAGTATTTTTGTATGTATGTGTTTTATGATTGTTTCACTTGGAAGTGGTTTGGCAATTTTTTGAGTTGTGTGCAAGAGGGTCAATGCCTTGCACTATGTATAGATTCTTGTGATTGTGATAAGTGTGCAAGATGATCAATGCCTTGCACTATCGATGGATTCATGTGATTATGATAGTACGAAAGAGGTTCAATGCCTTGCTTGATGTGTAGGGTTTACAAGTTGCAAGTAGGGGGAGTGGCTCTCAATGGGGGCTAAAACCTAAAGTGGTGTCTAGGATAACCCATTGGAGATTTTCTTAATCCAATGATAACCTTAATAATTAATTAGGCGAATGGGTATATTTCACATTAATCAAGATAATGATATGCCTCACTCATGGCTCAAGTGATCATTTAGGCTTGAGATGAGATGGGAAGGCCTAGAATGGCAAGATCAACTACATTGTCCTCATGAAAGATAAGTTGATTGTACATGAGTTTGTATGGGGGATGGAGATTGGTAGAGGCTACTAGGATAATCCGGGATGGGGGTCGAGGCCTAGGAATATCTACCAAGATAACACATATCAGGCTATGTGATGACACTCCTCCCTATTGTAGTCTATCACTCCTTGGTGGTATTTTCTCCTTTTGTTATGTGAATACCTATGTAAGTGAAGTAAGTGTTGTAAGTGAAGTTGGTGTCATTAAAAGTGTTGTGTTGGATTCATGTATATCCCTTGTTTATGTTAGTCTATTGTCTTCTTGATTGTTTGTTTGATGTGGGACCTTGTTTTATCTCCTAGCACGGGGGTGGACCTCAGGGTTCCACATGGTTGGGAGGTTGGTTTTTTTCCTCCATTGGGTATTCTTGCTACATGTTCGTGTGCATGGATCTTTGTTCTTGGTGTTGTGGACTCCAATTCCTATTCCAATTCAAGGAGACAACCTTTCTACCTATATGTATTGGATGGTACATCAGTTGTATCTCTTATTGTAATCATATGTATTATTCCCACATGTACTCAGGGAAACATTGTTGTAAACACTGTAACATTGTAACAGATATTGGTGAATTCTCTTGTAATGAATATTGTAAAGTGATGTATCTTGCATATGTTAGTTGGATAGAAATGTTTTTATTTGATGTTGATTATTCAGTTGACATGTTAAATGTGGAATTTTTAAATGAACTTACATATTAGAAAACTCATGTATTTGAAGAGTTAATGAAATGATTCTAGTTATCTTGATTTATAATTTGTGAGTAGTGTGAACCTTAGAGGACCTAGGTTTAGATTATTATGTTATGTTATGTTATGCATTCTATTGTTATTTCCTTTAAAAAAAAAATCCATTAATGTGGCATAATTAGTGTTGTCCTTTGGTTTTCCTTGGCGGGGCATTACACATGGTATCAGAGCCCAAGTTCTAACACTGGGTACTTTGGTTTTATATGATCCCATTATGTTGTCCTAGTTTCTTAGACTTTGGAGATTATGTTTTTCCCCTTATTGTCAACCTCGCCTAACAACCTGAGACTTTTCCTTTGGTGGCATTTGTCAAGGGAGATGTCTAGGGTTCGAGGTCGAGGTTGGGGTCGTGGTAGAGGTCGGGGTGTTGGCCATGGGGCTAACCTCCAGAACACCCCTTCTTAGAGTTCTCATGAGAGTGATCATGAGGAACAACAGGGATCTTAGAATAATCAAGGAAACAAGGGCTAGAATCATGGCCAACCAAAATTAGAGGGAGCTTAGTTACATCATTTTCTTGAGGAGTTCCTTTCCCACCTAGGCCCTAGATAGGAGGGTAACTAGTAGGGGGAATTTCAACACTCTTAGCATATGGATAGGGAGAGAGAAAGGTCTCCTAGGAGAAGGGATGCCATAGCAGAGCAAGAGACTATATTAGCAGGACATGTGAGGGTTCTCTTGAGTTCATTCCCTCCTACTTTCGATGGTTGTAGTGGTGGTTTGGAGGTAGAGACTCGGTTGATAGATTTGGACAGGTGTTTTTTCCATGCATCTCTATGGTAGTAACACTAGGGTGAGGTGTGACATCATGCACCTTAGTATTTTTTCTTCTACATGGTGGTGGTTGGAGGAACATAAATTGCATTTGGATATTGGTTCAATTTCTTGGGAGATATTTCTAGGGAGGTCCAGATCTCACTTTTTGTCAAACCATTGGAGGTAGCATTGTGCTGATGAGATTCAAAAGTTGACATAGATGGTTATGTTTTTTGGATTATTATGAGCATAGGTTCTTTGAGCTTAAGCAATATGTAGGCATTGGTGATGATGAGGCCATGTTGGTCCAACATTTTATTAGGGGCTTGAATGCCCATATTAGTGGAGGAGTCTATGTTTTTGAGCTAAAAATCATGAAGGTGGCAATAGAGAAGGCTCAGATAGTAGAGGAGAATTTGGCCATGGCACTAGAAGAGCAGTCAAGTGTGTAGATTGGTAGTGCGCCTCCAATAGGCTTCAGATCTCGAGGTGGTTAGTCTTAGGTAGTGGGTTCTTCTAGGAGCCATCATGCACCTGCTAAGGGTGAACAATAATAGAGGTAGCACCAACAACATTCCCAGTCAAAACCTAAGAACACTCAATCTCAGCAAGGTAGTGGTCCTCAGTTTGGGAAAAACTAGAATTGGTGGTGAGCCAAGCATAACCATTTTGACCAACCAGCTTAGAGCACACAGACTATAGTTAGTAGAGGTAGTTTCCAGTATTCCAATATACCCTCAAGCAACATGAGGTATGGCAGAGGTATAAGATGTTTTTCTTGCAGTCAGCAAGGCCATATAGCCAAATAGTGTCCATAGAAGAGCACATCAAGATTCGATCAGAGGTCGGTAGCCTCAAAGCCAACAGTTCTTGATGCAGGAAGGTCTCACAGAGTGTTTGTAGTAGTTGATAACCACCAAGAAAAGCATCAGGGCATAGTTGTGGAGAGCATAGGTGTGTTGCGGGGTATTGGTGTTTCTATCCTTTTTGACTCTGGTGCTTCTTATTCATTCATTTCCCCTTCTTTAGTGGAGCATTACGAGCTGGTGGCAACAAAGCGGGATTTTAGGTGGTAGGTCGAATTGGCTTTTGGAGCTAGAGTAGTGGTAGAATCCCTCATGTATGGATGTAGTTTGAAGATTGGTACTCTCCTTACCACGGTGGATCTTTGCATAATACCCATAGAATCTAATGATATAGTGTTAGGTATGGATTGGTTGGATGCTCATCAAGAAGTGATAGATTTTCGGTGTAAGTTAGTATAGTATCTAGATTATTCAGATAGGGAGGTAGACGTAGTTGGTATTCAAAGAACCATCTCCTTGGATATGATTTCTGCTATGCAGTTAAGGATATGTATGTGTTAGGGTTTCCAGTTGTTTGTTGTGATGGTTAATGATTTGGAGTTAGGGGAGAGTTGAGAGGTGTCCCTAATGATCATCCTATCCTTAGGGAGTTTTCAAATACCTTCCCCAGGAAGATTCCAGAGATGCCACCTAAGTGTGACATCAATTTCAGGATAGATCTTGTTCCTGAAGTAGAACCTATTTCTAGAGATCCATATCGAATAACTGCTTAGGAGCTTAAGGACCTTTGGTTGCAGCTAGAGGAGTTGTTGGCTAAGGGGTTCATTCATCCTAGTGTCTCTCCTTGGGGAGCACTGATCATTTTTGTGAAGAAGGATGGATCCCTTCGATTGTGTATTGACTATCAACAGTTGAATAAGGTGACGGTGAAGAACAAATATCCCTTGCCAAGGATTGATGACCTCTTTGATCAAATTAAGGGAGCCAAGGTTTTTTTGACGATTGACCTAAAACCAGGGTATCATCAGTTGTGTATCTTTGAGGTAGACATTCATAAGACTGCATTTCACACTTGTTATAGATACTATGAGTTCTTGGTTGTGCCATTCGGGTTGATGAATACACCATCTATATTTATGAGCTTGATGAATGGAGTTTTCTGTACCTATCTTGATAGATTTTTCGTTGTGTTTCAGGTTGATATTTTGATTTATTCTAGGACTATGGAGGAGCACAAGGAGAATTTACGGCAGGTATTGCAATGTTTAAGGGAGAATCAACTTTATACAAATTTAGAAAAGTGTGAGTTCTTTCAAATAGAGGTGAGATATTTGAGGCATGTTATTTCTAGAGAGGTTATTGTCATGGATCCTTTGAATATCCAAGCCATCATAGATTGGCCTGAGCCCACTAATGTTATAGAGGTTCATAGCTTCATGGGTTTAATAGGTTATTATTAGTGGTTTGTACAAAGTTTTTTGAGGATAGCTCACCCTATCACTTCCCTCCATAGGAAAGGGAAGAAGTTCATTTCGTTAGAGCAGTGTCAGGTAGCCTTTCAAACTTTCAAGGAGAGATTGACTAGCGTACCCATTTTGGCAATTCCTAATCCTACCAAATATTTTGTGGTCTGTAAAAATGCATCTTTGGAGGGTCTAGGAGTACTATTGATGTAGGATGGTCATGTGATAGCCTATGAGTCTTGAAAACTCAATGATCATGAGTTGAAATATCATATGCATGACCTAGAGTTAGCCGTCATTGTTCATGCCTTGGTGAGATGGAGACATATTTTGTCAGGGCATCATTTTGATTTGCATAGTGATCACCACAACTTACAATATATATTCACATAGCCAAACCTAAATGCTAGGTAGAGGTGGTGGATAGAGTTACTATGTGAGTATGACTTTGAGGTGAAGTATATCCAAGTATAGTCAAGAAGTTGCATGTAAACCTCTGTCAGTTGTATTTTGGGCCGAAATGAAGAGAGCTATCATATATTTTGTTTTGAGGTGTTTGGAGTGTCTGAGGGTGAAGGTAGGACATCAAAACTTCACAAGTCTTCTTCAGATGCATCTTGTCCCAGAATGGAAATGGGATATTATTTTAATGGATTTTATTGTCGACTTGCCAGTGTCATCTCATTGTCATGATACCATCACGGTCACCGTCGATAACCTAACTAAGGTGGCACGTTTCTCTTATATTTGATATTCCTATATAATGCTTCTTCAGTGGCTAGGATATTCATGGAGGATATAGTGAGGTTGCATGGGATTCCTCATAGGATCATCTCTGATAGAGATCCAGTGTTCACTTAAGCACTTTGGACATCCTTGTTGCATGCGTTGGGGACTCAATTTAATTTCAGTTTAACTTACCACACAAAGACTAATGGGAAGACCGAGAGGGTTAATCAAGTCCTTGAGGATATACTCAAGATGTATGTCATGGATCAGTAGACTCATAGGGAGGATTATATGTACTTGGTGGAGTTTGTGTAGAACAACGGGTACCATAGCTATTGGTATGTCTCTTTTTTAGGCTTTGTATGGTCATCCTTGTCAGACCCCACTAAGTTCAGACTGTCTTGAGGAAAGAGTCCTCCTAGGACTATAGATGCTTTAGGAGATGGAGCAGCAAGTTGTTCATATTAGAGAGCATTTGGTGGCAATGCAAGATAGGAAAAAGAAGTATGCAAAGGCTCATAGGGTTGATCGTCAGTTTTTAGTTGGAGATCGGGTATTCTTGCGGGTGTGCTTGTGAAAGAGTCTGATTCACTATAGAAAAGGCTCTAATCTCGCACCGTGTTTTGCTACACTAATTCATTTGATTACAAAATCTGAAGAAAATTTTCCAATGAAAGCTATATAATCAGATGTATCGTCGGGTACTTGTGCAAAATTTTCATTTTTTTCAAATTTTATCCCCGATGTTCGTCGAAATTTCGACGAACCTTATTTTTCATCGAAGTTTCAATGAATATTTTTTGCCGAAATTTCAACGGACTTGCAAATTTAAATTTTGGCCACCGTAAATAAAAATGAGCTCAACTATTTATTGTGACAGTGTTTTGCTCGACAATTTTCTTGGGAAAAATTAAAGAAAACTCAAGAAGATATCGCCAGGTTGAGGGTAGTCATTGTTTTTTTATAGAATTCATTTGTGAAGTCAGATTTGTACTTCTAGGTTTGAAAATCATATTTTAAAGCAACATCTCATCAGATTTCATTTTTAGTCTTGTGCATTTTCAGAATTTCATTTCTAGATTTTAGACCTGACTTCACAAATTCTTTATAAGGGAATTGTTTATAACTGATGGAGAATTCTTGATGGATTTGGACAAAGATTATATTTGCAAGGTTTCAATTTTAACCCTAATGATCAATTTTCAATAGATTTGGGAGTCATAACTAGATAATATCAAAGGCATAGGGATAGCTACAAACTGAAATAGTTGTCAAGATTCAGGCCTAGAGGGTTGAACAAAGAATTGGGAATGTTTGATAGTGGATAGTTAGACCCATTTAGCTATGATATTTTTGAAGACTACTTCATAAAGATGTATTTTTCCCTTTTCCAAATTTCAGAAATAGATTTTAGACCTTAGATGCCAGTGTCTTATAAAAGCAATTCTGGTATATCTGTTACTTGAAGTTCTTGAATTCATCTTGAATCTATACAAATGTATCTATTTTTTATTTGAACAAGAAAGAAAGAAAGCAACCAATTTGTAAATATTGTGAGATATTTAGAGCAACAAACTAAAATATTAAAAAACTAAGGTCAAGGCCTCTCTATTTTTTTCAGTTCACTTAAACTTTTTAGATGTTGCCAAACATCTAGAAAGCTATAACTATCATGCATATTATATGATTTCTATTTGTTTTGTACTTTGGAACACTTTACAAGATGAAATTATCTCCTCATGTAGAAGTATAAGCTGCCAAATTCCTTCAGAATTTGGTATAGGAATCAAAATTTTGGTGCCCTTTTGCACTTTGGTCTCTTAATAAACATTTTGTATGAGGTTACAAGATCACATAGGGCCCCTCTACAATAATCTCTTTTGATTTTCGATAACTCAGAGGTGTTTGCTCATGGTGTTGAGTTTTCAGTTGATGGAAAATGGGTCAAATACATGTAGTTTAAAGTTGCAAGGTGGTGTAACTTTTGTTCTATTTGGAATGCGACCAAACCAATGTTCTAACACATCTAGACGGGTAGTCTTATGAAAGAAAGGTTCTATTTTGCTCCCAAACATGTCAAAATAGTCTGGATGAACCTACCAAATTGGAAACCAAAATTTTTTGTGGTAAGAAGAGTTGATTTTGATATGAATGGCATGTTGTAATAGCTTTATTAAGTAATACAATTTATTTAGTTATTTGACAATTTGGTGATTTGTGTGTAGATATGCCACCATATCAAATTGAGTGGAAAAGAGCACTCATTACCTTATCAACTAATATCCAGGTAAGATTTTATAAAAAATAACGTGTGCTTTTAGTGAAGCTGGTCAACCTACTCATGCTTTTCCATGCTTAATTTTTTCCTTTTGGATTGAACGACTTATGATAAATTTTTAACTTTCCTTGCAACCTGTGTATTACCCTCTCAAGTTTTTAACTAGTTAAAAGCAATCTCTTATAAAGGATATAAAATTCCTTAGTACTTTAGATTGTCCTTTATGTTAAGGGAGGCATTTGACTATTGTTTATATAATTCAACTTTATTTGAGAGTAAGCATATTTAATCTCTATATGGTAGATTCAGACACTAAAAGAAAGTATTTGACCTTATTAGGAAAAATAAAGAAAAAAACGTAAAAGTGCATCACATCTCTATTGAAATTGATCCCATATCCTTTGTGATACCTACCCTCTAGAAACTTGACTATCCTTTGTCTTTTAGGTTATGCATGAGTTTATTCATTTTATTTCAATGGCCTTGCATAACACTTGAAGAAATTAATTATGATAGCTCCTTGAGATATTGTCCATGCACTCCTTAATACACTTGTAGGTTGTCCTCTTTTGAAACTTTGTGAGATGGAAACATTTATTAGTTTACCATACTGCTTTGAAAAAAATGAACCCTTGACAAGATTTATGATGTTTTAAAAGCCCTCTTGACTGCTCAGTTACTTTTTTTTATGTATCTTTTAAAGTGTGTCATACTACCCTATCATTGTTATTATTAATTTCAATGCCCCCTTCATAGTTATGGCATGGACTAATCATTGTTTATTTGAATAGTCATGACTATGATCTCCTTTTGGGAATCTATAGTAAAGTGTCATGCCTTTCTTTGAAGTCCATTTCCTTAAATCTTTTCTCTTTGCTCATTGCTACTTACCTCTATAGTATCCCTAAATTGCATATACATAATAATAACAATTATGGTGATAACTAGTGGACATAGGTATAACATCAAGCATCATACAAATGTAGTTTATAGCTGCATATATAATACCCCGAGATACTAATATTGTAGCACTAGTCAAAGAATCATCATCAAACTATATTTGTTGATCAAATACAATGAAAAATAAAATATATTAAAATATAAAACATTGATCTTTTCTATCTACTCCAATGTAAATAATAAAGACTTCCAACACTCAAATTGGAAGGAAATTTCTACAGTCTTTATTATTTATAGTGGACTAGATAGAAAAGATCATTGTTTTATATTTTACTATATTTTATTTTGCAAATAGAATTGGATAGTAAACTGGCCAATACATTGTCAAACATAATAATTGGACCCTATGAATATACAGGTTATCAATCTTTAATCAATTCACATGAGAAATCATACTGACCAATAGTGTCAATGAAACTTTGATACTATATAACAATGACTAGTCTCAATTTGATGACATCTCAAGACCAATGCATGAATATCATTTGGGCCTCATGGCATTGAACATTTTTTTCATTTAGCCATGATATAATGTTCTTATAGGAAGCACAATACTAGTATGATTGAATGTATTAGAGGAAATAGGAGTTAGAGCAGATAAAAAGAGAACAAAAATATTGTAGTGTAACCTTATTATTATATAAATAAACAGAAAAATAGTAAGAGTAGGAACCCAAAATATCATGTTCATTGTCTATGTGAATATGTGTGGAATACAGTGACCCCTTATCTATTTCAGTTGTTGATAAGGTTATGGTTTATTCTTATTGTCCTTTGCATAGTATAAGCTTTAACCAATTTTTAATATTTATCTTAAAAGTCAAGATATTATTCCATACTGATTCTATGTCAATAGGAGGGAGGAAGTTGTATATGGATTCTAGAATAAAAATTGTAACCAAAGACATGAATTACATGGATGGAAGCAAATTCAATACAAATGGAAATAGATTTGACATATAAAACCAGAGGATGGCCCTATGATATTTTGAAGCACTATTGTAATGGTGAAGTCAATTTAGATAGAGGCTTGCTTCATAAGTAGATGGAAGTGTATGAGACATTTGAAGTTGCTTGTGAGAACAAGATTTAGCTTAACCTACAAAACTAGGCAAATAAAGTGTTGTCCTTAAAAAACAATTTTGTCGAGAGTGTGGAAGTGAAGGTCTATACAAGATTGTTTGTTTGTATTGTATTCAACATAAATATGTTAGGATTGGTCTTAGCAATCATTTTAGTCTTTCAAAATGATATCATCCTTATTCAACCATACACTATTTTTTGTCAGATGGATGTAATCATTAAGGAAGACCCTTTCACTATTCCCTTAATGGATTGAACTTTCAAGGAGGCCACATAATGGTGTTGCCTATTGATATTCAAAGCAGGGATGTGAATAAGACTGATGACTATGCAGGCTATATTGTAGATAAAATTCATAGATCTTTTAACTTTATCAAGGCATATAATAGGGTGGTCCACTTCAAATGAAACTCTTTATTATGCCATTCTATTTTATTTCCAAAATTCATTTGTGAAGTCAAATTTGTACTTCCAAGTTTGAAAATCATATTTTAAAGCAACATCTCATCAGATTTCATTTTTAGATTTGCGCATTTTCAGAATTTCATTTCCAGATTTTGTTGTGCAAGTTCAATATTCTGATTTTAGGAGTCTAACAGTTGGAAATCATAGTAAAATCAGAATTTAATAATTTCTGGAATTAGCATTTTAAAGTGTTTTTTGGGGTCATTAACTTCAGACTATCTTCTCTTTTGCAGGGGTGGTTGCATGCCAAATTTTTTTGGTGTAAAATATCAGAATTATTAGATTTTGTTACCTGTCTATGATTAAAAATTATTGAAGTGTGAGTTTGATATTTTTTGAAGATCTAACTATTCAATCTTGGTAAAGAAAAATCATGTCAGATAATATTAGTCCAGAACAAAATGAAGAGTCACTTGATAGATTGTGTGCTAGATTGAAAAGAAAGGGTGATGGGAAATGTTATTGTCCTTGCAATAATTACAAGGGCTTAAAGACGAGAAGACTTTTAATCACACCAGCTGAGAAACATTGTAGGTAGCATGGTTACATTGAAGGGGGGGATGATTATTGTCCATTGGTAAGTTGTTCATTATATGTGTTTATATTTATTGAATTTGTAAATGTTTATATTGTTTTAACATTTTATATATAAAAAAAAATCACTTGATCATGATCATGGTTTATTGTGTCTATCATTATTATAAAGGTGGGGCACCCTAGGGCACATGATATGGATTATCATGGCCCAAAGAATCTAGTTTTGCAAGCAGAGGAACATGGAGTTGTGAATATAAAGATGAAGTTAATGATCCTATGGAAGAAGATGATCATGCACCAAAAAACACAATTGAAGATGATGGTACAAATACATTGATCCATGACACATTTAGTGGAACAACTGATCATGTTGATTGAGATGACTTTGATGATGTTCATGATTTACCTATACTTGAGAAGGCATACGAGCCCCTTTATGAAGGCTCCCAAACAACTCTTCTCTCTGTTATATTGTTGTTGGTGAACTTGAAGGTTATGAATGGTTTATCCAACATAGCAATCTCACAGATGTTAAGGTATGTCATATATATCATATTTTTTCATCTATTTTAATTGTTGTTAGTTCATCATCAGTAAATAAAGTATGAAATATGTACCATTAATATTCTTTATATTAACAAATTATTTTTTGTTGTAGATTGATTGGTGAATTTTTGTTACCACCATCAAATATTTTACCTCGCTGATATCAAGATTTATCTGGCACTATGAAAGATATTGGAATGGAGTATCAAGCAATAGATGCATGTCCCAATGATCATATTATATATCATAAACAACATGAATTTGCAATAGAATACCCGAAATGTCATATCAGTAGATATCGAACTGATCAACTAACAAAAAAGGTGCCTCACAAGGTTCTTCGTTATATTCCCATTATTCCACATATGCAACAATTATTTAGGTGCGAAAGCTTAGCACAATTTATGGATTAGCATGCATGGAATAGAAGTGGAGATGAAATTCTTTGAATTCCTACAGATGGTTCTGCATTTAGGAACATGGAGGAAAAATGGCCACACTTTAAAGAAGAACCTCGTAATCTCAGGCTTTCATTGGCAGCGGATGGTGTCAATCCATTTGGAGAGCTAAGATCTATTAACTCGGTGTGGCCTGTTTTTGTTATCAATAATAACATTCCTCCATGGATGTCAATAAAGAGGGAGCACATAATGTTGGCAATGATTGTTCCAGGTATTTTTTTACATCAATTTTCTTTAACGTAGTAGCATCTCATTTGTCTTATTTGTTGCATGACATATTTTTTTCATTTAATAGTCATGTACATTAATTTATATATATTGCAGTAAAATGATTATAATAATTATGTAATGTTTATGTTCATTAAACTAGGTAAGTACCAAGTTAACGATATGAATGTATATATCGAGCCTCTTATCGACGAGTTACTAAATTTATGGAATGGTGTCACTATGTATGACGTATCTAGACCAATAAGACAAAGACAATTTCAATTCCATCCAATGCTTGTATGGACAATTCATGATGCCCCAGGGCTAACACATTTTTGTGGTATGTTATAACATTCGACTACATGACTTTAACGATATTTAATTTTATGAAGTAGATATCATACATATTTTTTAAATAATATATTCATTATATATAATTATAAAAATTGACATATTTAATCCAATTATATATGATTTGCAGGTCTTCAAACAAAGGGAAAATTTGCATGTCCAAGTTGTGGTCCAAAGATGAAATCTCATCATTCAACAAGTTTAGGAAAGCATGTATTTGATGAGTATAGGCACTTCCTCCACATAAATCATAAGTATTGAACTACTGAAAAACATCTTTTCAATGGGAAAGAAGAGACTACATCAAAACCATGAAGAATGACACCTCGCCTATGGAAGTTGGAACATAATAGAATTAATCGTCAAGGTTATACATCAGATCAAATTTTTTATCTATCATATGATATGTTTTGAATTTATATTTTTATATTGTGTTGTGTTTACTCATGTTGTAATTGACAATGATTGTCATTGTTAATTTGTTTAACTTATATGCTTCATGAAGTTCATCAAGGAATTAATGGTCGGCTTCCAAAGGGACTGAAAAGTTATCCTAGACAATTTAATAGGTTTCCCTACTATGAGCAGCTACAAATTATGCATTTGTTTGATACAATGCATATCGGAAAGAATACGACAGAAACGTTATGAAAAATATTGGATGGAAGGCATGACAAAGAAAAAACTGTCAAAATTTGTAGTGACATTCAGGAAGCCAATCATGCAATGAAAAATGTCATTCAATTAAATAACGAAGGAGACCAAATTAATGTAAGTGCCCTTCCTTGGTTATTAATGAAGCATCAAAGCAATGCTATAAAATAAGTCATACGAAAAATTTGATTTCCCACAGGATTTGTTCTGAACATAAACAATATCATAACAAAGAAAGGTGAATTTTGGTTAGGGATGAAAATGCATGATTGGCATACCTTCATTAAGGTAATTATTCTAGTATATTATATATATATTTTTATACTACATGTACTTTTCAGTGTATTATGTTTACTACTTTTGAAAAAATAATGAAAAGATCATTTTATAATTGTTGCAATACGTTCTGCCTCTGTCTCTCCCAGACAACTTCAACAACAATGTCAAGCAAGCTATATATGATCTTGGAAAATACATGAGGTAAGTAGCGATATTTGTTCAATTCATTCTATAGATATTATAATTGCCATTTTTTTTACTTGTTATGTAATATATTGTATATTTTTGTTAAATCTCGTTAATATATTTGGGCCTTGAATCACTTGTAGATGGTTTCCATCTAAAGGAATCCATAAAGAAGATATAAATTATTGGAAGAGAAAAATTCCTCGTCTAATGTGTGAAATGCAAAAGTGTCTACCTTCAACATTTTTCAATGCACAAGAACACTACCTCATACACCAAGTTGAGGAGATTGAATTGTGTAGACCTACACACACAAGGTCAATGTGGATGGTTGAGAGGCACTTGAAGTTTTTGAAGGCTTTGGTTAAACAAAGAGCATATCCTAAGGGTTCTATGGTATACCAGACCATGGTGTACATTACTGAATATCTTCCTAAGTTTGTAGCAAAGATCCATGTAGATCGCATTTGGGATCCCAACTCCATTAACAAATTCGAAGGGGAGTACCTAATGGGGAAAAATAGATTGAGGAAAGTGACAGGTAATTATAAGATGGTCATGGAGATTAATTAGAATAAATTTTATATTTTATTTTTATGTATATTGTACTTATTTAATTATTAATCTTCAATATACATCAATTATAAATTAAGGTCATATACCATGGTAATTAACTAATTATACGTCGTTTGTGAATTTTTTTTTTTTTTATACAGTCGATTGAGAGTGGGATGCACTACATTTGTACGACACAACCAGTCTTGATTGGATGATGGTATGGAGTGAACGATGTCAACAATTTGGTCGTGCATTAACATGGGAAGGTGTGGCTTCATTGGTTAAAAAAGCTCATCGTAATGGAGATTCCAATGTTACACGAAGGGAAATTGATTTACCATATGGTTTAAGAGTTAAACAGGTATGTATAAATATATTAATCACCCATATTATTTAATTATTTTCAATTATATTGATGTATATATATGTTGAGATTTTTTCCTTTGCATACATTCAGCCAAAAATAAATATTTTTATCAACTGACAATATTGCAATAATTTTTACATGTTTGACATATTGCAGGTGAAACACTAAAAGCTATGTGGTGCAATAGTCATAAATTTTGAATCAAAAAGTTGGATGACACGAAGAAAACTTGTGATTCTAGGATAACTGTAGTCTTTCAGGTGACTAATGTTTCATTTAGAAACGACATACATCCAGAAGTCTCAGAAAATCAATACTATGGGATTTTGGATGATATACTTGAGTGTGACTTTAAGTCCTTCAAATTAGTTTTGTTCGCCGTCCTATGGTACAAGCTACGATTGAATGAAAATGATTCCGAGATAACTATTATTGAACATGATAATGGATTTACCATTGTTAATACAAGGTATTTTGAGTGAGTTGGAAATGAGCCCTATGTTCTTCCAAGCCAATGTGAGCAGGTATTTTACTCAGAGGTTCTAGGTAAATTGGGCTAGTCATATGTTGTTAGACATGATCCAAGAGAAAATCTGGTAAAGTTTAATGTGGTGGAAGAAGAAGATACCGAAGAACTAGAAGATGATGTAGATGATGTGCCTGACGAAAATGTCGAAGAGGAGGAACTAGATGATGATGATGTAGGAGTTAATGTTCATGAAGATGATGAAATTATCAAAACTGATATCAATGACGATGATGATGATATGACCAGTCCTTACAATGTTGAATCTGGATTGGATGATACAAACAAAGAGTTGGATGAAGAAGAAGATCAATGACATTGAAATGTATGAGTTACACGATTGTATTATCTATTTGATATTAATTTCTTGATAGAATTATATTTGACTTTTGTGGTTACATAATTAATACATGATGTTTTAAATTTTTATGCCATTACAAAATTAATTCATGATGTACTTTTTAATGTTTAATTTTAATTCATGATGTTACAACTATTGTAGCTCTCCTAGAAATTTCTATATGATCATAATGAATAGGGTTTTGGGAAATTTCATGAAAGATGACACATTGATCGTAGTAGTGAAATAACTACAAATTCGTTTAGATTTTTTAGACTAATCACCCTTCGCAATGTCATTTTTAGGATCATCTCCAATTTGATTACTAGGACACATAAGGTAGGATTTGATTGGCTTATCTTGGACGAACATTGTGACTTTATGTAATGTGAGAAATTTTTGGATGGGGTAGTGGTGCAAGAGCACCTACACCTCATAAAGTAATCATTGTAAAGGTTTTTGATGGTTGAGGATTTAAAATACAAGCTCTTGAAATTCCAAAATCTGTGTTTTTCTTCAAAATTTCTATATTTTTCCTATTTTGCAGCATTGTATGGTCACATACAACCATATTTTGATGTGAAATGAATTCTATGTCATGAAGATATGTGTTATATTTGATTTGAATCTGATTTGAGGGCTTAAGGCTTTGATTTGAGTTAGAAAGCTTCATTTCTTTGCATATAACTCGATTACCCTATTTTTGAGGGTTTTGTAGTCCAAACATGATATAAAGGGCTCTTACACTTTTTGTGATTACTGTAGCTTGTGTAAGAGGCCCATGGATACTATTTTAATTGTAGGATGCATGAATAGGGAGTAGGATGAGAAATAAAGAAGGTATAGCTGCTGTCCTCAAGAGTTTTGTGAAGAAAAGCATGTGAAATAAGAGGTTCAAGCCTAGGTTTCAATAAAATATGTATGGGAGATCTAATTTTATGAATTTTTATCCATGTACAGACCTAATGGGTTGTTTCTGAGTTGTTTTTGAGGTCTGAGAGGTTGTGGAAGTAGGAGATTCAATAAAGCCTCATGATTTTGGTCTAAAACAAGGGTTTTTGGGTTTGGCAAGAATTTGGCCATACAAGTGGAATCTTTTTGTGGATTTGAAGGTTTGGAGGCTATTAGCTCTCAAAAACGTAGGTAAGAATACCTCAAGAGGTTTCCAATCTCTTGATACATTTTAAGGTAACAAACAAGGCCAAATGATTTGAACCTTCTTCTCTTTAGGTGCTGCCAAACCTAGGTGGGTCTACCTTTGCAAACTGAGTAAACTTAAGTGATGTGATTTTCTTACAACAATATATTCACAATAGAAACCTTATAGTGAACATATATAATCCTAATAAAGTGTATGTGTAATATTAGAATATGTTCAGTTAACAAATGTAAAGAATAAAATGGACAAACAACTTTGCCAATTTAGCTATATGTATATATAACTTTAAGTTATTTTTATTTTAACTAAAAGTACTAAAGTTACAACATACAAATTAAATGATATTTATGATTATAAAATTTATGATTAAATATATCTCTTAGAATCCTTTTTGTCCCAATTTGAAAATAATTCTATATTATAGAATACATTTTTTAAAATTTCAAGATGAAAATAGCAAGGAAAAATCAAACAAATATCTTTATGAAAGAAGCATATTGGCGTGAAATTAAATATGATTTGTATTCCAATATAAAAACTAAAAAGAATGGAAACAATTCTTTCAACACATAAACTATTATGTAGTAGTCAATTAAAATGATCTAAATACTCTAATAATTTGACCATTAGCATATAGGAATTTCTATAGAGTTGTAGATCTCTTCCATTTCAAAAACACAAAACAATATTAGGTATATAATCAAACATCTTTCATTTCTACAGTGACTTATTTATCCTAGAGGAACTAGTATATAGTATACAAAGAAAACCAACAAACCCACAACTACCCCTATTTTGAAGGAGTTTAGTTTTCTCCCCTTCTTGATCTCTCTAATATTGTCTAATTATTTTAAAGAGACCAAGGGTCATAACACAACATTATTCATCCCACTAAATAGCTTGACTAATGAAACTTGACAAAAGCAACAAAACAATTGCTACATTTGGCATTGAAACTGGATTTTGTTTACAACAATCTATTCACAATGGCAATCTTACAATGAACAGATATAATCCTAATAAAGTGTATGTGTAATATTAGAATATGTTCAATTAATAGATATAAAAAATAAAATGGATAAACTAAAAGCTGAAAGTGTGAGACCAATGCCTTGTTGGGTGTATGGAATCTAATGAAGATCTAGAAAAGTGTAATATATGATGGCAATAATTCAAATTGTTTGGCACACAGATGTAGTTTATAACTTGTATGAACGTGTAAGTAAATGACTGAAAAACTCTACTTGAGATAGAATGACAATCCTAGTTATGTGATTCTTCTTATTGATCCAATTAATACTCTTTAGTTACTATGATTGACTAGAAGGGTTTAATCTTTACTTGAAAGAACCAAATAATCACATCACACAAATACAACAAATGTGTATCAGTAAACTGAATATATGCTTGATATATCAATTTAAACAATAGAAAAGCATCAAAATGGAGACAACCAAATAACTGTATAATTTCACAAATAGCTGATACCAAGATTAAGCCACAAGTTCAAACATCCTCATTAACTTCATCAAAATTCATACATGCATTTGAGTCTTTTAAAGGAAAGTTTCATTGCAAAATATCTACTGTATTTTTCTCCTATATTCCTATATATGTTTTACATTATGAAACAGATATAAATATATCAAAATTGTGAAAGGGTGCGTCCTTTCATAAATGTCTTTTTCTTAACAACAATAAAAAACTAGAAATTATGCTCTATTAAACCATAAATAGATGTTTGATAGATAATCTTGGTAAGTTGGTCACTCATGTGTATCAAAATCCTCCAGTGCATTCCTTATGGCTATTTCCATTTCAAACATCTTCTCATTCTTTTCACATGCCCCATCCATTGTTAAATCATTTCATATGGTTGTCTCTAGAATTTTTTGCATCATCGTCTCGCATTCCTTGATCCATCTGTCTTTTCCCTTTAGTTCCCCTCCATCTTATAATAGCATTGGTACTCCCTTTTTTGTGACATCGATCATCCCTTTCTCATCACCTTGTAATTCATCATGGAAGTCTTTATGTTTTTTTCATAAAATGGTTTCCAGTATCAATAGCTATGTTATCAAGAGCATCCCGTTGGTTTATTTCCTAGAACTTCTCTCAGATCCTTCCATCTATCCTCTTATGTTCTTGTAGTGCAGTAAAATTTTGTGAATGTGTTCCCCAGAGCTTACTCAACCAAGTCATTAAATTGGTCTACCTCTTCCTTATTATTGCAGTGAGTGCATCACATTTACCTTGTGAGTACGCATTTGATTTTTCCCACTGGCCTCTTGTCTGGGAGCTTTCACCATTATTTAATAGCTTTGTGGATCCTGGCATGATTCCCATCATGTCCTTCAAGTGATAATTTTGTCTGGGTAGTCTCTCATTATTAATCTTATACATTTCTTTTTCCTTGATTAGCTTTTGGATTTGGGCTTTATTTAATTTGGCCACATTAATGCCAATTTTTGTTGTAGCTATTGGATCAACCTCACCAACTTTTAACATCATTACATGTCCAAAATCCTTTTCAATATCGATTACAATAGATTTCTTGTGTGGAGGATACAGAGCCCATCTCATAAGTGATCCCTCATTTGGGTTATACTTAGGTCCTGCATAAATCTTTGTTACCCCCTCAGGAGTGAGTTTATGTGTGGCATTACTATTCTTCATAAAACTATCAAAAACCAAAGCAGATTTTAAATCCAACCTAGGAAAGATCATGACACCTACATCTTCTAATAATTTCATTCCTTTCTCAAGGGTCATGCTCTTCATTTCTTCTTCCACACTTGATTTTAAGTTATTCAGCAGTTGTTCCTCATTACTTGGTGTAATATTCTCCATTGATTCCCTTATTGTTTTTCCTTTAAATTTTCACAAAAAGGTTTTTAATTTTGAGGTTTTAATGAATTCATCATCAACCACAAATGATTTATATGCTATCTGCCTTGTGTCATTATTTGCACTCTCTTCAACATCTGGTTCCCTGGGAACATACTTGTAGTCTTGAGTTCTCAATCTGGAAATTTTATCAATTGTACTGCTAGGCCTACCATCACCAGATGCCTCTTCATCAGAAGATAGTAGTTTTGTATCTTGTAATCCCCTGTTATACTCATCAAGAAATTTTTCGGCTTCCTTTGCTTCCAAATTATTGATCAAGTCATCATACAGATAGGGTATGTGATTGTATCCTCCCAAGTTCATTTTATTTTTGGAAAAATCAATATACCCTTCTGGATCAAATCCTTTTCATAGTGGACCCTTCTTCATGTTGTATTGCAGCAATTTGTTGAGAACCATGTCATAACCATCCCTTGCTAATATAGTGAAATCACCGAAGCATAATGTACTAGGCATAAATGCCTACTTTATGAAAGAACTCAGATTCATAACATCTAAAAATTCCAATTGCCTAGCAATCTCCAAATATGCAATCCTATCAGGCACCGTCTTGGGTAGAATGAAGGGTCCATATTCAAATCCATATACTCTTATCATGGTTGCATCTTCTAGATAGTACCAGTCTCCCCAATTGTGGTTGATAGGTCCATTGAAATCCTTAGGCCTTAAAAACCTTTTTATTTCATTGGACAATGAGTATTCACAATGATGATTGTAAAATCTATATAGTGGTTTGACAAAAAACTCTTCAAAATTTAGATAACAAGAATTAGCAAATCTGCAATCCTAGGTGGCAGTCCAGAGTTGTACTAGTAATAAACTTCCTTATCAAATTTTACAACCCTCAATTTTTAGGCCACATCTACAATTCTTGTCCATAATAAAGTATCATATGCATTAGGATTGAATAAGCATCCAAGTGCAAGATAGGAGCTCCACTTTTTAATGCCATCAGTCTTGAATCAAGTACTTTAAAGATGTGTGAAGCATAATCAAAAAACCTTGAATTGTGACATTGGATGTCTACTGCAATTACCATGGGTACAATTGACATGTGCTTAGGAGACTCCATTCCCAGCACTTGACACACTGAAAAATATGTGTACCTCATGTAGGGTTTAAACAAATCAACATGGAACGGGGGACCATCACTGTCATTCAGTGGAACTGAAACACCATCTTTCTTAGACCCGTGTAGTGGAAACCTCCAACCCTTGTACAAAGTATCCATCCTCCATAATTCCTTTTCTAGCTCTTCAGGTACAATTTTTCCACCACACACTCCCTCTAGGTTAAAAACCTCACAGATGGAAGCTTCAGATACATGTATAAACAGTTTTCCTAATGGATCAAAAATAGATTTAAATTTTGGATTATAATAGGTAGCTAGCATCTTCACCAATTCTACATTTACAAATACATTGGGGAAGACTAGTTTCCCTAGGTTTAACTTCCAAGGATTGCACACTGGTTCATATTGGTTCCTTCATTGGTAATGAAAATAAACAATTCATATCTCCTAATTTGGATCCATATGTCTTGTATATGCTTGCATTTATCCTCTAACTTTTCCACTTCTACCCTAGGTTGTGTAGATCACCTGGCTTTAGGTCCTGAGTTGGGCAATTGATCAATTAAGTCCTAGTTTAACTTCCTGTCAGCTACCCGCAGTTCCTTCTCTGCTTCAATTTTTTGCTTTTTTCCTCTAGGGTTATTACTCTCACTCTGTTTCCTACCTTTTGATTTTCTTGAGCTAGTGCTTTCCATTTTATGAATCACAAAACCATAAATTTAATTGCAAGGAACTTACAAGTTTATTTAAAATTCTTTCACTGCAAGATCCTTTGGCCCTTCGTCCATTCTTCTACTACTAACTTTGTAAAATTCACCTTCAAATGTTCTATCGGCAAGACAACTAAAACTTTGGGAGATCCTTTTATTCAAGCTTGACTAACGTCCATTAAACATTCTTTTTGTTGGGGAGACATTACGTCGATATCACATAATCTATCCATCTGATTCATATAAATATCACCAAGCGTCACCCCGATGACTATCTTGATATGTTTGTGTCTTCATCGGCAAGACATGGTGTATCACTAAGACATTCAGTAATTTTGTCGATGTTATAAGTCTCCCTGATGATTATTCCTTTGATCTCAAGTATGTCACCAATACTCTTGCTGATGTAATCTTATCGGTGTGACAGTGGGTTGGGAGGACATTTTGAACTCATTCTAATAGCATTTGTCTTGGCAATAGTATGTTTCTTTGTTTTGTCGGCAAGACAAGATGAGTGTTTTGGCAATGATATTTCATCGACGAGACAAATGCACTTGGGCTGACTCAGGGATCTTACTCTGATGGCATTGGTCTGGCTGATACAACTCCTTGTGCTTTGATCGGTGAGACAAGACATGTTTCTTGCTGATGGAACTTCATCGGTGAGACCTATATGCTTGGTATGACCTTTTCATTTCACCCCGATGGAACTTGTCTTGCTGATGATATGGGTTATTTGAATACTAGATTTTGGAGGTTTTTCATGATATCAAATGGTCAAGAATGATGTGATCATATGTGACTATGATGGATTATACTCAATTCAGGAAATCATCGACACATTTGGTAGTAATACTACCATTAATGTCCTAGCTTTGAACATGAGCATAGCTGATCTTTGAATTTACCCACTGTCACATCAAATGTTCTATTGACAAGACAATTGAAACTTTGGGCGATCCTTTTATTCAGGCTTGACTAACGTTCATTAAACATTCTTTTTGTCAGGGAGACATTATGCTGATATCACATAATCTATCCATCTGATTCATATAAATGTCACTAAGATTCACCCCGATGACTATCTTGATCTGTTTGTGTCTTCATCGGCAAGACATGGTGTATTGCTAAGACATTCAGTAATTTTTTCGATGTTATAACTCTCCCCAATGATTATTCCTTCGATCTTAAGTATGTCACCAAGACTCCTGTCAATGTAATCTTATCAGTGTGACATAGTGGGTAGGGAGGACATTTTGAACTCATTCTGATAGCGTTTGTCTTGGCGATAGTATGTTTCTTTGTTTTGTCGGCAAGACAAGATGAGTGTTTTGGCGATGATATTTCACCGACGAAACAAATGTACACGGGTAGACTCAAGGATCTTACTCCAATGGCATTGGTCTGGTTGATGCAACTCCTTGTGCTTTGATTGGTGAGACAAGACATGTTTCTTGCCGATGGAACTTCATCGGTGAGACCTATATGCTCGGTATGACCTTTTCATTTCACCCCGATGGAACTTGTCTTGCCGATGATATGGGTTTTTGAATACTAGATTTTGGAGGTTTTTCATGATATCAAATGGTCAAGAATGATGTGATCATATGTGACTATGATGGATTATAATCAATTCAAGAAATCATCGACACATTTGGTAGTAATACTGCCATTAATGTCCTAGCTTTGAATGCGAGTGTAGCTAATCTTTGAATTTACCCATTGCCACATCAAATGTTCTATCAGCAAGACAATTGAAACTTTGGGCGATCCTTTTATTCAGGCTTGAATTACATTCATTAAACATTCTTCTTGTCAGGTAGACATTACGTCAATATCACATAATCTATCCATCTGATTCATTTAAATGTCACCAAGAGTCACCCTGATGACTATCTTGATATGTTTATGTCTTCATCGGCAAGACATGGTGTATCGCTAAGGCATTTAATAATTTTTCTGATGTTATAAGTCTCCTCGATGATTATTCCTTCAATCTCAAGTATGTCACCAAGACTACTGCTGATGTAATCTTATCGGCATGACATAGTGGGTCAGGAGGACATTTTAAACTCATTCTAATAGCATTTGTCTTGGCGATAGTATGTTTCTTTGTTTTGTCAGCAAGACAAGATGAGTGTTTCGGCGATGATATTTCATTGGCAAGACAAATGCACTTGGGTTGACCCAGGGATCTTACTTTGATGGCGTTGGTCTAGCCGATACAACTCCTTGTGCTTTGATCGATGAGACAAGACAGGTTTCTTGCCGATGGAACTTCATCGGTGAGACCTATATGCTCGGTATGACCTTTTCATTTCAACTCTATGGAACTTGTCTTGCTGATGATATGGGTTATTTGAATACTAGATTTTGGATGTTTTTCATGATATCAAATGGTCAAGAATGATGTGATCATATGTGACTATGATGGATTATACTCAAGATAACATTTTCTTTAGGGAATCAACAAGTGCAAAATCACTGTAAAGGCTAGTTGCTTTGTGATGAATGTTCTACTATGGGCCTCTAGCCTATCCTAGGTCTTTGTAGTAGTTTTTTTATTCTTTGTTATCAATTTTTCAATGTTCTATAGAACGACCAAGTTTCTATTTGCAATCTGCTTTAAGTTGGTCATTAAAAAGAGATATATGGTTTGTTTCCTTATAGAAATAATGCATTTATAATATTCATGTATTTTTCATTTAAAATAATGACATTTGGTAATAATAAGAAGGAAGTGTGAAGTTTGAAAAGTCATATTTTCAAATTTATTTTTTTGTTTTTTTTTAAACAATTAAATAAGTTTGATGCATAAGAGGATTCAATAAGTTGTTTAGAATAGTAAATGGTTTCAATGTTTGTGATGAGGAAAAATTAATTGGAGAGTGGTTCAAAACTGGTTACAAGGTTTGAAAGGGATGTTTAAGTTGTACTTTTTAGAGTGATAAGCTTGACATTAAACTTTTGAAATATTTTTAGTTCATATTTTTAAGATAAAGATTCTTTTAAACAAAAAAAATTGTTTTAAGTCAAGGCTCTATTAGATGATGAAGATGCTAAGGATATTTTGTTAAATATTTTGAAAATACAACAATGTTATTTCTATTCTTAGTCCAATAACTTCTCAAACACAAGAAGATGTGATTTTGGCCCTATTAGGAGAAGAAAAAATAACAATGGAGAAGATTTAAAAGTTGATTCTCAACATGAGAATGTATTATACTCATGAGGTAATAATAATTAAAAAATAAAAATGAATGTTATTATTGTAAGAAAAAGGATCACAAAGTGTGGACTTGTATAACTCAAGCCAATGATGTTCTTGAGGGAGAACTTAAAGAAAAATCAAATGATGTTAGCTTAGCCTATATATATTTGTTTGTTTCAATCAACGTGTTTTGTTGTGTGGAATGTAAAACTTAAGGGAGGGTGTTGGAATGTTAAGATTAACATTAATAAATTCACCTTACTAACTTGTTTATTTTTGTTATTAAATATTTGTTATATTCTTGTAAGATAGTAGTTCAAATGGGAAGGTATATTTGAAAGGCTTTGTAAAAGCCATATTGTAATATATTCCCAAATGAACTGTATGATATAATTATTATTTTGAGTGTTTTTATGTCTAGATATAAGTTCTCTTGACTTTTCCAATATATTTTTTATGCTCTATTAGCCATGGTTTCATGATTAATTTTCCACTTTCGACACTACTTCTTACTAACTTTTCCATCCAAATTTGGCTCTTAGACTAAATATTTCATATAGGTGCATTTTAATTTTCTTACTATCACCTTTGGCTGAATTTTTATTGGTTCAACCATGCAAAAAGTGTGGTTACTTTTAATTATTTCCACTAAATGTTGGTTACAATTTTATAATTTTCTTTCCATTTAACTAGTCACAATTTCATACTAGCATTATACTTGAAAATGGTAGTTTACTACTACTTAAAACTTGTGGTAATTTCATTAATCTCTTGCTACCTCTGGTGTTGAATTGGACTAGTTATGTCATCTAGGATTTGTTCCTCAATTTTTTTTTACTTTTTTCAAAAATAAGTTATGATGGTTATACTTGTATTACC
The DNA here is from genome assembly GCA_007115665.2 of Sequoiadendron giganteum. Classification (NCBI taxonomy): domain Eukaryota; kingdom Viridiplantae; phylum Streptophyta; class Pinopsida; order Cupressales; family Cupressaceae; genus Sequoiadendron; species Sequoiadendron giganteum. The sequence continues at coordinate 336,523,670 of CM021105.1, read as the reverse complement.
ATGAATGGACATAAATTTGAGGATTTTGGGTGTTTTCATTCAATTTTTCATGTTTTCCCCTTAGCTCCTACTTTATATGTGTTTTTAATGGAAGCCTTTGGATATCTTTTGGCTAATAGTATTTCATGGAACCTTATTAAAGGTGCTACTTTTCCTAACTCTATAGGCCAACTATTCAATGGTCATTTTTCTAATGACTCCTTTCTCACTCTCTTGCAGGACAAACATGACATTATTTAGGATATTCAATGCCTAGATATTTTATTGAAATATTTAAGGTCAAATATATAGTGGCATAAAACTCAATGTTATAGGAAATCCTTCTTAGCCAAGACCAATTGGTTCAATTCATATGGATAGAAGGGGGTTGATCATAAGGAAGTGTTGAGATTCCTAAGCATCTCTTTTTCATTTTACATTTCTCCTTCCTCTTTAAGGAAACATATAATTTCTAGAGATGAGAAAAAATATCATATTAAATTATAAATCCCCTTTCTTTGGCAAGGAGATTCCATGTGTGTTAAAAAATTCTTGTTCCACACATTTCCATTACTCATCTTGCTAAGAACCTTGCAAATCCTCATATTTGAAAATTGAAAAAATCCAAAGGTATATTTTATGGCCTCCCTTTAACCAAGGAAAATGGTTTCACAAAGTATCCTAGGAGTTTTATTATTTCCCTCATGACTATAATAGGCTTGGCTTGCTTTATATTCACTACTCTAAATGGAGCCATAATTTTAAATTTAATTAACATACTCTAAAACCTAATGAAACCAAGTTGTATTTCATCAAATTGGAGAAGTGAAAGGTCAATACCAATGTTGAGGGAGAGTTTGGAGGAGTGAAAAAAAGTTCAATACCAGTGCCGAGGAAGAGTTTGGATTTAAAAAAAGGTCAATACGAGCGCCGACGAAGAGTTTGGAGGAGTGAAAACAAGGTTAATACCAGCGCTGAGGAAGAGTATGGAGGAGTGAAAACAAGGTCAATACCAGCGTTGAGGATGAGATTGAGGACACTCAGGGAAAATCGACAACCAAGGGACAATGAGTATTGTACGTTTGGCACCCCCATTCTCTTTAACCTGCAATTTTCATGCCTAGTTTCCAAAGATCTTCTCATACATTGGCACCCCCATTCTCGTAAAATGGTATAAGATAAGACAAAAAAAAAAATAGCTTACTCTTTCACATTTTTATCGACTAGCCTCAGGTCTTGGAAAAACTCCCATAATCTACCCACATCTTGGTTGTTGGTGGGAACATGTTATTATTTGTTGTATGACCTACCTCAAATCTTATGTCCACAAAGTTGCTAAAAACATAAAACAATAAGAAAAAAATTGAAGGTACAACTAAAAAGGGGTTATTTCCTTCTGGCCTAATCCACCTCTTATATTTCAACATAGCATGGAATTATGCTTACATAATATAAACTCAAACAAATGGAAGTTTATAGGGGAAAAGGAGCCCAATTATATGCTAGGCTAAGCTAGATCTTATGAATGGAAATAGAGGCATACAATTCTTCTTTAATACCTCCACCACAAACATATGCAAGGAAAGGTCTCCTCCCTTCTTGGTAGTGATAACCTCCTCCACACACAACCCTTAAAAATTATGAATAGAGGAATATAATCTTTGAAGAACTCAAAGTTTATTCTCTCCTTAGTCATTTTATCCTTACAAACATTTATAGTTATTACTAGAGGCACATAGACCAATTATTCATAATAGAAGAATTTGATCATACTTTTCCAATGATGGAATTATGAGAAAACCTTAGGTTAAATGAATAATTCCTAGCTAAGTTCTTTAAATCATGTCCAACCATATAAGAGAAGACTGTTGCTATGTGTACTTGGATACCATGGAGAAAGGATCTTTGGGCTCTTTCATCAATCAAGGTATTGTTAAATTTTGGCACCTAAAAGTGAGAATGAAGAATCTTTCCTAGGATGGTGGCCAATTATGCTTCACAACACCTAGATTACAAAATCTTTGTCAATATAATTTTCATCACGATTAAACCTATTGCTTGAGATATATTTGTAGTTAGGGTAAAAATATTAGAGCAAAATGAATAAACAAATTATAATGAAAAACCCTAACAAACACAATAGAGTACAAGCAAGCATGAAAATCAAAATAACAAGCGAATGCAAACCGATCTCCAAGCTAGATTTGATTTATCTCCATTGCTCTTCTCCACCTGCATGAGAATGCAAGATTTTGAAGAATTGAATGATTGATATGTTGATTTCTCATTTTTGCAGCATAACGATAAGATGAAGATAATAGAAGAAAAATAGATAGATAGATAAGAAGATTGAGAGAAATTTTGGCAAAGTGAGGATGCTAGAAGAAGATTCCCCCAAATGACCTGTGAAAGGATTGATTTATAGGAGAGGGTTGATTTGATTCAATGGCCAAGATTAAAAGTCAAATTTGTGATATGTATGGCTAGGATTAAAAGTTTATTTTAGTGCCTATGACACACATTAAGTGGGTTATGACATGAAGCTAAAATTAAGATGTGAGGAAATAAGTGAGATTCTTTTATTTAATTGGAGAGAAAAGATGCCTATGACGCACAATGAATGGGGGTAAAAATAGGATATGAGTGGGAATCTCATAATTTAAATAATAAAATTATTTAAATTATTTATGCATGTGAAGAGTTGTAGTCATGTGACACATGTTACAATGTGACAATAAGTGAGGGATTAATTCAAATATTTAATTTGAATTATTTTGAGACATTGGAAGGGGGAATTAATTAAATAAATGAGATTTATTTAATTAATTGGGAAGGTGATTAATTGGAATAAATGGGATAAGTGGGATAATGTAATGACCTAGGGTAAAATATTACAAGATGTTTTACAAGGTCATGTATTGACTAGGTAATGTTATGACATGGACAATTTTGGGTGTCTACATTTTGATATAGCACTAGATGTTATGCACCATGGTATAAGGACCAAGGTGATGATGTGTCTCATGCCCCAGGGTAATACAACCTTGTCTAGATACAAGATATGAATATTAGCTGGGAGTGATTCGGATTTGATGCAAATGCATGATAAAAATGATAACACAGACAAGCAAGCAAGCATGTACAAATGATACAAAAACAAATAAGGTATTGCCCCTATCAAGTTGTAAACCGATGATTAATTGATTGATTGATGATGATGATAGTGTTGTCATTGTGGGGAATGATATATCCCTAGATCAACACAAGGATGATTGATTGATTGATTGATGATGATGATATTTTTGTCATTGCGGGGAATGATATATCCCTAGATCAACACAAGGATGATTGACTGATTGATTGGGTTTACAACAAGATTAGGATCAAGACCAAAGGATGTGATTGGATAATTTGGCAAGATTGATTAGCTTCATTGGTATGGATTAAAGATTGAATTGCATTTGGATAATTGCTTGGAAGGATTGAAGATGTTAGATTTGAAGATTTGGATGATGATTGATGAATTAAATTGAGGATTGATTTACTTGGAATGATTTTGATTGATTGGATTGATGAAGAAATAATTTAATTTGATGATAATGATTGGATTGATTAGAAGAACTGATTTGATTAGAAGAAGTGACGTGATTGAATAATTTGATGAAGAAATTGATTTGAAGAAGTTGAATTGATTGGAAGAAGTGATTTGGTTTGATTTTATTGCTTGGATTTTTGAAATGTTTTGATTTTTTTGATTTTTTTGGATTTTTGAAATGATTTGATTTTCTTATATTTTTTTGTCCAATATTTGATGTTTTTTGGATTTTTGGAATATGTGATGTTTTTTTGGATTTTTTTTCAGGATTTTTTTTCAAGGACCTTTTTCTTTTTTTTGCATTTTTTTAGGACTTTTTTGAGATGTTTTGAGATGTCAATGGATGACAATTTGGGTAGCCTTTTTGCTAGATACCAATGACAAGGGAAAACCAAGTCTAGGTGCAAGGAGATAGATGGGATTGATGGATGAAAGGGTGGGTGATAGGATAAGGGACAAAAGGCTCATGATATATGGATGGATAAAAAATGATAGGTCATAGTGAATGAAATGGATGTATGCATCATAAGAGGGCAGGGATGTGATCTCCAAAGACTATGTCGCATAGGAATAACATGCCCCATTCTAGGTACAATACTTAGGATTCTTCATGACAAAGCTTATGACACTAGGATAATGATAGGCTTGTTTGGAAGGATGAGGTATATCAAAAGATATCCAAAGCATGTTTCAACATTTTGCCCCATATTTTTATCAAGATCAAAAAGAGGAAGAGAGGATGAATGGAATCAATATGATAAGTATATGGGTATGATGGATAAAGATGGTAGGTAGGATGGAAATGATATGATAAGAAATGACATGATAGGATAGATAGTGCAGATGAGACAAAGTGCCCCCAAGTGTAAGTGACATAGAAGATCAACCTACACATGATGCCTATTTTCCAGGTTTTCATCATGGTACTTATCCAGGGCGCCTGTTTACCAGGTTTTCACCATTGGATGAAGGGATTTCTCTTTACTCTTTTTTTTTCTTTTTTTCTTTTCTTTTTTGACTTTTTTAATTTTTGATAGAAGGGGAATATGGATAGGAGGGACTCAAGTGTCTAGTTCCATGAAAGGTGATAGTCCCACTAGAGATGGATGTCATCGCATGGACCATGTCAAATGTCATTATGCTCATAGATGTTGGTAAGGGATGACATGAAAGGGAGATGGAGTAGGTAGATGATGGATTATGATGTGGATTATGTGTGGATTATCTAGGGAAGATGGGATGGGAGGCTTAGCCAAAAGCATGGACCATAGGAATGTGATGGGGGAGATATGTAGGATAATGAGTGAAGGGTGAGGAGATGGAGGTATGTGGAATCATTGTGAAATGGAAGGGAACCATGACCAATGGTTGCACACATTGTGATAAACGTTGAAGCTTTTGATGTGGAGGGGGTGTAGGAAGCAATGGAGATGGTTGCTTAGGAGATGGGTGATGAAGTGCTTTAGGTACCCACATAGATTTAGTATTTTTATGACTTTTATTTTTCTTGTGGGATGGAATATGAGATTCTTGAATAGAGTGGGAATGTGAGGTGGAAGTGGATGGTTGGGATTTTTGAGATGTAGATGCCTCGTTTGACTTGTTTTCCTTTTTCTTAGGTACCCAAACCATTTTGTTTTTAGACTTTTCTTTTGAAAGTATGATCTTATATTGCTTTTTGGATGGATTTTTCTTTGGTTCTTTGCTTTTGTATTCTAGGGCATGGGGACCCTTCATATTTTTTGATTTATAGATAGAGGCATCAAAAATTTTTGCTTTTGAATCCCATGGGTATGGTGGAATGAGTGGAAGCTTCATGTTTAGACAATGTGTGCATTGATTGGTCATGATTAGGATTTTTAGAGGATTTATGGATAGGTGGATAAGGGGATTGGATAATGGGGATATTAGGTGTTGGGAGTAGTGGAGGTAGATTAGATGGATGGATATTAGGAGTTGGAAGCAATGGTGGAAAAGTTGATGGTGGAAGGTGTACAATCACATGCTTTTGACATTTGTAGGATGATGGATGAGGGATGGCAACATATTTTTTAGGCGTATGATAGGATTTATGATGGAAAGAGGACTTAGGATGGGTGGAGGAAGTACCAACATCTTTAGATTGGTGTCCTTTGGGTGTATAACCAAGGCCATAAGAGTGTGGAGGAACCTTGACATGGATTGGCTCCAAAATACCTTGTTCATGAAGGCCTAAACCTTTACCTTGGTAGTTCATGTTTTGAAGCATGCGATGGACAATGGGACTAGGTGTGTTTTGGACACTAGACTTGAGTTCATTATTAGATGAAGAAGGTGAAGTGGATGAAGGTTTTTGTTGTTCTAAGTAGGAACATTCATGAATAAAGATGGATAGACCAATAGGACATGTTGGTGGATTTGAAATGGGGTTTATAGTGGATGTGGAAGGATCATTAGGATCTTGATTATGTTCATTTAGATCCACACTATTGGTTTGATCTTCTACATTTACTTGGGAGGCATGTGTCTCATCATGACAAGTGGATAATGTGGGATCATGGATAGGACTAGGTAGGGTGTCTATAGGAGAAATGGAGGTTTCTTGCTCATGGATAGGTGAAGTGATAGGCTCTTGACCATGGAATGCATATAGTTGGCTAAGGGGATCATCATAGTATTCTTGATCATAGGTAGGATCTAGATCATAGAGGGAAGCTTCATCATGAATAAGACCAAGTATGTTATGAGTGGGATCATTAGAAGGGCCTAGATCTTGATTAGAATGAGAGGTTAATGTTTCTTTATGCTTAGGATAATACTCTTGACATAGCTCTTGGATTTGAGTGGAAATGGAAGTGGAAGGCTCTAAAAGAGGCTTGGTATGCTCTTTATGATCAACAACATGAGGGCATGATGGTATTTGACTTAGACATATAAGATCAATAGTTTGTGGACCACATTATGGAGTTGGAATAATAAACATGACATTCAAAGGTTTGTTGGTAAGCTCATTAATGGGTGCTTGACATGGGGATGGTCTATTTCATGCTAGCAGTCTTTGGAGAAAACCGTTAAAGGATTCTTTGGTGAAAACCATTAAAGGATTCTTTGGTTGATGGATTAGAGCTTGAGAAGTTGGATGGTGGTGTTGGTGTAGGACTAGTGTGCTTTGAGATAGGTATTTTATTAGATGGGGATGGAGGACTAGTAAATGGAATGGTGTATGATTCCAAACTTAGGGTGGTATTTCCCTTGTCAATAGTATCATTAAGGTGACCTAAGATTTCAACAAAGTTCTCATCATCACTAGGAGCAAAGTTTGACCCACTTTGGAGGATATATGGTTTTGGATTATCTTCATGATTAGGTGAAGGGGCTCCTCGAAGTATGGCATTAGGATTGTGACTAGAATTGTTAAGGATTAAGACCATTTTAGCAAGTGTTTGACTAGGATTAGGATGATGATGATGATGTGGAATGATTAGATTGCATGAATTGGATTGATTAGGATGAAATTGATTTGAATGTGATTAGAAAAAAATATGATTAAGATGATTAGAATGATATGTTTATGTGTTGGTGTTCATAGCTTAATATGGAAATTTGCAAACAAATGATTACAGATGTACACACATGAATCACACATGCAAGACACATAAGCAAATTTGAATTTGAAATTATGAATGTGATGATTAAGCACACACTTGAAGAAGACACATCAATAAGTCCTAGAACTAGTCAAGTGGGTATGGCCAATTAGGTCTTAAGCTAGGATGCACGAGGTTGACTAGGGATAATTTGAAAGAAAAATCCTGCCACACAGCCGGGAGAAAGGGGTAACCCACCCTTCACCTTCACTTCCCAAAGGTATAAAGATTTTTGGGGCTTAACCAAGAGTGACAAGATTGTAACTCTCAAAGAAGCGTGTCTTTCGATTCACACCTTGATTGAGGTCGTCCCTAGGGGTGATGAAATCCCCTAGCAGGCCTCCTATGAAGGGTATTACAAAAGCGAACCAAGTGAGGTGTTTTTTATCACACACGCACTTGATTCACACTCGCAATTGTTAATTTCCCTTTAGAAAATTGAAATGTGTGTAAAACAATTCAAACACTTGTTATTTTTAACCCAAAGTCAAAATGTGTGATGGAAGACAATGGTTCTTTTTAAGTCCAATTTTAAAGTGTGATTGCAAACAAGATGTTTGTTTAAAGCCCCAAATTGAAGTGTTTTGCAAACAAGATTGATTGATTAAATGAGAGATAATAAAGATAATAGAATGAGTGCACCCGAAAGTTTTCGCTTTCCAATTTGATGTGTATGAATGATATTGCTGCTAGTACAACTCCTTATGATCACCTAAAAAATAAATAAAAAATGATATTATAATGCAGCCATAAAAAAAAGTTCATCAAGAAATTTCAATTTCAGATACATATTTTTAACATAGCCGAATTAGATGTGATTATTTGAAGATGTTATTTATCTGAGAAATTAAAAATCAAAGAAGTAACCCCTACTCATTTTCTAAGAGCTTTCCAGAAATGTAAAGAAGTTAGAAAAATTCTTTGTTTTGCATCCAAAAATGTGAATTTATGAAAAAATTACATAAAACAAAGATCAGATTTTTTCGCATTGTATTTGACCTCTAAATTAAATCTGTAAAACATAGACCCCTATTAAAATTTCAAAAGATTTCTAGAAATGTAAACATCATTTATGAAAAACCTATAGAAAACAAAGATCAGATTTTTCACATTGTATTTGACCTCTAAATTAAATTTGTAAAACATAGACCCCTATTAAAATTTCAAGAGATTTCTTCTATCATCCCTTTCCTTCATTCATCATACTCCTCACTTCATCATAGCCGAATTAGATGTGATTATTTGAAGATGTTATTGATCTGAGAAATAAAAAATTGAAGAAGTAACCCCTGCTCATTTTCTAAGAGCTTTCCAGAAATGTAAAGAAGTTAGAAAAATTCTTTGTTTTGCATTCAAAAATGCGAATTTGTGAAAAACCTATAGAAAACAAAGATCAGATTTTTTTGCATTGTATTTGACCTCTAAATTAAATCTGTAAAACATAGCCCCCTATTAAAATTTTAATAGATTTCCAGAAATATAAATTTTTTTGTAAAATTCTTTGATTTACGTCCAGAAAGTTAATTTTATGAAAAAAAATAAAATAGTGATAACTCCTACAAAAATGGTGATAAAACCTCAATTTTTTTACTATAGCCTCTTGAGATGATTTTTAGGTGTTTGTGAAAATAGTGTAGAAAAATGCATAGCAATTTGGAAGATATGATGAAATTTGTAAAACTTGGGGTTTTGTCCAAAAACTAGCAGACCTACAACAAAAAGTTAATGAAACCTGCAAAAAAGAAATCTAGATCAAAGGATTCACGTCGGGTTCACCAAATCTAGTTAGGGTAAAAATATTAGAGAAAAATGCATAAACAAATTATAATGAAAAACTCTAACAAGCACAATAGAGTACAAGCAAGCATGAAAATCAAAATAACAAGCGAATGCAAACCAATCTCCAAGCTAGATTTGATTTATCTTCATTGCTCTTCTCCACCTACATGAGAATGCAAGATTTTGAAGGATTGAATGATTTGATATGTTGATTTCTCATTTTTGCAGCATAACGATAAGATGAAGATAATAGAAGAAAAGTAGATAGATAAGAAGATTGAGAGAAATTTGGGCAGAGTGAGGATGCTAGAAGAAGATTCCACCAAATAACTGTGAAAGGATTGATTTATAGGAGAAGGTTGATTTGATTCAATGACCAAAATTAAAAGTCAAATTTGTGATATGTATGGCTAAGATTAAAAGTTTATTTTAGTGCCTATGACGCACATTAAGTGGGTTATGACATGAAGCTAAAATTAAGATGTGAGGAAATAAGTGAGATTCTTTTATTTATTTGGAGAGAAAATATGCCTATGACGCACAATGAATGGGGGTAAAAAAAGGATGTGAGTGGGAATCTCATAATTTAAATAATAAAATTATTTAAATTATTTATGCATGTGAAGAGTTGTAGTCATGTGACACATGTTGCAACGTGACAATAAGAGGGATTAATTCAAATATTTAATTTGAATTATTTTGAGACATTGGAAGGGGGAATTAATTAAATAAATGAGATTTATTTAATTAATTGGGAAGGTGATTAAGTGGAATAAATGGGATAAGTGGGATAATGTAATGACCTAGGGTAAAATATTACAAGATTTTTTACAAGGTCATGTATCGACTAGGTAATGTTATGAAATGGACAATTTTGGGTGTCTACAATAGTTATATAGGTAAACAAATTGACTTTCTTGATAGTAGATACATTCTAGATAATTCAATCCTTGCATCAGAGATTGTTGAATGGGCCCAACAAACTACTCATGATGCCCTTACTATTAAGTTAAAAGTTTGACAAGGCATATGATTGCATCAAATGTCCTTTCATTTATAAAAGGCTCAAATGGATTTATTTTTAACTCTAAATTATTATCACAAATTCAAAATTACAAAATACTAGTTGAATGAAGAACCTTCATTTGAAGGTGATGTCATCATGACCTTTGAATGAAGAACCTTCATTCAAAAATGATTCCATGTCAAGACTTTCAAATGAAGGTATTTTTTATTTTAAATATTTCATGTCTAAATTTTTTTATAAAAGGAACCTTTGCATGAAGGACCTTCAAATGAAGACCTTAATTCAAAGGTCCTTCATTAGAAGATCCTTCATATGAAGGTTCCTTTAATGCCATCCCATTATAGCTCTTAGAGTTGTTAGAGATATTTTTGTTTCGAAGTAGAGACTGGACCATCAAATCGTTTCATCATGACTATACCAAGATATCCATCAAATTGAAAAACTTTGACTTAACAACCACAAATTCACAAGAAAATTTCCCATGTCAGCCCTAGGGCATCAATTCAATGCCAAGTTTCTTACTTTAACAGACCCCTAAATGAAATGAACCTCTATCATACCATGTTACACACCAATCCACCAAGTTACAGTTCCAAGATAGTGGGTGGATTGGTGGATGTCATTTCTATTTAGCCCTCAAACCCTTACATAGGCAAAACAGGGTAGTCCCTGTATTTGATTGTTTTCTCCCACAAAACAGTGATTGAGCACTTCAAAACAAATGAAAATGAAAGGGAACACATATATTTATCTACACCAATGATCTCAAAGCATTTCAAACTTGTACGGATCCATACAACACAAAATAATTTCAGAAAAATAGTAAAAACACAAAAAATTGCTTCAAGAACGTGGTATTTGATATGAAATTTTGGTATCAACTCCTCCAACAATTGCAATGGGATGGGAATACAATATGATAGAAGTAGGATAACAAATGCATCGTTTGAAGCATCTAACCAATATGAAAAGATGAAAGAAGGTGCTAACCCCTTAAACTGAAAAAGTTTATTTTATCTTTAAATTTGTTGGGTAGCCAATTCTTTTAAGTTATCATTTCCTACCATCATACATAATCAAAATGTTGTTGTTTCAAATGACTATGAGCACTAACTTTCACTATTTGAAAATGTTGAAACCTTTTCATAGAGAATTGGAACATTGATGCAACCACTCATCCTACCTTAAAACATACCAAAAGTCTCCTAGTAATTAGACATAGGAAGATTTAAGATGACTTAAATATTTTTTATTGCCAAAGCATAAACTTATGATGACTTTACCAGGCCTAGTACACACTCCCTCCCCATTAACCACTTAGACATATTGAAATTAAATGTAAATTTTCTGCTATTTTTAGTCATGTAGGTGTCCAATAAACCACTTGCTGGTGTTCCCCTTCAAGTTTATTTACTTGAATGAAGAGCAAAAGTCCTTTGATTACAATTAGATAATACATTTGAGGCTTTGGTTGTGTAACTGGTGGACCATAGTCATATGTAACACTTGTTACAAATTTTGGGAGTTAAGACGTTAAGTAGATTTGATTTGTGATGGACACATTTGGATGGTAGTAACAATAACTTGCAATCTATCAAGACTTGATTACCTTATAACCTGTCAAATTCTAGCGATGAAATGATAGATTAATCATAATGTCACCTTGGGATCACATCACCATGAAAGAACTTCATCCAACATCCTTATGAGTGCATGTACCACCAAATAGGTATTTTTCAGATCTGTCTTCCTCGAGCGAGGTAAATTCAGGAAGACAAGAGGAAAGCGAGACATGTAGTAGGTCTAAAAGAGGGAGAGCAACTAGAGGGAGAAATATTGGAAGAAAATTTTGTAAACGCATGGAATTTTTTCTTGTTGAAGGGGGGTCATGTTCTTATGATGATGAGAGCATAGGAGACATCGAGGTGCCCTTGAGGTACAAACATCTACGAAAACAATGGTTACCCAAGGAGCTTCCTCCAATAAACACTGATTTTTGTGTCAACGAGAGGATATCTCACATAGCACCATCGTCATTACATGGTTTGGGCCTATTTTGCATGGACGACATAAAGGTATGTTACGAAAAATTTACTGAATTGATGGAGTATGTTGGACCCTATTACAGTTACAAAGATTGGATGCAGCCGGTTCGATATACACGAAGTATGAGTAGGTATGCACTGTCAGCAAATTATATATAGCTAAAAGATAATGATCAAAATAAAGGAGTGGCTAGGTACATTGACAGAAGGCCAAAAGAATCAAGGAATATTGTAGGGTTTATAAATAGTACATGACCTGGGTCAACAAATAAGCAACCCAATTGCATATTCAAGGCATAAGAGGGAAATCGTGTATTCGTATGTGCGATAAAATCAATAACTACAAGGGAAGAGTTGTTAATCGATTACAATTTGAATCATTTAGATACAAACACAGTTACTATGGGGGTGGTATGTACTATATACCATTTTACCCAACCTCCAATTAATGACTCCAATATACCATTTTATTATTATTATTATTTTCGTAAGTCTATTGGTTTCATTTCGGTAATATTTTTTTATATTTAATTTTTGTCACAGTAGGACATTGATCATACGAGGAAGGCTTCGGCCCAGAGCACAGATTGTGATCCATCTTCAAGTGCTTCTACCCAACAGGTTTACCTCATTGTAATTGTACAAATTAGATATGAGAAAAATGTTTTATTATTATGTTTTTTTCATGAGTTTATTGGGTTAATTTCGATAATATTTTTAATATTCTTGTTGCAGTCGACTGATCGAGGAAAGGCACCAGCAGTAGAGGAGAGCATCCATATGGAGGTGTAGTCACTATTATGTGATGATGACATCACATTTTCTGCAAACCCTATGGATATGATGAGGAAATCCCAAAAAAAATGCAATGAAGACATCCTTAAGTTGGTATTCATAGTGCCTCAAATAGATGAGATAAGAGAAAGGGTTAAAATATTGACTGAGAGAGCATAGAACTTGCAAGTAAGCTATCATGAGATCTTTAATTATAACATAAGTTCATTCATGGTTTTATATTTTGTATTCTTTTATGTCATGAACTAAAATATGTCATTTTTATAGGATTATTTGCATCCTCGTGATGTTGCTGGCCATGATCAGGGTACTGCAAGTGCTGCCCAGGGAGTAGGGTTTGGTACAAGTGTCAATCCTGATCTTCCTACGCATACATCACATCATCTGACCCCATCATTTGTTCCTATATTGTCGACTAAAATTTTGGCAACACATACCATGCAAGCATCCGGTAGTGCACCCTCTGGCAACGAACACATGCCAGAACATGTGTTAGGACATGTACCTAGGGATGTAGAGGCCACTAGTACTAGTGATGTTTTAGCAGCATTTCTTGGATCTTCCCGTATTACTAGTACAGGAACATTGTCAGTCACATTTGTGGTGACCGAGGATTTCATTCCCATAAAGATAGAGAAGGTCCTAGGTACTTTAAAATGTTTTAATTATTATTATATATAATCCAATTAAAATTTACTTATTGATCACTCTTTTTATACTAATGATCCCATGATCTTTTGTAGGAAATGATTTTTTTTATAAACATCAAAGTGATATTACATTGGAGATCTTCGAGCCCACCATGCATACATGGTGGAATGCCCAAAATCAAAATTTAAAAGATGAGCTCATTAACTATTTAGTTGTGTTGCTCGGTCATAAAACATTCAACTGAACCAAGGTCCTTAAGAAAGCTGGTACCTATCTAAAGTATGTGAGGGACCAATATAGGTCATAGTTAGAGAAGAACAGAAAGTATGAACGTCCCCCATGATTCCAGAGAGAGAGTGGAAGGTCCTGGTGTCAGATGGAAAGGAGAAGGCTGAAAAGAATAAAGGAAAGACACTACCAGGCCAAGGAAGGTATGTGATACTATCAAAAATGTAATTATATACTGATTACTCTTTATTTTTACATAATCTAACGTATTTCAAATTTTTCATAGGCTACTTGACACATCAAAGGCAACAAAGATAAGATTAGAAAAGCACGGGCAACACAAACTTGGTTCTAGTGGTTATATGAAATTAGCCACATGAATTGTAAGTATCAATAAATGAAATATTGAATCTAAATAATAAATTGCAAACAATTTTAGTTTTATCACACCATAGAAGCAAAATTCATGATCTTATGCAAAAATGCAGGGCTCTAATTTCAACATAGTGCCCACAGAAGAGGACCTGAAGATTTCCTTCCAGCAAGGCTATGGAGCCTTGGTTGAACACCTAAGAGTCTTGACTAGGAAAACACAATCTTCCATTGCATCCAACACGTAGGTAAATAAACTCAATAAAGTTTATTTAAAATTGAATACTTGTGCAATCTATTCAATATTAATTTCCACCATAATAATGTGCCTATTTGTTTTAAACAGACAAATAATGATAATACTGCACATGACATTAGAATGCAGTCTAGTGAGGGTGGAACACAACCTGCAAATGAAGGCCATGGTGTGCATCCCAGTACTGGATGTATTCATGTGCTATACAAAACGCAGTATGAATTAATACAATTAAACATTTTTAATTGCATTTTGTGTATTAATTAATGTAACCTTTCATGTTTCAACTTTAGAGCATGTAGAGCGTGATCAACATGTTGAGCATGATCAGGCTAGACAAGATCAGGAACATGATGTGGCCCCATTAGGTAAAGAGGACCACTCTAATGTTCTTTTAAACATATTTAATTGCAATTGGTGTATTAATTAATGTAATCTTTCGTGCTTCAACTCCAAATCAGGATTTAGAGGGTGTTCAACATGTTGAGCATGAGGCTATAAGACAAGATCAGGAACATGATGTGGCCCCATCAGGTAAAGAGAACCACTCTAATGTTCTTTTAATTAATGAAATGCTTGTAACAATAATTAAAAAACATATCAATTTAACATTTCTTTGCTATTGCAGCAGACCCCCCCTTGCAGTGGCGTCCATGTTGTGATTACATGACTAGGCATACATTAAGATCATGAGTAGAGCTCAGAACAACTGAAGGGGGGACAGATGATTTAGAAAACGATACTCCACTTCATCTTTTTTTAGCTGCAAAAAAGAAACAAAAAAAAAAAGTGATTGTAATCATATTATGACAACCATATTTTTGATAATATGTAGAAATTGAAAAAATGAATGTTATATGTTAATGAATGAATGTGAATATGTTAATGAATGAATTTTATATGTTAATGAATGAATGTTATATGTTATTAATGGATGAATGAATGAATGTTGTATGTTATTAATGGATGAATGAATAAATGTGAATATGTTAATGAATGAATTTTATATGTTAATGAATGAATGTTATATGTTATTAATGGATGAATGAATGAATGTTGTATGTTATTAATGGATGAATGAATAAATGTGAATATGTTAATGAATGAATTTTATATGTTAATGAATGAATGTTATATGTTATTAATGGATCAATTAATGATTAATGTTATATGATTGGGTATGGAGAATTGAGAATGATGTGAGGGGAGGGAGGGGCCAAATGATCTTCCACCTTCACGTGGTTGGCCCTGTTAAGTAGAGAATATTAAACTATTCTTGAAACAAAGAGAAACTCAATAAGGTAATGCACTTTTCAATATAAGAAATGCATCGTTTGAAGCATCAAACCAATATGCAAAGATAAAAGAAAGTGCTAACTTTTCACTATGAACATTGTGTTGTGTGTGGATTTGGTTTCAAAGCTCTATTTCTTTTGTTTTTAGTGGTCTCTAAAATTTGACTTTTTGTGCATAACAAGTTTGTGGAAAATTTGACAGCTCTAAAGGGTTTAAAGGCTCGATTGAGATAGATACACAAATATTTGGATCTTGTTGTTGATGGGAGGCTTCCACTTAACCATGAAATTTTGCACCATCTACAGGTATGCAAAAATTTCTCTACTTACATTCATTCAACTTACTGTAGTATAATATCTAACAAAAATCTCCTTTTCATTATACTTAGATGGATTTTCATGCCCTGTTCCAAAGCACGTGTTTTAAAACAAGCAAGAAGGATGCTGGCAAGGGTTAAGGAATTTGGCTTTACACTTGCCAATTGCATAGTTTACTTCATTCATCCATCATATTGCCAATGTGTTTCATAATTGTTGGAATCATATCCTATAATTACAGAACTAGTAAAATTAAAATATGTAAGTTTCAAATATGGCATTACATATCTTTATATGAATGTTTGAAAGAAAATATAAAAATGGAGAAGTATTAACAAAATAATCTGCATAATTTCTAAGAAATCAAGGATTTTTTTTGTAGAGTTATCTTGAATATATTTAAGACAAAAGTAACTTATAGAGATTGAAGCAGAATATCGGTAGTCTAAAATCACCAGTAAACACATTTTAGTAGTATCTCAATTCAAGCAAACTAGGTCCACTATCCATAGCCAGTAAAACAAATAAAATCAATTCATACGATTATTTTTTTCTAATAGGGTTGACTAGTTTCTTGTTTATTTTTTATTGTCAGGAAGTCATCAATATACACATGGTTTTCCCGCCTTCTCTTGCCTTGTGGCTAGAGAATTTTGTTATGCCTTGCATAACCGCCCCATCTTTTGCCTTGGTCAAAATGGGTCCCCCTTTGTTATTTTTATCTTTTGTTGTTTTTCAAACAAATTTTGGAGTCCTTTGTTTCCAACACTTTGTTTTATTTTGATTTAGTCTATCGAAATCAGAGCCGAAACCAAATCGGGTTCTGAAACTTCATTCAAAACTCATTTTGATTCCCATCCCGACAGTCTTTATTTTTTGCTTTTTGTTTTGTCTTTATCGGAGCTAGAACCAGAGTGGGCATTATGTGGGTGTTTATAAAAAATTACAAAATCAAAATCCATCCCGTCTCCGCCTCCGCTTTTTGAACTTTGGTTTTAGTCTAGGTCCTTATGTTAAGTTTTATTATATCGGTCTTTTTATTTTACCTTTTGTGTTTGGTTTCGTTTTATGTTTTGTGGGCAGACCCGAACCTGGAATGGGAATGAAGC
Source organism: Sequoiadendron giganteum (assembly GCA_007115665.2). NCBI lineage: Eukaryota > Viridiplantae > Streptophyta > Pinopsida > Cupressales > Cupressaceae > Sequoiadendron > Sequoiadendron giganteum. Next base: position 336,506,595 of record CM021105.1, on the reverse strand, counting down.
TGCGAAATTTCTTAAGTTTCTGAATTATTTTCCATTCCGATTCCACCCCTGCCGTTTTCTTGGTCATTGACTATTGACTGAAGTCGCACTGTAGTGAAGTGTTTGTTCTTCTCTAGTTCCGACTCAACTTAACTGCATTTAATGCATTAATGACAGCTACTATGCATAGGTAAGAACTTTGATTTTTACCTTCATTAAGGATTAAACTCATGATTATTATCATTGTTAAAAAATTGAAGAGTGAAATAGAGCAGCTGTGGAGTCCATCTGAGTGAATCGATTGAAGGAGGAGGAGATAATTGTTTGCAAATCAATTCAGAAGGTTAGCCAGGTCTTGCGTTCGAGGTAGGGTTCTTTTTCTTGTTTCTCTTATTTATTTTCTTTCGTATTTTTGTTTTGGGTTTGTTTGATTTAGATCTTCGAGCGAGTTCGCCGTTTTGATAGATTTGTGTGTTTGTGTTCTTTCTTTTGTTTGTTGTTCTTGATTTTGTGCTTGCGTTTCTAGTTTTATAGAGAGTTAGGGCACGGTCACTTTCACGTTTTGTCGTGATCACGTCGTGCTGCGTTAGGTTTTAAATGCGTAGATTTAATTAGGGTTTTCACAGTGAGGTAGATTAAATGTAGATTTTTACAATGAGTTAGGGTTAGTTGAATCTTGTTTTTACTTAGGGTTTTTGTCACGCATTCAATCTAGTAAATTAGGAAGGGTTAAATTTGTGCTCTATTTTTATACCGTGTTTTCTAGGTTAGGGTTTTATGCGTTTCTTTCATCACGTGTTAAAAATGATTAAAATATGATGCCCTAAACTACAGTCGTCCCCACGGTCATATGGGTATAGTCTTTTTGTGATATATTTTAAGCCTCATTTCATTTTAAATGACCTTAGTTTTTAATAATGGAGTTATGCGTTAAATTGATAAAATCTTTGATGATGTCATGGTCAATATAGCCGAAAGCGGGATCATAATTGATTTAGAGTTTTGGATATGTTTTTATGTTTAGTGTCAATTCCATCTTCCATCCCATCTCTAACTCCGCTTATAGTAAGAAGCTTTACTTCACCAAAATGTTTACCTAGCAGAAGTGGAAGCAGAACCGTAATAGAATATGAAAACAAAAAATCTAAACGAAATCGAATCAATTTCCATTCCGGTTCTGATTTGATCACTATTTCACTTCCGACTCTGATCCCGCTTCTCATTAGTAGAGTGACAATAACAGTTTTTCCTTTGATCTCGACAGTATGTTAGAAGAAGATTATTTAAGATGTTTGTTGCCTGGTTTCACTTCCAATGTATGTTTGAAAGGTATGAGTTTAAAGACACATTTTGAGATGTTTATTCAAGGATCTAATTAAAGATTTTGTTGTAGGAAAGCTAAGAGGGTGTTGGGAACATTAGGAGAAGCTTCCCAAAGGAACTGGCCTGTAGGAACATCAAAAGAAGTACCTAAACCAAAGAAGATCAAGCCAGAATAATTGCCTTATACCTTGAGGTATAATCACAGGAGTCCTGTTGTGAAAGTGAGCAAAGTAGAATCAGATTGGTCAGACATCACTGACACAAATTTGGGCCAATATAATTTTGAGGAGCTATATGTAGAAACCTTTGTGGAATGGGAAGATGTAATGGGAAGGAAACAAAGAATTGTTGATTTTGGCTTGGCCCATATCACTGTGTTTCCTTTATCAATCCAGTGCCCAGAGTTGATCTTGACAGCAACCAGTGCCTACAATCCTACTACCAAACAATGCATGGATTCACAAAACAATGTAATTATTGATCTCACTCCTCAAGCATTTCAAAATATATTTAATGTCCCGGATCCTAAGAACTTGGTGCAGTTGGATGAGGCAGAGGCCTTGGAGAAATATAGTAAGTTTAAATAATCCAATAAATCTCATTTGAACAAAAAGTGGTTGAAGATAGAGAAAAAGTCTCTAACCAAGCTTGCAGACCAGCCAAAGAGGGAAAATTTCTATAAGGAAGTATCAGATTTAATAATGATGTTGTCTAGAATTTTTGGGAAGAGAGATACATTTCATTTCAAGGAGTGGATGTTTCCTTTCATCAAGACAATTTTACATGGCACCCACCAGTTTGATTGGTCGATGATTGTATCAAATGCTATTCATCATCAACTGACCAACATCAAGGAGACTAAGTGCTTCTTTATGACTTCTTACATTGTGTATGTAGCAGCAAGGTTGGGTATCTTCCTAGGTTTAAACAGAGTAGGGATAATGGGAGTGTTGGATGGACAGAAGAAGGTATGGGAGCATTATAACCGTCTATCTCTACAGGTTGCTAAGACTCAATTCAGAAGAGTTAATGATGCATTCATATATGTGGTCATTAACCAATTAAATGGAGATGCAGGGTATAGGCTAAGTCAAGAGGCTATGGCATTTATTGCTGAATAGGGATGTTGGTACATTCAATACCCCAAGTTTGCATATTTCAAGTTAGCTAGTTTGAAGGCCATCCAACTTTTCTTCCAAGGTGTTGCAATAATAGGATAGTGCTAATGGAGTTTGTATATCAAGCTTTGGGAGTTAATGCTCGGTTTGGAATAAAACATAAGATAGGATGTCACAAGTTCCCCATGAAGTTGGGTGAGTATGGTTGTCAACATTTGGTAGGAGCAAAGGTGGTCTATAGTGAGCTGATACAGTTGAAGTTAGGTTTATACATAGCTCATAAGCATTTTGACCCGAAGGGTAAAATGAATTCCTTGTTGCCTTCTATGTTTGACAAGCACTTCAAATTATTAGAAGATTTCTGGAGTGACCGGTAAGATGAGTATGACTTGAGGAAAAATAATTATGAGAGGTTATCTGTCTCACTCATGGCAGAACTTGGAGTTAAAAATGACATTCCTGACACATTGATGGATGATGGAGTTGTACTGGATCCATCTTATGAGGCTTTAAATATAGGAACTAAGAGCCTAGATCCGATTGACTGGGACAGTGAAGAAACTATTGACATAAAGCAAATAGGCAGAACAGTTTTGGATTGAAGTGTTCACTGGTTGGTGCTAAGAACCAAAGCTCCTCAAGGACCAGCTCCTAAAAAGGGGAAAGGGTATAAAAGACTCAAAATAAAGATACCTTCCAAAGATCCTTTGGAGTTCTTTCCCCCAGACATTTAAGAGATAGAACTTGAAGCAGCAGGTGATGAAGCGGAAACACAAGAAGGAGATATTCAAATAGGATTGGTTGTTTCAACACCTACATTAGGTGAATCTCCCACACAAGTCCCACTTGCAAAGAAGTAGAGTGAATAAGTTCAAAAAGGGGCTCTTCACTGTATGGTTGAAGCTACAAAGGGAAAAGAAGTTGAGAGGGAAATTCATGATGTTGGAACATATTCAAACAAGACTGTGTTAGAGAAGGATGTGCCAGAGAATATGCCTCTAGATGAGGATGCCGAACATGTAATGACACAAGAGGAGCAATGGTCATTATTTGAAGAAGTTAGAAAGGATGCTAAGGCAAAAGCTAAAGAAATAGAAAAGAAAAATTTAATGGGTGCCAAGACACAAACTGATTCCATACTACAACAGTAACAAATTGAAGCTAAGGCAAGAGCTGATGAAGTACAGAGATAGAAAAAGCAACAAGAACATGAACTCAAGGTTAAAGAAGAAAATGATAAGTTAGAGTTAATACAAAAGATTCATGACCTTGAGGAAGAGAAGGCAAGAAACCGGAGGGAGAAAGAGGTCTTGGTTGCTAAGTTAAAACTTGCAGAGGAAGCTCACCAAAAAGAAGAAGAAGCAGAAAGATTAAGAAAGGAAAAGGATACCGAAGAGTTGGTTAGAAAGCAACAACAAGAAGAAGAAAAGGCAGAAAAGCTTAAAGCTTTAGAGGCGGAAAGAATAGAGAAAGAAATACTAGAGGCTTTAGAGAAAGAGAAACTGGAAAAATAAGCTCTAGAGAAAGAAAAATTGGATAAGGAAATAATAGAGAAGGAGAGAATAGAAAAGGAAAGATTGGAAAGGGAAAAAGTGGAGAGAGATCGATTGGAGGGAGAGAGGTTGAAGAAAGAAGAGGAACATAAGAAGATACAAGAACAAAAATATAGGGAAGAGGCTGAAAGGCTTGTGAAGATGCATGTGGTGCAAGGACAACAAGAGGAATCAAGGGTTGATTCTCAACCCCAAGTGAATGTGCAACCACCTTCTACTACTACTATTGCTTCTTCTTCCACTATGATTACGGCTCCATGTGCTCCCACTTGGCTAAAATTGGACCTACAAAAAAGAACAGTAACACCTTCACAGCCTCTCAATTGAGAGGATAAGATGAAAGAGATTGAACAAGGGAGGCCTAAAAAGAAATCTAAGATCCTACACTCCACCAAGCTCATAGACAAGGGAGAGATTGTTGTTGAGTGCACCATACCAATGACAGAAAAGGGGGTAGGAGACATGCAATTAACAAATTATCAATTGAGTACTGTCAACTTGGGAAGGCCTACTAGAAATCAACAGATGAATCTAATTGATGTGGTAGCTTCTACAACCAAGTCAAGAATGTTAAAGGATAAGCAGAAGAAATATGAGCTTAAGGCTCAATTAGATCAATTGCATTCCTTTTTCAAAAGTGTTTCTTCTCCAAGATCACAAAAGATAGCTGCTATTGAGACTCCAATTTTGCTAAGCAAAAAGGAGGTAGATGATTTAGTACAAGTAAGAAGCAAAGCGGAGATGTTAGACAGGTGGGTTGACAAGTTAAATCAAGAGGTAAGTAAAGTTTTGGTCGAAGGTTTTGAGATTCATAAAGGGACAGAAGAGTTAATAGGAGAAATGTATCAATATATTGAAGCATCAAAGAAGCAAGAAGAGGAATATAAAGAGTATAGTCAGAAATTGGAGAAGGTTAGTACATTGCCTTTGACTACTCTTCTTGAACAGTCAATACTTGAGGATGATAATAAGGATTTTGTGTAGAAGACCTCTCGTATACTCTGATTCAGAACAAATTTCTTGTGCAAACATAGAAATGAAGTCCAAGATGTTGTTAAGGATCTAACCAAACAGTTTGAAGAGTTGGAGGCATTCATTGCTATCATAGTGGATGTCAATATACTAACAAAGGAAGGCCTACCTTTGAGTCCGATAAAAGAGAAATGGGGTGAAAGGTTTAAGTGACTCATGTAGAAAGGAGATGATGGTGAAGATTTGATGATAGATCGACTGATGGATGTCAAAGAAGAAATAAAGGCTGCTAAAAGAGAGTTGACAAAGATAAAAGATATGAGAGGATTTCCTACAACGGTATTGGGGCGAATTAAATTTGAAGATAGCTGGGTTGATGGGCCAGAACTAGATGTATTACAACAAGTCTTCGCCAGTTATGACGATTTTATTGCAGACCCAACTTCACATACATAAATCTCTTGCATGCATGACACTCTTCTTCTTTGCATGTTGCATGCAGCATTGACAGTTTTGAAGGGCATGACACTTTTTCTCTTCTATTTTCTATTTTCTAGTTTAACTGAATGTCTAATGTAAGAACTCAAGATCAAATTGATCTGATTTTCCAAGAGAGTTTTAGTTCCTAAAAGGGTGGATGACTTAAAATAGAAGTGGAGTTCAAATTTTTATATATCTATAAATACCCTTTGGGTATCATATTGTAAGGGTCGGCTAATAGAGAATAGAATTGGCCTACCTGATATTAGGAGATAGAATTTTGTAGTGATTACAGAGATACATTGTACTTGATTTTTACTAGTTAAATAAAATTACAGGTTTACACAATATGGTGTTAGAATTGAGTTGTTTTATTTGATAAGGCTGATAAGTTATAACTATCTGAATGCCAGTGATTGTGCTGAAGCATGAAAGTTTCTTATGTGATGAAAGTCATTAGAAGAAACCAGATTTAAGGATTATCTTGTTAGATTATCATTGAATTAAATTTATTAAAGTCTGTTGATCTATGATCTTGGTAATGAATGAATGTGTGTTCTTTTAAAAAAAAAATCTTTGAAATATTTGTGATAGGTGAATTGAAATAAGCACCTTAGATGCATACAATGGTATAGATTACTCTATGAATTGTATCATGCTTTGGTTTTTGTGAGCTGATTGAAAAACATTCATTGTTGAAGATATATGTCCGGATTCTAGATAAGTTTTGTTCATATTTACTGGTTTACCCTTTGATCTATCTTTTTCTTTTGTTTGAAACCCCTTGACTTACTAAAAAAGTTCGGTAAAATGAGTCATTGCTTGCATTCTTTGTTACCAACATAGGCCCCTTGAACATTATAGTTGCATGAACCGATTAAGTGACACCAGATAGTTGAGAACCAACTACCAGGACCTTGGGAGTTAAGCTACTATATGTTGTCTTTCTTTTTCAAGAGAAATAGAGTAGAAATATTTTGTTTTAACGTTGTTTGTGTCATTTTCACCATCAACAGATCTGGTGCTAGAATGAGGGCCTGAAAAGACAAGCTGGCTCGCATAGTGTCTTTTTCACCAGAGAAATATGGAAGGATTCTGAGGTCCTCTACTGACCCTGAACCTTTACAAGAATTACAACCCTGGTCAGACCTAAACCCCATGCTCGTAGGATACTGATACCTACCTTGCCACCACCACTTACTCCTCCTGGATTTCCACCAATTCCACCTACACCACCATCAGTTTCACCTACATCACCACCACCAAGTAGGCCTGAGTCTCCACTCATTCAGCCTATATCACCACCTGCTCAACCAATCCCACCTATGGCTTACTTTGTAAATAACCCCTCTCCGTTAGGGACTATTCCGGGAGGAATTCATGATCTACCAAAGAACCCAGAAAAGTTTTGTCCTAAGTACATGCATGGAGAATCAAGAAGTGTTGAAGAGCACATACAAGCATTCAAAGATGCTTGCACACGAGCTCAAGTTGCTCATCAGGATGTGGTATGTAGACTGTTTCCTTACTATTTAGGAGATATGGCATATAACTAGTATTTAAATTTTCCTCGAGGATCCATCCCAAGTTGGACAGATTTAGAAAATGCATTTATTAATCAATTTCAGGTTTATGTAGACCCTGTCATTTTGTATCACTAGTTTGCCACAATAAGAAAGGAACATCATGAGCCACTACCATTGTTCAATACTAGATTCCAAAGAATGTTTCGTAGGTTACAAGACCCTTATCTAGTAGCTGAGAATATTGCCATACAAGCATATTTAAGAGCAGTTGATCCCTTAATTGGCCTATTCTTGTAGAGAACTTATTAGCCTGGTGAGATTGAAGCTTTGTCTAAAGTTTATCATCTGGCCATTAAGTTGCAACAACAGATAAGTCTACAACTAGGAGGTTTAGGAGTAGCTCTTCCTCCCATGAACTATCAGACGCCTAACCCATCATTATACAACATTGTCCCAGGGATGTCCTACTCTCAATATGGATCGGTGTCTGAGCTACAAGCCCCACCTACCATGCCCTTTTTTGGTAATGGCATGCAAGATTCTTCCCAACAACCTCAAAATCCACAACAACAAGTGGGAGGATCAACCCATGTTCATTCCCCAACCATAGTACAGAATGTGCAAAATGAGCAAACTATCCAACTAACTAGTGAGTTAGAGACTCTTAAGAAGACTTTATCTCAAATGTCTAATGACATGGCACAACTAAGGAAAAACCCTCCCCACAACCAAAATCAAAATTACAACAACCAGGGAGGTTATAGCAATCAAGGAAGCCACTCCAATCAGAATGGGAGTCAAAACATAAACCACAACTTTCAGAATCAAAATTCCTCTAACCAAAATTACCAAAGTCAGAACAAAGGATATAACTAGAGGTTCAACAACAACAACAACAACAACAATAGGCAGTGGAATACTAGACCTAACAACAGGGGAGTTCCCCATAATTATCAAACAGGTGAGGAGAGACCACATACTGCTAATGTTGTTGACCTCAATTTCATGACTAATTGGTGCAGGCTACATGATACTGCAACACATTCTGAGGTTAACTGCCCTGAAATGGAGAAGATTGTAAAGATAGCACAAGTTGATTCCCATCCTCCAACAAGAAATTCCAATCACGATAATGGGCCAGTCATCATTGCTATGACTTATGAGACCATTGAAGAAAAATATCAGTTTCCTATGCAAGGAGATAATGAGCCAGAGGAAGACGTATATGATGCTCAAGCTTTTCAATCCAAAGGAGGTCACTTTCTAAGAAATCATAATAAGGGCCCATTTACTACATCTGCACCCCCAAACAACATGGTTCCACCAAACCAGAATGCAGATAATAATCCACCACCACCAAAGGGACCTTCTGATCTTCAGAATAGAGGTAATCCCCCTCCTTTTCCTAAGTACCAAGTTAGGAATGATTCAGAATCTGACTTGATTGCAGAATTGCAGAGACAGAAGACATCCTTGTCATTCTTTGACATCATGAAGTGGTGCCCAGCTCAACATGAGGTGGTACTGAAAGCCTTGGAGGAAACAAATTGCTTAAAGGGATAAGGTAAAGTGACTCCAACAAAGGAGACAAATGCAGCTATGTATAAAGGTAAGACCAGTACCCCACCTTTTCTGTTGAGTTTAAGAATCTTTGGAAAGAATTTGCGTAATTGTTTATTAGATTTTGGAGCATCAAGAAATGTCATGCCTTTTTCGATATGTAAAAATTTAGGGTTAAGTCTTATCCCAACCAATAAGAAGGTGATTTAGTTGTATAAAATCGAAGTCAATGTTGTAGGTGAATTGAAGAACATGCATGTGCAGGTTGGATTAGATCCAAGGATCCAGACCTATATAGATATCCAAGTAGCTGATATCCCAGAAACATATGGTATGCTCCTAAGTCAGGAGCTAATGAAAATCATAGGGGGATATCTATCCTTGGATTTCTCTCACATGTGGTTACCATGGAAAGGAGTTGCAACACATATAAGAATTGAAAGTGAACCTAGGCTCAAGCACATGATCACTGAATATGATACTTTGAATGAAGTGACATATTTTGAGACTAAGATAGGTGTTTACAAACAAGAGGAAGTTCTTACTTTCTCTGTAGTTAGTCCTGATGATACATTACCCTGAGATCACAGTGACCCAATTATCTGCATCAACCAACAGGTTCTAATAAGAAAATTGCAACAAGATAGGCTGGTTTTAGGAGGAGAAACTGACTTATGTAGTTTATTACTTCCTAATTGGTGTAAGATTCACTATCATAATCATTCGGAGTTAACATGTCAGTCATGCCTGGATATTCTAAGTCATATAGATCAGCCCCAACAAAAATGTCAAGAGGAATCTAAGACTGCCATCAATGAGTTCTCTTTCAAAGTTAAGGATGCTATCATTCTTACTCGGGTTAACCTTTCTCAGAAGGAAAATTCCTCATCAGTAGAGCAGACTCTAGTTTTATGTTATGAAATTCAAGAAGAGATTAAGGTATCTCAATGCCTTTTCAATACACCTGCTCTAGATGCTTTACCGATGCCAAAGGTACTAATGAAAGATGAATTAGATGGAAAATTAACTCAAGAAATTATTCAAGAAGTAGTTGCTAAACACATTGAGAACATAGAAAAATCTTTAACTGAGTCTTACACCAAGACAATTTCTGATGATCAGCAAAAGTCCGAGCCACCATACATCTTAAATGAGTCATCCCCTGTTACTTCTAAAAAGAAAGAGCTCCCAGCCAAAGATCAATTATGGACTCTTAAATTTGATGGTTCTAAATCTAAAGCAGGAAGTGGAGCAGGGATTGAACTAACTAACCCGAAAGGAAAGACTTACTTTGCTTCTTATAGATTGCAGTTCAGTTGAACAAATAATGTGGCTAAGTATGAAGCACTTACTTGGGGTCTTATGTTTGCTCATAAGAAGAAGGTTAGTGCTCTCACAGTCATGGGAGATTCTGAGGTGATTGTAAAGAAATTATGTAGCCAATATACATGTCATAACAAAAGATTGGCTGCATACAGAAATAGGGTTTGGAACTTAATCGAAGATTTTGATGCTTTTGGAATTAGTCTCATCCCCAGGGAAGCTAATCAAATTGCAGATGCTCTTGTTGTTGCTGCTAGTACATTGGAGCCCATGCAAGATTCTAATCTTAAGAGGTTTTCAGTTGAGTTGATTTCAATTCCAGCTATTCCTGATAATGTCAGACATTTTCAGGTATTTAATGATGATCAACATATATTGGCCTTTTTGGAAAATTTTGATGTTTTTGAAGGGCAAATAATTGATGAATCTAAAAAAGATCAGGGGAATTGGGATCCAAAGAATGACAGTCTAGAAGGGATAATGGATTTAAAGAGCAATGACATCCCAAAAGGGATTATAGCATTGGAAAGAATATTTGACTCAGACCCACAAGCTTATCGGAGAGTGCCTACAAATAGTGATGGAGGGAAGTATGAATCTGTTAATTTAACTCACTCAGGCCCTAAGAGGAATGTTCTTATAGGAATGACTTGTCCTCAAGAAATTAAGGATGAGATACTCAAAGTTTTGAAATAGAATATTGAGGCTATCGCTTGGAGTTATGATGATTTGAAAACTTTTGACACTTCAGTGATTACTCATACCATCCCTCTCAAGCCAAAGGCCAAGCCGTTTCACCAAAAGCAATGCCTGGTCAATGCTTTAATTGAACCTCTGATCCAAAGAGAAGTACAAAAGCTTTTAGCTACCAGAATAATATTTCCGTTTATACACTCTACCTGGGTAGCCAATTTGGTTCCTGTGCAGAAAAAGAATGGTGAAATCAGACTATGTGTCAATTTTAGGAATCTAAACAAGGCCTCTAAAAAGGACAATTATCCATTACCTTCTCTTGATGAAGTATTACAAAAGGTGAATGGATCCCAGATGATTTCATTCTTGGATGGGTATTCTGGATACAATCAGGTACTTGTTAGTCATGAAGATAGGATGAAGATCGCTTTTACTACTAAATGGAGGAGATTTTCCTACAGAAGGATGCCTTTTGGTCTCATCAATGTAGGAGCTACTTTCCAAAGAGAAATGGATGTAGCTTTCAAAGATTTGATAGGAAAATGTATAATCATTTATGTCGATGATTTAACCATCTTCTCTAGGAATAGAGAAGATCATGCTGCTGATCTGGAAAAGGTTCTAAAGAAATGTATAAGTTATGGTGTCTCTCTTAACCCAAAGAAATGTGTATTTGGAGTATCTGAAGGGAATCTCTTAGGTCACATTATATCAGAGGAAGGGATTTCCATAGATCCTGACCGAGTGGAGGCCATCTTGAAATTGACAAAGTCAGGTAGCAAGAAGGAAATGAGGTCCTTCTTTGGAAGGATCAATTTTGTTAGGAAATTTATAATAGGGTTCGCAGAGATTGTTAAACCCCTCAATGAAATGATGAAGAAGGATGCAAAGATTGAGTGGAGTGAAGAGGCTAAGTCTGCTTTCATGGAGATTTAACAATCTATATTCGAGGCACCTATTTTGACAAGTCCCGATTATCTAAAACCCTTCTACATTTATTCTTTTGCTTCTAACCATTCATGTGCAGTAGTTTTAACATAGAGAAGAGAAGAGAGTGAGGAGAGACCGATTGATTTTATGAGCTCTCCATTTAATAATGCATAAGTACGGTATTCACCATTAGAAAAACAAGCCTTTGCATTGGTACGAGTAGTGAAGAAGTTCAGGAATTACATAATTCGAAGTCAAGTAATGGCCATAGTTCTAGATCCAGCTGTGAAGTCTCTTCTAATGCAAAGTGAATTAGGGGAATGAAGAGGAAAATGGATGGAAATCTTGCAGGAGTATGACTTAGAAATTCACCTAATGAAGCTCGTTTGAGGACAAGGATTATCAAAAGAAATGGCTAAAGTAGACAGAAATATTACTTGCCAACAGTACACGGTTCAATCACTCATGAAGGATCCCTGGTATACAAATTTAATCTTCTTCCTCCTCAATAACAAATGTCCAAAAGGAATGAATGCTACTCAAAGGAGAGCATTGAGGATGAAGAGTGCTCAAAGCAGGATCCATTTACAAAAAGAATTTTCAAGGAATTTACCTACATTGTTTGGATCAGCAAGAAGCAAAGCATGCTATTTCTGAGTTTCATGGAAGGCATGGAACAGGGCATGGATTTGTTGATGCTTTGGCTCATCATATTTTAAGATCAGGCTATTATTGGCCTTATGTGTTTAGAGATGCACATCAGCACTGCAGGACTTGTCATGTATGCCAAACCTCTGCACCTAGAGAAAGAAATCTTGCAATGCCCCTCAACTAGTATATGAGGTAAGGCCATTTGCTCAATGGGCACTTGATTTTGTAGGTGTAATTAATCCAAATTCTTCTGCAGGTCATAAATTCATCTTGACTGCAACTGACTACTGCACACGTTGGACTGAGGCACAACCTTGCAAAAATAGCACCATAGAGGTGATCATCAAGTTTCTGACTAAAAACATCACAACCAGGTTTGGAGTTCCATTTGCTCTGGTATGTGATAATGGCCCTGCTTTTTCTTCTGCTAAGTTTATTTCATGGGCTTATGAACATAAAATTGTTTTGAAATATTCTTCCAATTACTACCCTCAGGGAAATGGAGTGGTTGAGTCCACAAATAAAAACTTGTTGGAAGTTATAAGAAAGTTGTTAGAGAATAATCTTAGGGACTGGCATACCCAGTTGAGATTTTCCTTATGGGCAGATCGAACCAGAATCAAAGCAGCTCTAGGAAACTCACCTTTTAAGTTAGTTTATGGCCAAGATCCAATCTTCTCGATTCATTTACAGATACCTGTCCTTAAGTTCATGCAAGAATTTTATACTAGGGATGATAGGATTGAAGTTAGACTACTTAATTTGTTAAATATGGAGGAGCAAAGAGATGCTGCTCTGTAGCAATTCTCTAAGCATCAGGCTGTTGTCAAACACTGGTTTGACAAGAGAGCCAAAACAAAATCCTTTAGAATATCAGATCTTGTGTTATTATGGGATAAGGCTAGAGAGAAGAAAGGAGATCATCAAAAGTTTAAAAGTTAATGGTCAGTTTCTCAAGCACTATTTCAGTGTATAAAAAGTTTGATGTTTTAAAAGGAAACTGTATTATACTGTATCATATGTAATTAAGTCTATTGTTTAGTTTAGTTTTTGTTTTGTTTGGTCTTGTTTCATTGTGGATCTTCATTTTTATTCATTTCAAATTAAGGGGTTGTTATTCAAAGTATGTTATTGGTACTAGGAGAGAAATTGGTTTAGGTATTTTCATTATCATTATTGAAAATGATTTCATTCTGAAACTTATGTTTTATGACCATTCTAGTTTGAATTGGAAAAGTTATTAAGGAAAGAAGATATACTATGAATATCTCATAAATTGTAATCAAAGATCTGCCACCAAATTAGGAAAACATCTGCATGAGTAAGTACCTATGTGTTCTAGAATGGCTCTACCCTTTGATTCAAGTGAAAAATCTGATTCCAAGACTATCATGAAATCCATAGTAGTTCTCAACCCATTTTTCAGATTCATTATGTCTGAAGTATTGAGGAAGGTGCATAAAAGATTTCCACAAGCAAGGTTCTAAAAAAAAAAAAGAATGAATGAAAAGAAAATAAAGAAAGAACAGGCAAACTCAATATCAAGTGGGTAATCAAGTATCTCTATCGGGGCTATGGACGCCTGTCTGGTAGTAGAGCAATGCTTTGAGAGAACTAGAGGTATCTCCATTGAGGCTATGGACGCCTATCTGGCAGCGAAGGAATTCCCAGGATTTTACTGCACGATAGTTAAAGGACTCAACCTATGTAGCTTGAATCTTAGGTATAGTTGTTCACAAACAAAGAAAGTATCTACAAAGAATGATGCATAATATATGCACACACTTAGATTCAAAAATAACTCATGAGCACATACATCTGAGATTCTAGCTCAAACTTATCCTACATATATCTGATCTTATTCAAGTTAAAGTGTTTATAAGCCAAGTAGTTTTAGGGTGACTGAAATTTTCTTTGGGTATCTTAAAAATGGGTAAACCATTTTCCCAGCCAAGTCACCATTTTTTATGCCTTGCATAACCACCCCATCTTTTGCCTTGGTCAAAATGGGTCCCCCTTTGTTATTTTTATCTTTTGTTGTTTTTCAAACAAAGTTTGGAGTCCTTTGTTTCCAACACTTTGTTTTATTTTGATTTAGTCTGTCAGAATCAGAGCCGGAACCAAATCAGGTTCTGAAACTTCATTCAAAACTCATTTTGATTCTCATCCCGACAGTCTTTCTTTTTTGCCTTTTGTTTTGTCTTTATCGGAGCTGGAACCGGAGTGGGTGTTTATAAAAAATTACAAAATCAAAATCCATCCCGTCTTCGCCTCCGCTTTTTGAACTTTGGTTTTAGTCTAGGTCCTTATGTTAAGTTTTATTATATCAGTCTTTTTATTTTACCTTTTGTGTTTGGTTTCGTTTTATGTTTTGTGGGCAAACCCGAACCTGGAACGGGAATGAAGCTGCGAAATTTCTTAAGTTTCTGAATTAATTTCCATTCTGATTCCACCCCCGCTGTTTTCTTGGTCATTGACTATTGAATGAAGTAGTGAAGTGTTTGTTCTTCTCTAGTTCCAACTCAACTTAACTACATTTAATGCATTAATGACAGCTACTATGCATAGGTAAGAACTTTGATTTTTACCTTCATTAAGGATTAAACTCATGATTATTATCATTGTTAAAAAATTGAAGAGTGAAATAGAGCAGCTGTGGAGTCCACCTAAGTGAATCGATTGAAGGAGGAGGAGATAATTGTTTGCGAATCAATTCAGAAGGTTAGCCAGGTCTTGCGTTCAAGGTAGGGTTCTTTTTCTTGTTTCTTTTATTTATTTGCTTTCATATTTTCGTTTTGGGTTTGTTTGATTTAGATCTTTGAGCGAGTTTGCCATTTTGATAGATTTGTGTGTTTGTGTTCTTTCTTTTGTTTGTTGTTCTTTATTTTGTGCTTGCGTTTCTAGTTTTATAGAGAGTTAGGGCACGATCGCTTTCACGTTTTGTTGTGATTGTGTCGTGCTGCGTTAGGTTTTAAATGCGTAGATTTAATTAGGGTTTTCACAGTGAGGTAGATTAAATGTAGATTTATAGTGAGTTAGGGTTAGTTGAATCTTGTTTTAACTTAGGATTTTTGTCACGCATTCAATCTGGTAAATTAGGAAGGGTTAAATCCGTGCCCTACTTTTATACCGTCTTTTCTAGGTTAGGGTTTTATGTGTTTCTTTGATCACGTGTTAAAAATGATTAAAATATGATGCCCTAAAATATAGTCATCCCCATGGTCATAGGGGTATAGTCTTTTCGTGATATATTTTAAGCCTCATTTCATTTAAAATGACCTTAGTTTTTAATCATGGAGTTATGCGTTAAATTGATAAAATCTTTGATGATGTCATGGTCAATATAGCCGGAAGCAGGATCAGAATTGATTTAGATTTTTGGATATGTTTTTATGTTTAGTGTCAATTCCATCTTCCATCCCGTCTCTGACTCCGCTTATAGTAAGAAGCTTTACTTCATAAAAAATTTTACCTAGCGGAAGTGGAAGCAGAACCGTAATAGAATATGAAAACAAAAAATTTGAAGGAAACCGAATCAATTTCCATTCTGGTTCAGGTTCTGATCACTATTTCACTTCTAACTCCGAGTCCGCTTCTTATTAGTAGAGTGACAGTAACAGTTTTTGGTCCGAGCTCAGCAGTATGTTAGAAGAATATCATTTAAGATGTTTGTTTCCTGGTTCCGCCTCCAATGTATGTTTGAAAGGTATGAGTTTAAAGACACATTTTGAGATGTTTATTCAAGGATCTAATTAGAGATTTTGTTGCAGGAAAGCTAAGAGGATGTCGGGAACATCAAGAGAATCTTCCCAAAGGAACCGGCTTGAAAGAACATCAAAGGCAGTACCTAAACCAAAGAAGATCAAGCCAGAATAATTGCCTTATACCTTGAGGTATAATCACAGGAGTCCTATTGTGAAAGTGAGCAAAGTAGAATTAGATTGGTTAGACATCATAGACACAAATTTGGGCCAATATAATTTTGAGGAGCTATATGCAGAAACCTTTGTGGAACGGGAAGATGTCATGGGAAGGACACAAAGAATTGTTGATTCCGGCTTGGCCCATATCGCTGTGTTTCCTTTATCAATCCAGTGCCTGGAGTTGATCTTGATAGCAGCCAGTGCCTACAATCCTACTACCAGACAATGCATGGATTCACAAAACAATGTAATTATTGATCTCACTCCTCAAGCATTTCAAAATATATTTAATGTCCCGGATCCTAAGAACTTCGTGCAGTTAGATGACACGGAGGCCTTGGAGAAATATAGTAAGTTTAAAGAATCCAATAAATCTCATTTGAACAAAAAGTGGTTGAAGATAGAGAAAAAGTCTCTAACCAAGCTTGCAGACCAACCAAAGAGGGAAGATTTCTATAAGGAGGTATCAGATTTATTAATGATGTTGTCTAGGGGTTTTGGGAAGAGAGATACATTTCGTTTCAAGGAGTGGATGTTTCCTTTCATCAAGACAATTTTACATGGCATCCATCAGTTTTATTGGTCGATGATTGTATCAAATGCTATTCATGATCGACTGACCAACATCAGGGAGACTAAGTGCTTCTTTATGACTTATTACATTATGTATGCAGAAGCAAGGTTGGGTATCTTCCCAGGTTTAAACAAAGTATGGATAATGGGAGTGTTGGATGGACAGAAGAAGGTATGGGAGCATTATAACCAACTGTCTCTACAGGTTGCTAAGACTCAATTTAGAAGAGTTAATGATGCATTCATATATGTGGTCATTAACCAATTAAATGGAGATGTAGGGTATAGGCTGCGTCAAGAGGCTATGGCATTTATTGATGAATGGGGATATTGGTACATTCAATACCCCAAGTTTTCATATTTCAGGTTAGCTAGTTTTGAAGGCCTTCCACATTTTCTTCCAAGGTGTTGCAATAATAGGATAGTGCTAATGGAGTTTGTATATCAGGCTCTGGGAGTTAATGCTCAGTTTGGAATAAAACATAAGATAGGATGTCACAAGTTCCCCGTGAGTTGGGTGAGTATGGTTATCAACATTTGGTAGGAGCAAAGGTGGTCTGCAGTGAGTTGATACAGTTGAAGTTAGGTTTATACACAACTCGTAGGCATTTTGACCCGAAGGGTAAGATGAATGCCTTGTTGCCTTTTGTGTTTGACAAGCATCTTAATTTATTAGAAGATTTATGGAGTGACCAGCAAGATGAGTATGAATTGAGGAAAAATAATTATGAGAGGTTATATGTCTCACTCATGGAAAAACTTGGAGTTAAAAATGACATTCCTGACACATTGGTGGATGATGGAGTTGTACTGGATCCATCTTCTGAGGCTTTAAATATAGGAACTAAGAGCTTGGATCCGATTGACTGGGACAGTGAAGAAACTATTGGCATAAAGCAAATAGGCAGAACAGTTTTGGATCAAAGTGTTCACTGGTTGGTGCTAAGAACCAAAGCTCCTCAAGGACTATCTCCTAAAAAGGGGAAAGGGTATAAAAGACTCAAAAGAAAGACACCTCCCAAAGAGCCTTTGGAGTTCTTTCCCCTAGACATTGAAGAGATAAAACTTGAAGCAATAGGTGATGAAGCAGAAACACAAGAAGGAGATGTTCAAATAGGATCAGTTGTTTCAACACCTACATTAGGTGAATCTTCCACACAAGTCCCACTTGCGAAGAAGCAGAGTGAAGAAGTTCAAAAAGGGGCTCTTCATCGTATGGCTGAGGCTACAAAGGGAAAAGAAGTGGAGAGGGAAATTCATGATGTTGGAACAGATTCAGATGAGACTGTGTCAGAGAAGGATGTATAAGAGAATATGCCTCTAGATGAGGATGTTGAAAAGGTAATGACACAAGAGGAGAAATGGGAATTATTTGAAGAAGTTATAAAGGATGCTGAGGCAAAAGCTAAAGAAATAGAAAAGCAAAATTTAATGGGTGCCAAGACACAAATTGATTCCATACTACTACTACAACAAATTGAAGCTAAGGCAAGAGGTGATGATGTAGAGAGATAGAAAAGGCAACAAGAACATGAACTCAAGGTTAAAGAAGAAAATGATAAGTTAGAGTTAATACAAAAGATTCATGAACTTGAGGAAGAGAAGGCAAGAAATCAGAGGGAGAAAGAGGTCTTGGTTGCTAAGTTAAAACTTGCAGAGGAAGCTCACCAAAAATAAGAAGAAGCAGAAAGATTAAGAAAGGAAAAGGATACCGAAGAGCTGGTTAGAAAGCAACAAGAAGAAGAAAAGGCAGAAAAGCTTAAAGCTTTAGAGGCGGAAAGACTAGAGAAAGAAAGACTAGAGGCTTTAGAGAAAGAGAAACTAGAAAAATAAGCTCTAGAGAAAGAAAAATTGGATAAGGAGAGAATAGAAAAGGAAAGATTGGAAAGGGAAAAAGTGGAGAGAGATTGATTGGAGGAAGAGAGGTTGAAGAAAGAAGAGGAAGATAAGAAGATACAGGAACAAAAGGATAGGGAAGAGGCTGAAAGGCTTGTGAAGATGCATGTGGTGCAAGGACAACAAGAGGAATCAAGGGTTGATTCTCAACCCCAAGTGAATGTGCAACCACCTTCTACTACTACTATTTCTTCTTCTTCCACTATGATGACTATGACTCCATGTGCTCCCACTTGGCTAAAATTGGACCTACAAAAAAGAATAGTAACACCTTCATAGCCTCTCAATTGGGAGGATATGATGAAGGAGATTGAACAAGAGAGGCCTAAAAAGAAGGCTAAGATCCTACACTCCACCAAGCTCATGGACAAGGGAGAGATTGTTGCTGAGTGTGCCATACCAATGACAGAAAAGGAGGTAGGAGACATACAGTTAACGGATTATCAATTGAGTACTATCAACTTGGGAAGGCCTACTAGAAATCAATAGATGAATCTAATTGATGTGGTAGCTTCTACAACCAAGTCAAGAGTGTTAAAGGATAAGCAGAAGAAAGATGAGCTTATGGCTCAATTAGATCAATTGCATTCCTTTTTCAAAAGTGTTTCTTCTCCAAGATCACAAAAGATAGCTGCTATTGAGACTTCAATTTTGCTGAGCAAAAAGGAGGTAGATGATTTAGTACAGGTAAGAGGCAAAGCGGAGATGTTAGACAGGTGGGTTGACAAGTTAAATCAAGAGGTAAGTAAAGTTTTGGTCGAAGGTTTTGAAGTTCATAAAGGGACATAAGAGTTAATAGGGGAAATGCATCAATATATTGAAGCATCAGAGAAGCAAGAAGAAGAATATAAAGAGTATAGTCAGAAATTGGAGAAGGTTAGTACATTTCCTTTGACTACTCTTCTTGAACAGTCAATACTTGAGGAGGATAATAAGGATTTTGTGGAGAAGACCTCTCATATACTCCGATTCAGAACAAATTTCTTATGCAAACATAGAAATGAAGTCCAAGATGTTGTTAAGGATCTAACCGAATAGTTTGAAGAGTTGGAGGCAGTCATTGCTATCATAGTGGATGTCAATATACTAACAAAGGAAGGCCTACCTTTGAGTCAGATAAAAGAGAAATGGGGTGAAAGGTTTAAAGGCTCATGCAAAAAGGAGATGATGGTGAAGATTTGATGATAGATCGACTGATGGATGTCAAAGAAGAAATAAAGGTTGCTAAAAGAGAGTTGACAAAGATAAAAGATATGAGAGGGTTTGGTGCAGTAGAATTGGAGTGAATTAAATTTGAAGATAGTTGGGTTGATGGGCCATAATTAGATGTATTAAAACAAGTCTTCACCAGTTATGACGAGTTTATTGCAGACCCAACTTCACATGCATAAATCTCTTGCATGCATGAATTTCTTCTTCTTTGCATGTTGCATGCAGCATTGACAGTTTTTAAGTGCATGACACTTTTTCTCTTCTATTTTCTATTCTCCAGTTTAACTGAATGTCTAATGTAAGAACTCAAGATCAAATTGATCTGAGTTTCCAAGAGATTTTTAGTTCCTAAAAGGGTGGATGACTTAAAATAGAAGTGGAGTTCAAATTTTTGTATATCTATAAATACCCTTTGGGTATCATATTGTAAGTGTTGGCTAATAGAGAATAGAATTGACCTACCTGATATTAGGAGATAGAATTTTGTAGTGATTACAAAGATACATTGTACTTGATTTTTACAGTTAAATAAAATTCTAGGTTTACACAATATGGTGTTCGAATTGAGTTGTTTTATTTGATAAGGCTGATAAGTTATAATCTATCTGAGTGCCAGTGATTGTGCTGAAGCATGAAAGTTTCTTATGTGATAAAGTCATTAGAAGAAACCAAATTTAAGGATTATCTTGTTAGATTATCATTGAATTAAATTTATTAAAGTCTATTGATCTATGATCTTGGCAATGAATGAATGTGTGTTCTTTTTTTAAAAAAATCTTTGAAATATTTGTGATAGGTGAATTGAAATAAGCACCTTAGATGCATACAATGGTATAGATTACTCTGTGAATTGTATCATGCTTTGGTTTTCTTGATCTGATTGAAAAACATTCATTGTTGAAGATATATGTCCGGATGCTAGATAAGTTTTGTTCATATTTACTGGTTTACCCTTTGATCTATCTTTTTCTTTTTTTTGAAACCCCTTGATTTACTAAAAAAGTTATGTAAAATGAGTCATTGCTTGCATTCTTTGTTACCAGCATAGGCCCCTTTAACATTACAGTTGCATGAACTGATTGAGTGACACCAGACAGTTGAGAACCAACTACCAGGACCTTGGGAGTTAGGCTACTATATGTTGTCTTTCTTTTTCAGGAGAAATAGAGTAGAAATATTTTGTTTTAACGTTGTTTGTGTCATTTTCACCATCAACAAGTTTCTGCAGAAGGCATCAAAGTAACCTTCAAGATTGACAATGGCAATGAGTACAAGGTCAGTATAACTTAATACTAATTGGGTATGATTTTATTTGTTCAAGACCAATTTGGATTCATTTTTTGCTCACACTACTTTTATTTACATTTATGTTTTGCTAATATCCATTTTCCTTTACATTCATATTCTTCTATACATATTGTGTTTACAATAATGTTTTCCTTTATTTAATCTAGGGGAGAGGACCCAGTACCTGAGAATGTTTCAATATTTTTGATAGTAGTGGTTTATATAGTGCCCAACCCTAATTATTTGATTCTTCTTACTGAACCAATTAATACTTTCTAGGTACTGTGATTGATTATAAGGATTTAATCTTTACTTGATTGTGATAAACTTAGATTTTCGGGCTTGTCTTACATGTGCTTGTTTAGATGGGTGAAGATTGTTTCTTGTGCTAATTTGTTTTTTATTTGTTAATGCTAAACTTACATAGCTAAATCAAGGGGTAGAGGTTGTCCTCTTCAAATGGAGTAAGAACGAAAGTTAGAAGTGGAAGATCAGTCCCATTTGTAAGTTTCATGTGTAGCTGCATTGTATGGAATTATTTTTCTTGGGTATTACTTAAATTTAAAATTTTGATTATTTGGTAAAATTCATGTTTCCATAGAGGGTTTGGAGGCTTTATCTCATAATTCAGATTGCTTGTGTCACTATTTTTTTCTATTCAATATGATATGTATCTCAAGGAGGATATGGACCTGGTTCTTCAAACCATCAACTTAATGAAGAGGAGCCTCAATGTCATGTTGTTAGGATTTACTGCGAAGCTAATGCAAATTTTTTCATTGCTACTCGAGGCCATATTGCAGTGCTTTCTCTAGGAATCCCACATGATCCCCATCAGGTATCTTCTTTTTGTAGTCTCTAAATTTCTTAGAAGAAATCAATCACCAGTTTATCTAAATGTGGCTCCTTGTTTACACATTAATATCTCTTTTGGCAGCAATGGATCAAAGTAGATTCATGGGGTCTTAAAGAGAAGGCTCTCAAACAAGGGGATCAAGAGTGGGACCAGGTAAAACCGTTCATAATCATGTTGATATTGTTTTATTGGTTGTCTAAGAGCTAAGTATCCAAGATAACATTCTATATTTTTCTATTGAATTTCTAGAGTGAGAATAATTTTGGGTTTGCAATCATATTTTTTAGTACAGTAGCTAAGTATCCAAGACGCACTGCAGGTACTTTTTCTCACCAAATTGCTCATTTTCCACAAAATTAGATTCTAGTGTGTATTTTAATATTCACTAGTTTGATTTTTTATTTTTTAGCAAAATTAGAATCCAGTTCGTAGGTTGTGCTTGTTGTGAAAATTTGTAAGATGAGTTTTTTTGTATTCAGTTTCACAATACTTTCCTTTTTCAATAAAATTTTATGCAATGGAGTTCAAATATTAGGATTAGGTTACTAGTTTCTCTTTGAGTAATAATTTAAAACCTTATTCATTGTCCTTTACAATGTATATGACTATCTTGCAAACTATCCTCTTATATTCATGACTTTCTTTCAACTTATCAAAGGATGACTGTGTCTTGATTAAAACCTTTGTTTGATGGTTGTCCTTAATATGAATGTCTCAATCTTCTCTTTCACAACTTTATGTTACTTCACTATTTTTTCATACGTCTGATTTTTTGCAATAGTGTCTTCAACCTCTCTGTAATTCCCATGATGAACTATGTGTTACTGTGTCAACACTTCCTTGACCATGAGAATGGGAAACAAAGCAATTGAGATTCCATTTAGTAAATCTATGTACATTTGCAGCAACTTTAGCCTTCAATGCCTCATCAACATTACACTCTTGAAGGAACTCTCACAAAATTATACTATATATCCAGCTTTGAGTCCTACATTGTCCTCTAAATATTGTGCTTTCTACTTTCCATTATCAAGATTTGTCTTTAGAGCTTATTTAAGATTATTCATTTGGCTTGACTTTGGCCTCTAGACTTGTCTATCATAGTGCTTAGACCATCATTATATATTTATTTCCCTCTTCATCATAGTTGATTATCTTCAACAAAGTTTCATACCACTGCCTTAGTATAGTCTGTCATTTTGATATGAAGTAAAGGGCACTGTGATATTCATCAAGACTACTGTCAAAACCTTTTCACTATCACTAATGGATCAGAGCCATGTAATTTTACTTCACTTTATAGTAACCTTCTTCTCTTGCTTTGATTTCAACACAACATTATACTTTTGAGGGTTACCACCTCTATGCTCAATCCACTATTTAGCTATCATTCCTCTAGCACATGTCCTTATATCTTTCATTGCTGAAGTGATTACTTACACATTGGTATGACTATCTTTTAAAATTTGAGAATAAATTCTTTATGATAGTAAACCTTCCTATAGCATCGCAAATTCTATTCTTCATGTGCTCTATGGTGAATATTTTTTGTCTTAACATCTATGATTCGTCATTCATTGTCCATGAAAGTCCCATTGATCTCATGACTCATCATAGGTTTTATATTTTGCTCCAATTGTTGATCATCAACATCAAATGTGGCCATCATAATATCATCCATAGCCTCCATATTCTACAATTATTCATTTCTCATTTCTCATACATAGTAACCAAATAATGCAGACCTAGAGCTTGGACTGCAGATGTATGCAAAAAATGATAAAATCCCTACCTCTGTAAGCTTAATTAAACCCAACAACTGACATGTTGTTTGATATTTTAAACAGTCATATGATTGTCCTTTTTCTACCTTGTAAACACTTACTCAATGCATACAATAATTTATTGAAATGCAAATTTGAATAGCCTCTTAACTCTTGACACTAATGTCATTGCATTTGTCAAAATAGGGTTAATCATATTCTAATCTAATTTTTCATAATGAAGTCTTCCAATCTGTCCTTTATATTTGAGCATTGATGACAATCCATCTTGTCTTTTACTACCCCTTTTAAATGCTCATGGTCTTAGCACATCAATTTTCTCTCTTTGATTGACCTATCCTTATGTCCTGTCATTATCCCTATGGATGTACTTTGGAGCCTCCTACTACTTTTAAATATCGCCCAGAGTCACCCCAATAATTATTTCGATCCATTTGTATCTTCATTGACAAGAGATCATGTATCGCTAGAATATTCTATAGTTTCCCCGACATGGTGAGTCTCCCTGATGATTATTCTTTTGATCTCAATTATGTCGCCAAGACTCCTGCCGATGTAATCTTATCGGTGTGACATAGCGGGTCGGGTAGACATTCAGAACTTACTCCGATGGTATATGTCTTGCCAATATGCTTTTGTTGTGCTTCATCGATGAGACAAGATGAGTATATCGCCAATGAAACTTCATCGTTGAGACCACAGGCCAGTCCTCCCGATATATCTTCTCACGTAATTTTGACCATTGTAACAGTCTTGATCTTTCACCAATATACCTACATTTGAACGAATAGTTTTTTTTTTTTTAAATTGCATTGTTTCATCGAATTTTCGACGAACCTCCAAAAGCGTCTGACGAATTTGCAATACATCCGACGAAAATTTTGTCATAATGACTTGCCTATTTCATCACGATTTCAATGAACTATTGTTGTTGTTCTTTCGATCTTAAGTATGTCTCCAAGACTCCTTCCGATGTAATATTATCGGCGTGACATAGCGGGTCAGGTAGACATTCAAAATTTACTCTGATGATATATGTCTTGCCGATATGCTTCCCTCATGTTTCATCGATGAGACAAGATGAGTATATCGTCGATGAAACTTCATCACTGAGACCACAAGCCAGTCCTCCCGATATATCTTCTCAAGCAATTTTGATCATTGTAATAGTCTTCATCTCTCACCCATATTTGCAATACGTCAAAAATTTTGTCGTAATTGCGACAAACTTCTGTTGTTGATCCGAGGCTTTGGCAAAGGCATGCCACTTGTGTTATGTCTAATGTTTTTCACTAGAGCGATGAAATTTCTAATGATATTCCAATGAACTTGTGTCATGATTTCGATGTTTTAAAGTTAGTCAGGAAAGAGACGAAAATTATTTCAGTGATTTTTCGATATTCCGACAATAGATTGTCGATATTCCAACAAACTTTCATCAAAAATTGGAGTCAAATACAATAGTGCTAGTAAATTCGAGGTTTTGGAGAGGATCAACCTTGTTGTGTACCATCTTGCTTTGTCACTCGGTCTATTGCGCATCCACAATGTATTTCATGTTTTTGTTCTTAGGCCTTATCATCCAAATATTTCACATGTTCTTGATTGGAATGCTTTACAGGTAGAGGACAGGTAGCTAGCTTTGGATTCCGTGGGAATTCTATAGCACAAGAGACTCACCCTCAGGTGTTGAGACATTGAGCAAGTGAGGGTCTAGTGGGATCCTAATGATGAGTCTTCAGCTACTTGGGAGGATGCATCCCGGATGTGAGAGTTGTACCCTTTCTTGTTTGTAGGCTTCCAAGAGTAAGCCAGATTCTAGGGGGGAGGATGTAGTGCCCCTCATACTTTTCTCTAATAGACTGACAATTGATTTATTTTGGGATGAGATATTATGATACATTTTTTAATGTTGGACTTATTGCTATCATGATGTTTGTGATGAAATTTCTGTTATTTGAGTTTTATGCACATGATATGATTAGTATATGGTTTTATTTGATTAGGTGGATTAACCCTATCATGAGTATTATGTGATTATCTTATCATGAATATTATGCGATTATCTTGTGACTAAGCTTATCTTGATTATTATATGAGTCGACGTGATTATTTGGTGATGTTGTATTGATGTGTTTGGGTGAAGGGGATAGTGTTGCATCACTCACTTGTGAGTACCCTACGACATTGTGATTCCATTTCACAGTGTGTCTGATTATATGTATATGTATATACACGACCATTTTGTGTGTTGCAGATACTAGGCATCAACTCCACTTGAATTGGTAGGTCTAAGTGTGCCTTAAAACTCAATGGATCAGTTGATCAGAGATAGCACTTGGTCCCCTAACCCAACCATCATCCTTGAAGAGGATGAGTATTTGGTTTTGCACCTTGTCAGTGTTGTCAGTATGTTTGGTATGGTCAGTCAATGTTGTTGTGGTATTTCTTTTTTACCTTGGATAGTGGTTAGGTATTGTTTGGCATTGGTTTATCTAATTTAGAATTGTTTGGTAAATGCTTTTGATTAATTATCGCATTAAAATAAAATTATTAAGTTAAAAAGGTATTTTTCAATAAGTAAATATAAATGCTTATATATAATCTTAGTTTATGATAAAATAAATTATAACGTAATGTTGAAGTTAATAAATAAATTTTTATAAAGCTGAATTATAAAGTTAATTATTAAATGTAAATAGATTGGAGTATGTCTTGATAAATAAATAGAAAAATAGGGTTGGGGCCCTAGCTCGATTGGTTGAACCTTTCCTTCTACAAGAGGTTGGTCACGAGGTTTAATCTCCCCAACACCCATGGTACTGAAGGACGTGTTGTGCTAGCGTCATCAGTCACGTTAAAATTTTTACCAGGCACAATGTATTTTATAGGGGGTCATGCTACCTAATTCGTGCAGTCTAAAAGTAAATAAATAAATAAATATAAAAATAAATACATAAATAATCATGGTGAATAATGAAAATAATATAATAAATTTAAGTCTTTAGTTAATTAAAAAACTAATTATTGTGTGAAGGAAAGACTAATTTAATAAATCTAAAATTAATTTTAATTGTGAAAAAGTTGGTTGGTTTTTCGAGAAAACGAACAATCTCCTTCCTATAAACATTTTCCTTATGGGAGATTTTTCATTATGTTTTTGGTGGGAGTAATTTTGTCTGTAAAATTACAAATACTGTTGATTTTGTGGGAGTTTGGGTTTCTAGAAAAATTGATTGGGGAATTGGAGAGATTGGAGTTGCAAGTTGGGAATTCAGAGCTCGAGATCGAATCTCCAGCCTAGCCAAGCAATTGGATCTAGGCTGGAATTAAATCCTTTGGTTATATTTTTTTCTAAATTATATCTCTCTCTTTTATGAAATGAATGCTTAAATGTTTAATGCTTCCTAGAAATGAAAACATTTACTTGTCTATTTATTTCCAAAATGAAACAATTATTAAATGCATTCTCTAAAGGTTTCCAAATCCCTTTTAGTAAATCCTTTTGTGCATATTTCATCATCTTTTGCAGCCCATGAAACTATATTGTTTGGGTTATTTTGTTTAATTCATTTACTCTATCTTTGTTTCCTCAATTCGAATTGCATATCAAACAGGGCAATGCAATTGCAATGTCTAACAAGATCTTCTATTCTTTATTCCTGGTGTAGCCCTTTGTTTCCTTCCCTATTTTCCCTTCGACATTTTGTTCATGATCTATAGCTTATTGAATTGCATACTAGGTTATCGATTCACCCCTACCATTGCATTGTTGTGAGTTTCATAATCCTCTCATTATCTATTTTTGCGCACCTGGGTATCATTTTTCCCTTATGGTGAATTTCCTTTGGGGTCGTCCACCTAATGTTTGTCGTTGTCTGGGAGCCAGGCATGGCGCTCAGCCCAGCCATAGCCGGCGGGTCATACGCCTCCTCCTTTTCCCTATAAACCTATTGTTTATCAATGCCTAGGGTTAAGCCTACATATACCTCAGTTACTGTACAATTCTATTTCATTTCTATGACATATGCTTGATACATTATGTTTGATGAAAATGTTTTATGTGGAATTTGATGTATACACTATGTGTTTGATATTCAATGGTTATGTTTTATATTTGACATTCGATACTTGTATGGCAATTGCATACTATAAACTATGATTTATATATGCTTGGCATTAGATGCTTGTATTTCATTTCATTTCAATGGTAATATTATATGATTAACATTCGATTATATATATATATATATATATATATAAATGTATATATATTGATAGCACATTATAAATTGATATATTGAATTATAAATTGCATTCTATTTTAATATATAAATATTTATATATGTATGTATATATATGCACATATTATACTTATAGTAAAAGAAAATTTCTGCCTATGTGAATTAATTGATTAAGTTAGTTAAGTGAAATGGGTAATTAAGTAGAGAAAATTGATTTACTCATATTTAGATAATTGAAGGATTTATTTAAATAAATGAATTAGATTATCTTTCATTAATTAATGAATGTTGATTTTCTTTCATAATTAATTCACTATGTAATTAGTTATTTAGAATAATTTTTATTGTGGTAAATGATTCATTAAGTGAATTAGTGGCTAAGTTAATGAGTAATATGTAATGTGGAAATAATGTCTTATTTAATTTAAGAAATATTTCATGGATGTATTGTTTATTTGATTGCTTGTATTGAATAATGTGTTTGATTAGTGGGATTAGGGAATTTTGGTAATTTTTTAAAGTGGGAGTCATTTGTGCAAATTGTTAAGGTTGGCTTCCAGAGGCCTAGGAGGGAGTATTTTTGTATGTATGGTTTTTATGATTGTTTCACTTGGAAGTGGTTTGGTAATGTTTTGAGTTGTGTGCAAGAAGGTCAATACCTTGCACTATGTATAGATTATTGTGATTGTGATAAGTGTGCAAGATGGTCAATTCCTTGCACTGTGGATGGATTCATGTGATTGTGATAGTATGCAAGAGGTTCAATGCCTTGTTTGATGTGTAGGGTTTACTAGTTGCAAGTAGGGGGTGGCTCTCAATTGGGGTCAGAACCCAATGTGGTGTCTAGGCTAACCCATTGGAGATTTTTTTAAATCTAATGATAACCTTAATAATGAATTAGGGGGATAGGTAGATTTCACATTAATCAAGATAATTATATGCATCACTCATGTCTCAAGTGCTCATTTAGGATTGAGATGAGATGGGAAGGCCTGGAATGGAAAGATCAACCATCTTGTCCTCATGAAAGGTAAGTTGATTCTGCATGAGTTTGTATGGGGGCCAAGGATCAATAGAGGCTACCATCATAACCTAAGATGGGTGTCAAGGCATAGGAACATCTACTAGGATAATCCATATCAAGCTATGTCATGACACTCCTCCATATTGCAGTCTAGCACTCCCTAGTAGTATTTTCTTATTTTGTTTTGTAAATGCCTTTGGAAGTGAAGTTGGTGTCATTAACAGTGTTGTTTTGGAGTCATGTATAGCCCTTATTTATGTTAGTTTGTTGTCTTCTTGATTGTTTGTTTGATGTGGGACCTTGTGTTATCTCCTAGCATGAGGGGTAAACCTCAGGGCTCCGCATGGTTGGGAGGTTGGTGCTTTTACCTCCATTGGGTATTCTTGCTACATGTTCGTGTGTGTGGAGCTTTTTTCTTGGTGTTGTGGACTCTAGTTCCTATTCTAGTTCGAAGAGACAAAATTTCTATGTATATGTATTGGATGGTATATTAGTTGTATCTCTTATTATAATCAGATGTATTCTTCGCACATGTACTTAGGGAAGAAATGCTGTAAACATTGTAACGATGTAACATATATTGGTGAATTCTCTTGTAATGAATATTGTAAAGTGATGTATCTTGCATATGTTAGTTGGCTAGAATTTTTTTTATTTGATGTTGATTATTCAGTTGTGTAAGAGAGGGGGAACAACTATGTCAAGGCCCCAGGTCATAGAGGGTCAAGAGTAGAAGGTTGCCCTAACTTACCTTAGCTTAAAGGAGTGTTAGGAAACGTAGGACGAGAATGATGAGGATTATAAGGTCCTTCATTCACTATGCAAACCTGAAACTTGAAATGGGGCTAGGCAAGTTAGTTTTCAGGGTCAACACTATGTCTCAAGGAGCTCACTACCCGAGGATGAAAGTGCATCTCCAGAACGACAATGTGGCACACTAGCGTCTCTCAAGTGTACTTGCATATGTACAATCATAGGACTAAAGGGACAAGGTTGAACGTGAGAAAATAGACTAACAACCTATCTAGTTACCTGATTATCTATGTTTCGCATGACACTCATGTGGGGGTGAATCTATTTTTTAGTTATTTGAGATTGGAGCATTGATTATGTATTTCTCTATTAAGATGTATCATATGTGCAGATCTTAGAAAAATTTCTGATGTGGACTCTATTTGGTAGGCCATATTCTTCATCGTCAATTTTACATTTTTATGCTTATTTTAGTGGGATATGGTTATTGGGAGTACCTGATATAGCTATTCATTTGAATCTTTAGCAATAGTTTATGGTTCATGAGAAGCTTTGTTCACTTTCAGTAGTGTGTTGCCAATAATATTGGTCATGATTCCATGAATAACTCAATATTACTTTCAATGGGAGCTTTATGTGGGTACATAATGTGTTCTATCTTATTTGCTTCAATATTTTGGTTCTAAGTTGTTGTTATAGTATGTAGTGAGCCATAGATAATCTTTGATTAGGAGATGGATGGTCTTTTGTAATGGTTTTTGGTGTCATAAAGAGCTCTTGGATTCTACCTTTAGATTGTAGTGAGAGTTAAGACATATTTGGTTCTATTAACAAAGGATGTGTGGCATTTGTATCTTCTTGGTTTGGAAATCATGGTTTGTACTTTACCTTTTGAGATCTCATGGTGTTGAGTTCTTTGATTGTGTTGGGGTGATGGAGGATCTTCAGTTAGGAGATAGTTATCACGATGCTTGGAGACCTTGGTTACATAGTTTAGTGGGAGCTTTGGCAATTATCTTGATGATGGATGGTTATTTTATGTGATATCCTAGGATGGGATGTTAGATCATGATGTCATGATATGTTCCTAATTTGATAGGTGGAACTTTGGCAATAATCTTGTTTGTTCTCTTTGGTTTTGATTATTAATCATTTTCTTAGAGCTTCATAATTTTGCAGGGTTACATTTGAAGTTGGCATGAATTGATTGGTGGATACTCATGGAGACTAGAGAGACTTGGGTGAGGCTAAGAGATCTCTTATTTATAAGATCATATATTGAGATGGTTACTCTTTGATGAGGATTTCAATAGAAAGATTGAGGATCCTACACCTGGTTATGGATGTGAATCCATTATGGACTTGAAGAG
Source organism: Sequoiadendron giganteum (assembly GCA_007115665.2). Classification (NCBI taxonomy): domain Eukaryota; kingdom Viridiplantae; phylum Streptophyta; class Pinopsida; order Cupressales; family Cupressaceae; genus Sequoiadendron; species Sequoiadendron giganteum. The sequence goes on along the minus strand of CM021105.1, from coordinate 336,475,565 downwards.
AATATTGTCATTTCTTGGTGTTGTGTGCATAGGACAATCTTGTATCCCTCTTGGTCTACTCAGTAGGTGAATGATTTGAGAGGTATTGCCCACCTGATTATCAAATGCATTCTTTAATTTGTATCTTATCTTCTCATATGAGTTAGTCTTGAATATAAGCATTTTCAGGACTTGTTAAGAAGAAGATGCATGATTTATAGATTTTTGGTGTTCTCCTTTTTTTGGTCTTGAGCTATGGATCTAGTTTTGAGGACTTAATTGGAGAGGTACGGGAAATGGTTTGTAGCTTTGGGCATATTCCCTTTTATTGTGAGAATGATTGGTTGGTTTCATCTACCTTCAATATGAAATGTTTACATATAATTCTTCCATGTTTTCAATTGATTTGAATGTTAGATGTTGATATCCTTTCAGTTTGGTAATGGTCAAGGAGATCTTACATTATACAGCTTGGTACATGTTAGTTTGGAACAAGGATATGGTTTGATTTGTAGGTTCTCTCTTTGGTCATAATATTCTTACTGGATGTTTGGTTTTGTGTGAAGAACTTGGGAGAGCTATGGAAATTAGTGGTGAAAGAGGTATTGCATCATATTTGTTTGCAGAATTTGCATATCATTGTATGTTTCCTTGACACTATGTAATAGATGAGTTAGCCACATCCTCTATGTGAAGTACTAAAGATAGACTTGATATGACTTGATCTATTTTCAGATTTGGCATTACTCATGTAGTGGGAGTTTCTAGATATATGTCTGATTATCCTTTATGATATCTTGGTTTGTTGGTTACTAATGTGATGAAGAGTTTGCATGCTTCATTGGATTTAGATCTATGATTTATGCAAGTTGTAGATTAACTACCCACATTCTTGCAGTGGGATGACTCGAATGTGGACTGTTTATATCCATGAGAGTGTTTCAGTGTTTATGCAGACTTATTAGTTGGCCTTCTCTGTGGTCATTCATTCATTGGTTTGGTGCTTTGAGATAGAAGGATGGATATACAAAGACTTATTGTAGATTTTAGGTTGGTATGTTGATGGCATGAAGTTTTATCTATTTTTGGAATACCTTGGTTTGAGGTATGGTTGGCTTGGATGAGTTGCAATTTTTTGTAGTTTTTATTCTAGGTGGTATAAGTAAGGAAACTACTTAGAGCCTTTGTTATCATTTGAATTTGATGCTTATGTTCATGTAAAGATTGGTACAGGTTTTAGTGACAATTGATATGTTGCACCTTGGAATGTTCTTTTTTCTTCCATAGGTGGTATGTTGAAGTATGTGAAGGAGTTTTTTGCTTGATGGTGTTTATCATGGTTGCTTTTACAAGTATCTTGTTGGAGCATGAGAGCATGGTGAAGATTCAAATGGTACATTCTTGGCTAAGGGATGGTTTTCCCTTGTTTGTGATTCCTATGGGTGTATTCACAATGTTGATGTCAAGTGGGAGAATGTTATAATTAAGTGTCATCCACCTTGTAAATCCTATCTCATGGTTCCAACATCCTTGGAAAGTGTCTCTAGGCACTTAGGGTGTATCTGGAAAATATTTTTTAGTATTAATTCTCACCATTGTTTACAATATACTCATAAGGGGTGATGGGTCCGCAAACAATGATAAAGGTGGGTTATGAACATAAATATTTAATATTGCTTTCCCCATATGTGGACATCTAGAATGGGATAATAAAAGATAAAGGTAATGATAAGTGACTATTGGGATTCTCCAAGTGGGTGCTTGGAAAGTGGCAGTAGGTGTCACTTAGTTTTCCATCATTTATTGCATTTAATGTAATGTTTATCTTTTCAAGTTTGGGCACCCAAGTTGGAGGGAAAGTATTGGACCCAAAACCAATGTCTTTTCGCATTCCAAGGAGGTAATCCAAAGGTTGGGGACGTTTTTGAATGGTCATTTTGGGCACCGTGTTTTCTACATTAGATGGCTTCATAAGTCTATAAATGTAGCCTCTTGGATGTAGAATTTGAGAGGAATGATTGAATGTAGTATAACTTTGTAGGAACAAGGACAGGTTGAGGCATAAGGAGTTTTTTCACAGGTAAACATGTGCTTCCATGTTGGAGGAAAAGTGGAGAATGGAAGTGGTTGTATTGTAATCTCATTTATTTGATGATAATGCATACGTGGCCTCTCTTCTTGGTGGAGTTTTTACCCATAAGGGTTTCCCCATGTAAATCATATGTTATGTGATGATCTTGTGTTGCATATTTGCACCTCTTTGATGCTATCTCATGGTGATGATATTCTTTATTTATTGTTGTTATAAGTTCACATAAGGTAGTGTTTATAAGCATTTTAAGTTGATATTTTGTTGGCATCATAATGAAGATGGATCAAATCATGGTAATTCCATATTAAGGAAACTTATTTTTCAGATTTGCATATAAGTTTTAGATTTTCATTTTGTAGTCCAAGCCTTGTATATCATCCATTGAAGTCATTTTTGGATAGAGATTAATTTCCCAACAATCAATATTGAACCTGTTTATTTCTCATCATTTCCTTTGTGGTTTTTCAATGCATCACTTTTATGAATTCAAATCCTCTCAATCCACATAGTATGGTATTCATAGGTTTTAAAATATTTTCACTTTATCTTTTAGCATCTCTATCTATAAGATGTGTTGTAGGTATAGTATATCCATCTTCCACATATTTTCAGATGTCATATCCCAAAGCACTAAGACATGTCTTCATTCTTAAGCTCCAAAAGGCATAATTATTTTCATCAAACAATGGTGCTTTGTTTGATCAAAATTAAAAAAATTCTTATTTGGCCATTAGTGCTCTCCTCAAATCTACCTTCTAGTTGTTAGGCTAACTTTGAAGTAACCCACTATGATACCAATTGTTGAGCACACTGTGACACTAAGAGGAGGGGTGATTCAGTATCAAACAATCTTTTACTTTTCAAAATGTAACCAATCACAATAACTACTCATATGCAAGATCTAGAAATTAAGAACACAAAGAGAACACATGATTTACGTGGAAACCCTTTCAAGAGAAAACCATGCCAAAATATTGCTTATATATTTTAATCTTCTTCTACTTGTAGGCTCCAAACTACTTTAAAGTATCCAATCTCTACAAAAACTGAGATCCAACTTAGCAAGAGGCTCTAGCCTCTATTTGATAGGATCCAACCTATTGGAGGTTCCGACCCCCACATAAACTGAGCTTCAACCCAACAAGACACTTCAACCTCTATTAATCCTTCAATGGTTGATCTTGTTCTCTTTAACTTACAATCTAATTAAAACTTTTGATCCTTTATGAAGTAACTATTTCCTTTTCAAATTAGGTTCACACACACTATCTAATCTCATTTCACACACTATCCTTCTTTCACAAATATGATCCAAATCATGTACATTTCTCTTTCATAAATCTAATCCAAACTTTGTCAATATCTTTCTTCAAACTTAGTCACTATGTATATCAATTTTTCTTTATAAATCTGCTCATACATTTTTGTTCTCACACATACTTTATTCTAGAATAAATCAAAATTTGTCTTCATTTTTTTTCCTTTTCTTTTTCTTTATATCTTCTCTTTTACTCAAAAATTATTCGTTTAATTATGTTTTTTTACTTCTCATTTATCAATGTATTCTTTATATCCTCATATTTAATTTATGGGACACATCTCTTTGAGAGTTGATATATTTTTGAAAGGACAACCCTTTGTTTACAAAACTAATTGTTGTTTTTAATTAACTAAAATGAGTGCTCCTTTCCACTTATTAATCACTGACCACCTATTGGAATTTTGAAAATTTGAAGTGCCCATGTTGAAAAAATTTCCTTTGCACACTCAAAAATGCACCTGCAAAATCTGCCCAAGTAACCTACTTTGGAGGGTCCCAATTCGGAACTGGATGATTTTCATGTCATAAGGATTGTTTCTCTCCATTCTCCTCACATTCATGTACTCCCTAGTCCAATTTCAAAACCTCATGATTAGATTTTCTATTTTTACCAGGCCAAAAGAAAATGCAGTTTGCTCTATTTTCACCTCTGCATTTTCAAAACTTTTCAAAGTGGTCAACTTTGACCCTTTATATTTGGTGAAGAATGATGATTCAAGGAAAGCCATTTTTCACACATACTCAATGTGCCCAAATGACCTAGTTAGTTTAGTGGAAATTCCTCATAAGATGATTTGATATTTTTTCAAACTGATAACTTTGTGAGCTTTAATTAGTTTTAAACAAGAACAGTTGCATAAAAGTCTAAGTGGGCCACTTTGATGTTGAATGTCTTTCACCTCACGACCAGTTTTTCTAAGATGATTGTTCCACTCCATTCTTGGGTCAAATTTCTACATGCATGCTTAGTGTTAGGGTCTCAAGATAAGTGTTGATGGGTTATTTAATTGATTTATGATTGCGACAGGGCCAAAAAAGGTGTTCTAGAAAGTGTCAAATTTTACAAATCTAAGGACAACCCATTTATTTTTTTGACTTGAAACATCTCTAACTCCACTTTCATAAAATACAAAGGTCGTATGATGCATTATTTTAATGCATTTTAGTAGCAACAAAGGCATTCTGAGGGCTAGTTTACAAAGGAGGTACCTAAAATATTTTGGAAATGCGAGTTTTGAGGAAATGGGTTTTATCTAAATAAATTATAGAGTACACGTGCAAATTTTTGCAACTTTAGGTGTCCTAGTTTGCTCGCAATAAATTTTTCCTATTCTATAATGTTTTGATATAATATATTTAAAACAATTTATGTGTTTTAACTTTATAAAATTATTTTCCTGAGCACAACAATGCTCACGATAGCATAGATTCACGGAAGAGCGGGGAGAGGAGAAGGAAAGCTTGCAATAGACATTGAGGGGGATTAAAAAAAAATTTAATGGCCTCATTCAAATATTGGATGGCAGGAAAACATATTATGCTATTTTTATTGTTTGTCCGTGAGCCCGTGAAGGCTTTTACTCACAGCAGTAGAGAGTTACTCACAGCAGTAGAGAGTCACAGGGGCACAAGGAGATTGCTAGGAGGATGTTAAGAGCAAATTTTCATCTCCAATATCTATTGTAGTAAATATTGAGGCATTTCCTTCTCCATGGAGGTTCCTCTGAGATGTTTTGGTCAGATTCAGGCAGGAATTGGAAAAAATTACAAATTGCAATCACATTTTTTGATTTGCGGCAAAATTTTAATGTTGTTTTTTAGTTGCAGATCATGGTTTTCACTTCCAGATAGGTTCCCCAACCAATCCTCTTGCTTGGACAATAATTTTAATGAGGTTTTATGCATTTTTTGGTTGTTGACACCCATTAAATCATCCTTGCACTGTAAAAATTGACCCCAGTTTGTATATGCAGTGAAAATGTCTCAAGATTGCTTAAAGAAATTCTTACACATACCTTTGGAACTCATTAATGAAGGTATCCAAGGATGCAGAACATAAATCAAGCAGAGCCCGTGAGCCCGTGAGGAGCATAGCTAATACCAGCATAAGCCCATAGGAGAGCGGGGATTGAAAGGGAGATATTTACAGCAAACATTTTTTAATGTTTTAAATCTTTTATTTGGCTGGAGGAGAATGGTTTCTCGTGAGCCCAAGTAGAACTTCAATGTCATCATCAAAAACAACGAGTGTGTGAGGATTGGGTAAAAGCCATGGTGGGCCTAGGTGAAAGAGTTTTAAAGTTTTTTCTAAACTTTAAAAAAAAAATCTCGAATGTATAGTTTAAAGCCTCCTTTTAAAATATAAAAAATTTAATGTGTGGTAAAGGTAAATGGGCACAAGTGAATTTTATATTAAGGCCTCCATTATAAAGTTTTTTGGGGAGTAAAGATGAAAAACGTAGCCAAGTCAAAAAGAGAAAAATACAAAGACTTTCACGGGAGGTTTATTTTTCAGTTGTGGAATTACTCCTTTGTCAAGTGAGGATATTAAAATGTTTTTTACAGTGAGTGCTGCTTTCATGCAGCAAGGTGAAAAATGAATGTGGAGATAAAATCTTTTGCAAACAAGGATGTTTTTCAACTACGGAATGAAGAGGAATGATGACTCTTCAGGGAAAGGAATATTTTTATGTTACAAGTGTTGGAAATAGGATGCCATTTAATTGCAATCATAAACATTACTTATTTCATGTATCTCCTAAGTCCTTAGAACGTGTTCAACAACACTAGGATTAGGAAGAAAATAATATTTGATGAAATAATCATGTTAATTGATATTTTTAATTAATTCTAAATGTTAAAAGCATGTGTGGACACCTTGGAATTAGCTCCTACAAAATAGGAGCACATGGGCGCACATATGGTAGGTGACAACTCACCTTGAGTTTAGTTAACTATTCGAAGTAAGAGATAACACTTTTGAATGCATGTAAAGATCCTAGGAGTTAGGGTTTGATGTTTGCATGCATGAAGTTCAGTTAAGTTTCGTTCAGTTAAGTTAAGTTTAGTTTAGTTCAAAATCAGTTTAGTTCAGTTCAGTTCAATTCAATTATGGTTAAGTTATCTTCAGTTAGTTTTAGTTGAATGATAGTTGGCTTCAGTTAACTTGGAATGCATGGCTACTAACTTGATTTGCATGACAGATAATAGGTACTACCTTCAATTAATAGGGGATGACCATTCTTGCATGAATGGTGTTGAGAAATGTTTCAGTTTACAAGAAATATCTTAGACCCACTTGGGCGCCCAAGTTGGCTTCTTGGAATTAGCTCCTTTACATGTTGAGATATTTTTGAAGGCTTAGTTAAGTGGGCCCTCTTTTGGGCACCAACTTTGAGGATGAAGCCTTAAGATATTTACAGAATAAAGGTGGAGTTATAACTTCAGTTTGGGATGCCCAAATGGATGAAGGGGATTTTTTGACATTGTTCTTCACAACACAACTCTACTTGCAAGAGATAGGTGTACCTATTAGGGTTAGGGCTTGAGAATTATTATTGTAACTCATTTAGATTTTATAAAGTTGATTAAAGCCTATTTATCTCAAGCAAGTTGAAGAGAGTTATTATCAATTTTATTGCAGGTTGTGAAGAATTTTTGGTGAAGGCAAAAGAGGCATTCTCAAGCAAGAATTGGAGCTATTGTAATCTACTTTAGAGATTGAATAATAGATTAATTCTTGGTGGAGTTTTTTACCCAAAAGGGTTTTCTCCATTGTATATGCTTGTGTAATCTTTCTAATATCATTTCTACTTCTTCTATCATTTTTTGTCTACATTCTACAAACAGTAAAATGGATTAATCAGATAATCACCCACAAAGAATCTGTAACAAAGGAAAAGCATATTTAGATCAACAATATTAAACTTTTACAAGGTATTAAGCTAAGAAAAAACCTCAATTTTTAACATTTGGTATCAGAGCTGACGTTGGGTAGAGTATTGGGATGCCTTTCTCTTAAAGATTGAAGGATTTATTGGCTTAGTGGGAGATTTTATTATTTTTTGTTATTTTCTGATTTTGGAAATAAGTTTTGTTACAATGGGTTCTACTTCTCATTTAGATATTGAAAGGTTCAATGGATCTGGGTATGAGATGTGGAAATTAAAAATGGAAGATCTCCTTGAAGAGAGAGATCAGTGATCAGTTGTAGGTAATAAGACAGAGTGATTCTCATGGAAAGGATGGTAGTCACAATGCCATGTGTGACTCAGTACCACGGTTCAGTGGGAGTTGTTGGCAGTGACGTGGATGCATCATTGGTAAGGTTATCTTCATGTGATTGGGGATATGTTTTTTCTTGGTTTAGAGTGGTTGTTATTATGTCATGGATTACTCTTGATGCATGCTTAGAGTTTGGCATGGTACTTGTTCTCTTGAGACTAGGATGTTTATGTAAGTTATGATGCATGTGATCTCCTTGGAAGAGATGGTTATATCATGGATGTCATGTTTATGTTCTTGATTTAGATTGGAGCTTTGACATTGATCATAGTAGTTCTCTTTGTATTGGGTACATTAATTATTTGCTTGATTGCTCCATGATGGTGATGTGTTGCATTTGGAGTTTGGCATGGATACTTGGAGAATTAGGTGAGACTTGAGTTCTCTTATGGTAAGAGATATATGTTGGAATGGTTACTTGTAAGAAAAAAATTTCAATAGTGAAGACTAAGAAGCCTACACCTTGGTTGAATGTGAGTTCAACACTCTCGATAGTTCTTTATTTGAGAGGTATTTTCCCGTTATATCTTTTAGATGTGTTATGTTTCATGCTTTGATTTCTCATGGGATTGATTTTATTCATGTTTGATTATGGAAACTCATTTAAGGATGTTTTAGCATGATTTTATATGTTTTATCTTTCATAGATATGGATCTTAAGCTATGGATAGTTAGTTTTGGAGGATTCATTTTGAGGGATGTTATGACATGGTTTATGGGTTGATTTCCAATTATGGAGATGGTTACTTTAAGTTTGATCTTCTTGGTTTAATGATTATTATTTTACTTGACCTTTTGGGAGTTGTATCATTAACAATAGATTCTTTGATTGTGTTGAGGCCATGGATAATCTTCAGTTAGAAGATGGTTATCATGATGTCATGGATAGCTTGGTTACATGTTATAGTGGGAGTTTTTGTATAGTGATAGTTTGATGTTTATCTTGTTGCCATGTATAGATCGATTTCATGATTCGGTGGGAACTTTGGTAGGATATGGTTATCTTCATGAAATTTGAAGAGGATGTAGTTCTTTTTGGTTTTGAGTATTAATCATTTGCTTGGAGCTTCATGATTATGCAGGTTGCATTTGAAGTTGGCGTGAATTATTTGGTGAGTACTCATGGATACTACAAAGAATTCGGAAAGGTATTGATTGAGAAAGTTGACACTTTAATCAATGCTGCAGAGAAGTTCTCATGGTGTAGGAAGGCCATTTGCCTTGAGTCCTATACTTGTTTAAATGATTCCTTGTTTAGAATAATTACAATGATAATGTCAAGTGGGAGAATGTTGGAAATAGGATGCCATTTAATTGCAATCCTAAACATTATTTATTTCATGAATCTCCTAAGTCCTTGGAATGTGTTCAACAACACTATGATTAGGAAAAAAAAAATATTTGATGAAATAATCATGTTAATTGACATTTGTAATTAATTCTAAATGTTAAAAAAAGAATGTGTGGATGCCTTGGAATTGGCTCCTACAAAATAGGAGCACATGGGCGCACATATGGTAGGTGACAACTCACCTTGAGTTCAGTTAAATATTCGGAGTAAGAGATAACACTTCTTAATGCATGTAAAGATCCTAGGAGTTAGGGTTTGATGTTTGCATGCATGAAGTTCAGTTAAGTTCAGTTCAGTTAAGTTCAATTCATAATCATTTTAGTTCAAATCAGTTCAATTTAGTTTAGTTTAGTTTAGTTCAGTTCAGTTCAGTATGGTTCAGTTATCTTCAGTTAGTTTTAGTTGAATGCTAGTTGACTTCAGTTAACTTGGAATGCATGGCTAATAACTTGAGTTTTATGATAGATAACAGGTACTACCTTCAGTTAACAGGGGATGACCATTCTTGCATGAATGGTGTTGAGAAATTTTTTAGTTTACAAGAAATATCTTGGACCCACTTTGGGCGCCCAAGTTGGCTTCCTGGAATTAGCTCCTTTGCATGTTGAGATATTTTTGAAGGCTTAGTAAAGTGGGCCCTCTTTTGGGTGCCAACTTTGAGGATGAAGCCTTAAGATATTTATAGAATAAAGGTGGAGTTATGACTTCAGTTTGGGATTCCCAAATGGATGAAGGAGATGTTTTGACATTGTTCTTCATGGCACAACTCTACTTGCAAGAGATAGGCGTACCTTTTAGGGTTAGGGCTTGAGAATTGTTATTGTAACTCATTTGGAGTTTACAAAGTTTATTAAAGCCTATTTATCTCAAGCAAGTTGAAGAGAGTTATTATCCATTTTATTGCAGGTTGTGAAGAAGTTTTGGTGAAGGCAAAAGAGGCATTCTCAAGCAAGAATTGGAGCTATTCTAATATACTTCAAAAATTGATTAATAGATTAATTCTTGGTGGAGTTTTTTACCCGAAAGGGTTTTCTCCATGGTATATGCTTGTGTAATCTTTCTAATATCATGTCTACTTCTTATATCAAATTTTTTCTACATTCTACAAACAGTAAAATGGATTAATCAGATAATCACCCACAAAGAATTTGTAACAAAGGAAAAGCATATTTAGATCAGCAATATTAAACTTTTATAAGGTATTAAGCTAAGAAAACACCTCAATTTTCAAAAACAAGTAGGGCAGGTGCAAGAAGCGTGAATCAGATTACAGATTAGGGATTCTTCTTCAGCAAGAAAAAGCAATTACAAATCAACGGAGCTGAAGATGTCAGATGTCAATTGAAGATGTAGTTTTAGGGTTTCTCCTTCTTCTATATCTTATTTCTTTTTTCTCATTTGTACAAGTTCTGAACTTCTATATGGGTTGGGTAGATAGAGAAATGTTGAGTCTGAGTTGTAAATGGAGTATGTAAATTTGTAATAGTTGGGTTTTATGAGCAAATTTTAGCCAATTTGTGCAACAACAGATTACTGTTCATGAAGTTGTCTCCAGATTTGTATGTTTTTCATTATATGAATTCAATATATCAATGATATTTGAATTTTTCATCACAAATTTCCTGTGATTGTGTTATTTGGCCATGGTTCTCTTTCAATTAAAGGGTTAAACTATTTTTTATCAGATAACTATAATTTTGAATGCACAAGTGGGATTGGTGAGTAAAACTTTATGGCAATATGAGTGGGTTTGTTACTGTAAGGTATTAACATATCTTAAATCCATTGGTTGAACTTAATTTTCTGATAGGATCTCTTTTACAGTTTTATATTTGACTCCATGGCCCATGATTAGGCATTGACCTATCAAAAAGCTTGAGACATGTTCAGAAATAATCAAATCATATTAAATCTTTGAACTACTTTGGTCCTTTTGTTTTGTTGTTTAAGTTATATCAATTTCCTGTATCTTCATGGTATTTGAAAGAGTATAGAGGCTAAATTTGAGATAAATTTACCTAGTAACCCTCTATGTGTTTAAGATGAAGATATCTAAATTATTTTTTCTCAGAATTGTTCAATGCAAATAGGATTATGCTTGAACCTGGTAGAACATAAGATACCCATTACTCATTAATCTGAGAACCATCCACTTTGATAGGTCTATAATTAGTTGTTTGGCATGAGTTTATCATACATGTAGGCCTACAATTAGGAACACCCTCCCAAGTCTTGTGGAGCTCAAAGTGCAGAAGGCTTTCATAGCCTTGTTCGTTGGCTTTTCTTTTCTTCAATCTGTTGATAGTTCAGATTCCTTGTCGTAAATATTGAATCCCCTAATCTAGGCCTTTGTGTTTCTCCTTAGGGTTGAAGGTTGCAAGAAAAATAACCAACAGATTGGCGACTCTGCTAGGGAGAATCAGAAGAATATCTATTTGGAAAGAGTCAAAAATAATGAATGATTAGTTTAGAAGTTGAAGAAGTTCCAGATCTGCAAATTGATTTGTAGCAGCCCCAAATTCTAAATACTATGAAGTGACTCTACTGGAAGAACTAAGAGAATTTATTTTCATTGATGAAAATATCCTTTCTTCAAAGGTTTTCCTCTTGTTGAAGAGGTGGTGACTCTTCTCTATAATTTATGCAAAGGAAGAGTTGTTGTTTTTTATTGTGACCTGAAATTGCTCTATTCAAAGTTGCAGCAGCTAGAGATGTGAAGGTACATGGTTCTCTACATATTTAAAATGGTTGAACTTATTATATTGAATACAATTGTTGTTCCTTTTAAAGTATTCACAAATTTGTTAGTATGGATGGTTAGAATAAATTTGTATATCCTAGGGATTTCTATCCATTTGCATTATCATATGTTTCAAGCCCAGGTTACTATCATATTAGCAATTATCCTAGTGATCTTTCATATTGTCATGGTTATAATTATGCACAGTTAAGTTAAACCCAGATTTGCATACATCTATGGATTACCAAAGGGAAATAACCATTCCATTAGATACCTTAATGCATATTGTCAAGAAGCTTTAGGAGTCTAATAATCCTCAAACAGTTGACACCACAAAGTACAGGAACCCAAGTGTGAACAAGCCTAGGTTTAGTCGGGAATGGAAGGTTGTGTTTGAGAAGAAAATTAAAGATAAAAAAAGGCACCTTATGGTTATACAAGCTCAGTTAAGAGATAATCATATTAGGTCTACTAGCCAAATTGTTGCACCTTTTATCAATTCTTTTGATCCATTATATGACCAACTAGACATGTCATGGTTTGATTACAAGGTTAAAAGTATGCCAGGTCGAGTCTATAAGCAAATGCCTAGATTTTATGGATACAACGTGTGTGAAGGAGATGCACATGTCCAAAGTTTTTATAGCTTCATGGTGAAAAATTCATTTGGAGATCAGGATATGTGGATGAGATTATTTGTTAGATCTCTTGAAGCTAGAGCTAGGGACTGGTACTTAAGTTTTTCCGAGAAGTCCTTTCCTTGCTGGGATGAACTAATAGATGCTTAAAGAAAAGAATTTGAAAAAGAACTTTTTGACCTTCTCAAAAGGATAAAGCATATTAAAAAACAAGATGAAGCGTAAAGCATTTCTTTCAGTCATAGGTTTGATGTTGCTCTTTCATTAATCCCTGAAAAATTTCAGACCTGGTACTTTAGATTGTATTCATATGTATTTTGAAGCTTTTGAGGAGAGATCTATTGCATTGTTAAAGGATTTTAGAATATTGAGTATGCAAATGGATTACACATGCTTAGACAATATGGAGAAAATAAGGAATGAATATGTGCAAATTTTGTTGTCTTCAATTGTGGATAAACATGTTGATGAAATCAATAGCTAAGTAAAATCAAGTGATCAGATATCTTCAATTTCAAATATAAACAAGTGCATACTTGAGAAGGAACAAGTTAGGAGTGATGCAATGTCTACCATTGATGATCATGACAGTGAAAATGTTTGTCTCTATCCTCAAGAGGATGTAAATGACCAACTCAATGATGACACCCAATCCAATGTCGAAATGCAAAAACATGTGCATTGTTGTTATGACACCCAGCCCATTGAGTTTTCAGATTTTGATGATGGTGATATCATGGTACACCCTGATTTACAACTTGGTAATGCATGTAGTTCTAGTAGAAGTAAAGAAGAGGAAGTGGTTGATATAATGTATTAGAACAATGGTCTATTAAGCAGTGAATAAATTTCAAATCTGTTAACCACTGAATATCAGAAATATACACATGGGAATAACCCCCAGTTGTTGTGTGTTGCCCATATTGATTTTGACAGTGATGATAATCTTCAATATGCAAGATATGAAGCATGTTTATCTGCTCTTCCTTCCAATTATGAACTAGTTGGTTAGTATAATGAAAATGTGGATAAAGACAAACAACCATTTGATTGTAATAATGCATTGTATGATGAGTGTGAAAGTATGTAGGCTGATACAAGTTCAAAAACCTGTTTTGATGAGTTAGAAATAGAAAATAACCATGAGGTTTGCATATCCAATGAGCTAAGTCTTGAAAATTTAAATACAGATTTGGAAAAGTGTCTATTTCCTGACTTAGATGAGCCTAGTTATGAGTCATTTCATGTGGATGAGGAGGCTATTTTCAAAGAGAAACCAGATTATTTTTGTGAATCGGAATTGCTCACTTTTGAACAAGCTTTGGATGCTAAAGATGTTGATATGTTATGTTTAGAGGATATCAAAGTGAGCAAGGTTGAGGATAGGTTAGAGATTCTTGATGATTCTCTATACTAGTATGTTGGGGCATAGAAACAGTGTGTGCCAATGTATGATTGTACCTCTCTACATACACGCGAAGATAATTTGCATGTACATAATATTTTGATTAATTCTTATAATTGTTTCACTTTTGACGTGAAAACTAACAATCAGATTGAACCTGATGGTACCAACCATGTGGCAGAATATGAATTGTTATTTTCAGCTAGATAAAGTTTTAATAAAGTGTGGCAATGTGCAAAACATTGAAGAAGGTTGTTTTCAGCCTGACAATATTTTAAATGATAAATATTATAATTTTTTGCCACATGATAATCAATATTTTAAGGGTATGCCTGATTTTCAAATGTTGGGTATTTACAAATTTGTTGATAATGTTGTATATAATGGGTTGTTGGGAGATGCCAGCATGTTTAATCAGGCAGATTGCAGTGGTATTTTCAAATTGGTTTCAATGAAGTGTGATGAGAATTTTGTTTATGACAGAGATAAAAAGAGGCCTACTATTTTTGGTGGCCTTGGGCCATCATATATGGTTTGACTTGTCAAACCATAGCAGTAGGGGGCAGAGATGATCTTTGACTCTATAACCCACTATTTTTTGCACCAAGTCTACTTCTCTAGAGGATCTAAATTCTTGCTATGCCCACAAGGGGCATACATCCCTAGTCAGAGCCATTGTTAGCACCTTCAAATTTTGCAAATTTGAAGTGCCCATATTGAAAAAATTTCCTTTGCACATTCAAAAGTGCACCTACAAAATCTGCCCAAGTAACCTACTTTGGAGGGTCCCAATTCAGAAATGGATGATTGTCATGTCATAAGGATTGTTGCTCTCCATTCTCCCCACATTCATGTATTCCTTGGTCCAATTTCAAAACCTTGTGATCAAATTTTCTATTTTTACCAAGCCAAAAGCAAGTGCAGTTTGCTCTGTTTTCACCTCTGCATTTTTAGAACTTTTCAAGGTGGTCAACTTTGACCCTTAATATCTGGTGAAGAATGATGATTCAAGGAAATCCCTTTTTCACACATACTCATTGTACCCAAATGACCTAGTGAGTTCAGTGGTAGTTCCTCAAAAGATGATTTGATATTTTTTCAAAGGGACAACTTTGTGAACTTTAATTAGTTTTAAATAGGAACAATTGCAGAAAAGTCTAAGTGGGCCACTTTGATGTTGAATATCTTTCACCTCATGACCTATTTTTTTGACCTGATTGTTACAATCCATTCTTGGGTCAAATTTCTATATGTTTTCTTAGTTTCAATGTCTTAGGATAAGTGTTGATGGGTTATTTAATTAATTTATGATCGTGATAGGACCAAAAATTATGTTCCAGAAAGTGTCAAATTTTGCAAATCTAAGGACAACCCATTTCTTGTTTTGACTTGAAACATCTCCAACTCCATTTTATCAAATAAAAAGGTCGTATGATGCATTATTTTAATGCATTTTCGTTGCGACAAAGGCGTTCTGAGGGCTAGTTTACAAAGGAGGTGCCTAAAATATTTCGGCAATGCGAGTTTTGAGGAAATGGGTTTTCTCTAAATAAATTATAGAGTGAATGTGAAAATTTTCACAGCTTCAGGTGTCTTGGTTTGCAACTGAAATTAAAATTTTCCCTATTTTGTAATGTTTTGATATAATATATTTAAAACATTTTATGTGTTTTAAATATTAATAAAGACAAAAGTGCATGGGAAAAGAGGATGAATTAGGGAAAATTGAATATTATATGACTTTTATAAAGTTTAACTTTATAAAATGATTTTCCTAAGCAGTGCTTCCCGTGAGCCCGTGAGAAGTAATGCTCATGGCAGCACAGATTCACAGGAGAGTAGGGAGAGGAGAAGGAAAGTTTGCAACAAACATTGAGGGGGTTTAAAACATTTTTAAATGGCTTCATTCAAACATTGGATGGTAGGAAAACATCTTATGCTATTTTTATTGTTTTCCCGTGAGCCCGTGAAGGCTTTTGCTCACAGCAGCAAAGAGTCACGGGGGCACGGGGAGATTGTTGGGAGGATGTTAAGAGAAAATTTTCATCTCCAATCTCTATTGTAGTAAATATTTAATCATTTCCTTCTCCATGGAGGTTCCTCTAATTTTTTTTGGTCGGATTCAGGCGGGAATTGGAACAAATTACAAACTGCAATCACATTTTTTGGTTTGGGGAAAAAATTTAATGTTGTTTTTGAGTTGCAGATCATGGTCTTCACTTCCATAAAGGTGCCCCAATCAATCCTCTTTCTTGGACAACAATTTTAATGAGTTTCTATGCATTTTTTGGTTGTCGACAACCATTAAAACATCCCTACACTGTAAAAAATGACCCTAGCTTCCATATGCAGTGAAAATGTCTCAAGATTGTTTAAATAAATTCTTACACAGGCCTTTGAAGCTCATTAATGAAGGTATCCAAGGATGTAGAACATAAATTAAGAAGAGCCTGTGAGACCATGAGGAGCAGAGTTGATACCAACATAAGCCCACAGAGAGCGAGGATTGGAAGGGAGATATTTATAGTAAACATTTTTTAATGTTTTAAATCTTTTATTTGGCTGGAGGAGAATGGTTCCCGTGAGCCCGAGTAGAATTTTGATGTCGTCATCAATAGCAACGAGTGTGCGAGGATTAGGTAAAAGCCATGGTGGGCCCAGGTGAAAGAGTTTTAAAGTTTTTCTAAACTTTTAAAAATATTGCCCGAATGTATAGTATAAAACCTTCTTTTAAAATATAAAAATTTTAATGTCAGGTAAAGGTAAATGGGCACAGGTGAATTTTATATTAAGGCCTCCATTATAAATCTTGTTGGGGAGTAAAGATGAAAAATGCAGCCAAGTCGAAAAGAGCAAAATACAAAGAATTTCACAGAAGGTTTATTTTTTAGCTATGGAATTACTCCTCTATCAAGTGAGGAGATTAAAAAAAAATTTACAGTAAGCACCACTTTCACGCAGTAGGGTGAAAAATGAACGTGGAGATAAAATCTTTTGCAAACAAGGATATTTTTCAACTGCAGAATGAAGAGGAATGATGACTCTTCAGGGAAAGGAATATTTTTCTATTACAAGTAGGGTAGGTGCAAGAAGCATGAATCAGATTGCAGATTAGGGCTTCTTCTTCAACAAGCAAAGGATCTACAAATCAACGGAACTAAAGATGCCAAATGTTAATTGAAGATGTAGTTTTAGGGTTTCTCCTTCTTCTATATCTTCTTTCTTTTTCTCATTTTTATAGGTTCTAAACTTTTGTATGGGTTGGGTAGATAGAGAAATGTTGAGCCTGAGTTGTAAATGGAGTATGTAAATTTGTAATAGCTAGGTTTTATGAGCAAATGTTAGCCAATTTGTGCAGCAACAGATTAATGTTCATGAAGTTGTCTCTAAATTTGTATGCTTTTCATTATATAAATTCAATATATCAATGATGTTTGAATTTTTCATCACAACTTTCCTGTGATTGTGTTATTTGGCCATGGTTCTCTTTCAAGTAAAGGGTTGAATTACTTTGATCAGATAACTATAATTTTGAGTGCACAAGTGGGATTGGTGAGTAGAACTTTATGGAAATATGAGTTGGTTTGTTAATGTAAGGTATTAACATATCTTAAATCCATTGGTTGAACTTAATTTGCTGATAGGATCTCTGTTACAGTTTTATATTTGAATCCAAGGCTCATGATTAGGCATTGGCCTATCAAAAAGCCTAAGACATGTTTAGAAACAATCAAATCATATTAAATCTCTGAACTACTTTGTTCCTCTTGTTTTGTTGTTTAAGTTATATCAATTTCATGTATCTTCATGGTATTTGAAAGAGTATAGAGGCTAAATTTGAGAGAATTTTACCTAGTAACCCTCTATGTGTTTAAGATGAAGATATCTAAATTATTTGTTCTCAGCAATGTTTTATGCAAATGGGATTATGCTTGAACCTGGTAGAATATAAGATACCCATTACTCATAAATTTGAGAACCATCCACTTTCATAGGTATGTAATTAGTAGCTTGTTATGAGTTTATCATACATGAAAACCTACAATTATGAACACCCCCCTAAGTCTTGTGGAGCTCAAAGTATAGAAGGCTTTCATAGCCTTGTTCATTAGATTTTCTTGTCTTCAATCTGTTGATAGTGTAGATTCCTTATCCTAAATATTGAATCCTCTAGTCTAGGCATTTGTTTTTCTCCTTAGGGTTGAAGGTTGCAAGAAAAATAACCAACACCACCTTTGAATAATATTAATTGCTACTTGTAGTAATATTAATCGTTTCTTTTTTTGGTATGGAATAATCATTGCCTTCTTGGTTTTGAATGATCATTTCCTTCACACATTTGAGTCACACCCTTCTCATTGTTATTAATATTAGTTTGTTGTTACCTTATGTAATCGCCACTTTATATTTCTCTATATATAGTCAGCCAACGTGTATGGTCAACCCCATACAAAAGATAATTTTGAATTTATTTATTAATAATGGGAACCAAAGGAAAATCGGCCAACATGTGTTGGCCAATATAAATATGTTTAAATATTTAATTCAAACTTCATTTATTGTTGCCTTAATGAGATACTTTACTACAAATATTAATCTCTCTTTTGTGGCTTTTCTAGTTACTTGTCCAAACTATTATATAAGATCTAGTTACAAAATTATGACCACTTGGATAGTGAATTCCTTCTTGGCATTAATGTTAATAAACTTAGATAGCTAATCTTCCATACATATTTTGACATCAAAGAACACAATTTCTTCATTCATCTTTAACTTCGATGACAATCATTACAAAAATCTCCAAATTAAATGCGTTGGCACCAATAACAACTTTTTCCACTTTTGACATCAATGACAACATATCTAATAGGAATATCGTTAAGCAATTTTCTCACACACGCCCCACTAGAGGCGGGGACCCTCTTTCTTTCTTCTGTTTTCTTGTCTTTTCTTTAGGTCTCACCTTTTCCCCTTAAGGGATAGGTTCCTTGAAATTTGGATTCGCTTCACCTTTTGGGCTTCTAATGATCATATTTGTACTTTAGGTGTTTTTTTTTACAACACTTTGATCTTGATTGATGCTTTGAGTCATTGGTTTCATGTAAATTTTACTTTGGCATCAAATTGGGCAATTTTGGGAGAGTTTCAAGAAATCTTCCTACTATCGGATTACCCAAAGGTTCAATGGTTTGCTAAATCTGTTGTTACACAGATTTCCCGGGGATCTAAATGTTTGATAAATCCTTTACTTGTCAGATTCCTCAAAATTTAGAACATTCGCTTAATCCTCCCATAGAAGGATTCCCCGAGGTTATATCCATCACGTAATCCTATCGGAATCCATGAGGTGTGCAGTTTCGTGAAATCCTTCTTATTGCGGATTCACCGAATCCATCGTCGGCTCGTTTACTCGAACTTCAGTGAATGTCTTGTTGGGGCATTTATGAGTTTGGCAGCCAAAGTACCTTGTCATTAATGCAAAGTTGTGGTGTGATTTATATAGACCTTTGACCTCCTATTCATTATTCCTTTTGAGTATTACATTGTTGGAGAGTGTTTGGGTATTTTGACATTTCAAAGGTGTGGATTTGGGCATTTTTTTGGTATGTGGCGACTGATCACTGTATACTATACACTCTTCATGTCCTTGCCACCGCGGAATTACTGAAAAAGGGAAAAATCATCGAAAAGGGGAAAACCCCAACTTTGTATAACCCTAATCCGGAAGCTTCTAAAAAGTTGGTTATAAGGGGTTTGTAATAGAGTTAGAGTATGATAAGAAAATGTGATTATTCACGTTATTGTAATAGGGTTTTACACTGGTTAATAAAATCATTGGATGGTTGCAGTTTGGTGGATGTAGCCCACATTGGGTGAACCACGTTAAATTCTCTATGTTATTTTTCTGTGTGTTTTATTTATGGTTTATTTGATAAAATTTGCATTTAGCTTTTAGATATCTGCCTTTGAAATCCTAACAAGTGGTATCAGAGCGGGTTGTTTTCAATTATCATCTGCAGGAAAGTCTCACGGTTGAGTGGGAGTCTCACTATTAAGTGGGAGCAATGGCAGACGAGGGTAAGTTGAAGGTTGATAAGTTCAATGGGCAGAACTATCAGTTATGCAAGATGCAAATGGAGGACTATCTCTATCAGAAGGATTTATGGTGGCCATTGGAAGGGAAAACCAAGAAACCTACAGCAATGTCGGATGAGGACTAGGATATTTTGGATAGAAAGGCACTTGGCAGTATTCGCTAATGCCTGGCACAATCGGTGGCGTTCAATATTACAACAGCAAAGACAACTCTAGAGTTGATGGAAACCTTAGAAAAGTTATATGAAAAGCCTTCCGCTTTGAATAAGGTATTTCTTATGAAGCGTTTATTTAATATGAAAATGGTAGAAGGTGGATCAATTACTGATCATTTGAATGAGTTTAATACAGTTACCAATCAATTAAATTCTGTAAAAGTTAACTTTGATGAAGAAGTTAGGGCTCTTTTGATTTTGTGTTCTTTGCCTGAAAGCTGGAATAGCTTGGTAATGGCTGTTAGCAATTCTATTTTTGGTTCAAATACATTGAAATTTGATGATGTTGTTGGTGTTATTTTGAGTGAGGAAATTCGTAGGAAAATCTCAAGTAGAACATCCACATCAGGCAGTGTTTTGAATGCAAAAAGTAGGGGCAGAACAAACGAGAGATGAAACAATTTTGGGAGTCGTGGGAAGTCACGAGGAAAATCAAGGGACAGAAGGTCCCAATCTAGAGACAAGAGGGATTGTTGGTACTGTGGTAAGACAGGTCATGTAAAGAAAGATTGTTGGTCTTGGAAAAATAAAGAAGGAGACAAACAGGAAGGAAATAAAGAGGCAAATGTGGTAAGTAATAAATCTAATGAGGATGCTTTGATTCTTTCTCTTGACAATGCTGATGATTCTTGGGTGTTAGATTCAGGGGCTTCATTTCATGCTACGCCCCATAGAAATTATTTTCTTGATTATGTCCAAGGGGATTTTGGGCTAGTTTATTTTGGAGATAATGAACCCTGTCAGATTGTTGGAAAGGGAAGAATCAAGATCAAGTTGTAGAATGGGAATCATTGGCTACTACATGAAGTAAGGCACGTTCCAAAGCTAAAAAGAAATTTAATTTCAGCAGGGCAACTAGATGATGAAGGTTGTGTTGTTACATTTAGTGATAAAAATTGGAAGGTTACAAAAGGTGCCTTAGTAGTAGCAAAAGGTGTGAAAGTAGGCACCTTATATCTTTGTATAGGTCATACTGTTCCTTCTACTTTAGCTATTGCAGATAAAAATCAATGTTCAGGAACAGTTGCTGCAGTTCAACAGGAAGAAAATCATATAGTTGTTGTGAATTCTAAATCATCACTATAGCATAACAGACTTGGGCATATGAGTGCAAAAGGTATGAAAGTACTTCATTCAAATAATTTTTTACCAGGTCTAAAATGTGTTAATATGGATTTCTGTGAAAGTTGTGTTTATGGAAAACAAATGAGAGTTAGTTTTCTCAAGGATGGGAAACAAAAGAAAGATGAGAAATTGGAGCTTGTGCATACGGATGTATGGGGACCAGCTCAGGTATCTTCTCTCGGTGGCTCTCATTATTATGTTACATTCATTGATGATGCAACTAGGAAGGTATGGATTTATTTCATTAGGCATAAATCTGATGTATTTGAAACTTTTAAAAAATGGAGAAGCTTGGTTGAGAATGACGCAGGTAAAAGGTTAAAATGTCTCAGATCTGATAATGGTGGTGAGTATTGTAGTAAAGATTTTGAAGATTATTGTTCTTTTAATGGTATTCATAGGCAGAAAACGGTTCCAAGGACTCCACAAGAAAATGGAGTGGCTGAGCATATGAATAGAACAATAATGGAGCTTGCATGAACTATGAGATTTCATGTTGGGTTGCTTTTAAACATGTGGGTAGAGGTTGTAAACACTGTTGTTTATTTAATTAATAGAGGTCCATCTAATCCTTTGGGTTGTGGTATTCCAGAGGAAGCATGGACAGGTAAGAAGGTGAGTTATTCTTTTCTAAAAACCTTTGGTTGTGAAGCATTTGTACATATAGATTCTGAAAATAGAACCAAGCTTGATGCAAAATCAAGGAAATGTATATTTGTTGGATATGGCATTGATGAATTTGGTTATAGACTTTGGGATTTTGAAAATAAGAAAATTGTGAGAAGCAGGGATGTCATATTCAATGAGAAAGTGTTGTACAAAGATCAGCTGTAGCAGCATGAGAAGAAAGAAAATGATTATGTAGTGTTGGATAATATTCCAAACAATGAAGTTTCAGTGGATCCTCATGCTCCGCAACAACAACAATAAGAAATACCACAAACTCTAGTGAATGTTAGACGATCTTCAAGGTTAAGTAGACCTCCAGATAGATTTTCTCCCTCTTTGTACTCTATTTTATTAACTGATGTTGGTGAACCATAATGTTATCATGAAGCTATGCAGGTGGATACCAAGGTTCAATGGGCGCATGGAATGGAAGAAGAAATGGACTCCTTGTTGAAAAATCAGACTTGGGAATTATGCAAGTTGCCTGCAGGTGAAAAGGCTTTAGCAAAAAAATGGGTTTATAGGATGAAAGAGGAGGATGGAGGTAAGAAAATATTTAAATCCAGATTAGTTGTAAAGGGATTTGCATAGAAACAGGGTATTGATTTTGATGAAATATTTTCTCCAGTTGTTAAAATGACCTCTATTTGTACTGTGTTAAGTATTGTGGCTGTTGAAGATTTGTATTTAGAACAACTTGATGTTAAAACAGCCTTTCTCCATGGTGATTTGGAAGAGGAAATTTATATAGAACAACCACAAGGATTTGAGGTCAAAGGTAAGGAGAAACTAGTGTGTAGATTGAAGAAAAGCTTATATGGCTTGAAGCAAGCACCTCGACAATGGTATCTTAAATTTGATAGTTTTATGGCTGAGCAAGGCTACAACAGGTGCAATTCAGACCATTGTGTTTATTTTAAGATACTAAGTGAAGATAGATACATTATTTTATGTTTATATGTTGATGATATGCTTGTAGCGGGGTCTAACATGGATCACATAAAGGAGTTAAAACAACAGTTAGCAAATTCATTTGCTATGAAGGATTTGGGGGCAGCAAAACAGATCCTTGGTATGAAGATTTCAAGAGATAAAAAAAATAGAATATTGTTTTTATCTCAGGCTAATTATCTGAAAAAAGTGTTGCAGAGATTTCATATGGAGAATGAAAAAGGTGGTTGCTTTATCCACCACAGAGGCAGAGTATGTCGCTGCCACAGAGGCAGCAAAGGAGATGATATGGATGCAATTTTTCATGGAAGAGTTGGGAAAACAACAGGCTGAAAATTACTTGTCCACAAACAACCAGAGTGCTATACATATTGCAAAGAATTCTGCCTTGCACTCCAAAACCAAACACATACAATTGAGATATCATTTCATTCGGTCAGTGTTGGAGGATGGACAGGTAAAGCTGGAAAAGATACATACAGATGTAAATCCAGCAGATATGTTTACTAAGGCGGTGATAAGGGAGAAGCTGAGCTCCTCTTCAGCTTCGGTTGGCCTCAAGGTTGAATTAAAGTATAACAAAGTTGCAGGGTCCAAGGTGCTTATTTCCAGTGGGAGTTGTAAGTGCAGCGGTGTCGTCTAGGTTCAGTCTCCAAGTGGGAGATTGTTTGGTGTGGAGCATGATCAGTCTCCAAGTGGGAGATTGTTGGTATGTGGTGATTGATCATTATATACTGTACACTCTTCATGTATCATCGCCATCACGAAATTACCGAAAAAGGGAAAAATCACCGAAAAGGGGAAAACCCCAACTTTGTATAACCCTAATCCGGAAGCTTCTAAAAAGCTGGTTATAAGGGGTTTTTAATAGAGTTACAGTATGATAAGAAAATGTGATTATTTGCGATATTGTAATAGGGTTTTACACCGGTTAATGAAATCATTGGATGGTTGTGGTTTGGTGGATGTAGCCCACATTGGGGTGAACCACGTTAAATTCTCTATGTTATTTTTCTGTGTGTTTTATTTCTAGTTTATTTGATAAAATTTGCATTTAGCTTTTAGATATCTACCTTCGAAATCCTAACACATTTTGCAATCAATCAGCTAGGGTTACAGGTGTGCATTTCTATTGCTATTATCAATCTCCTTGGTTGAAAGGTAGGGTTTCAAGCCTAAATTCCATATTTTAAGATCTATTAATATTTGGCAGTATTTGAAGTGTCTATAAAGGAATTAGCATATTTTGCTTCATTCAGAGAATATATGTAAGCAAGAAAAACCCAAAGACCAATCCTTGGTGGAATCCATGATGCTTTGAATTCCTTGAAATCCGTGAGAGCTCAAAATCCCTGAAGCATGGAAAATATCCAATGGCCATTTAAGTTTTAATTGTGGAGGGTATTCAAGGTGAGTTTCATGATCTTAAAAGTATCTTATGATTTAAGATTGAGTAAGTATTGTTGTTCCCGGAATCCACTTACTTATGGAATACTCAAAGGTTAGTTCTTTATGGAATCCAAAGGGGGTCGGATTCCCCGAAATCCTTTGAAGGTCAAAATCCTCAAACTTGTAAAAAATACAAGGTTTTCTTAAAATTTGATTATAGGGGTTTGTGACTTGGTTTTTATGATGTTAATGATGATTTTCAGGTGGTTATATCTTGCATATATGTTTTAATATTGAATTTAATGATGCAATTATATTCTAATGGTTAACTATGCTTGACATTTCAATCATTCTAGTTTTTTCTAACCATATGTAGGTAGAATCTAGCAAAGGAAAGGGTTCCAAGGCAAAATATACTAAACCAATTAAAGAGGAACCTACAACTAGAGCTGAAAGGATGAAGTATGACTTCAAGGGTACAAATCCAAAATCTAAGATCATTTCAACATGGGAAAAGTTGGAGATACTAATATGGGCCATGTTGACTATGAGGATTTCAAACAAAGAATGTACCGCAATGCACCTACTCCTCTAGAACAAATATTGGTACATACAGGGTTAGCACAAGTTGTTGGATTCCCACCTTCTGTTCAATGTTTGAAGTTGATTATGGAGTGTGCAAAGCATTATGATTCAAAAAAGAGGGTGATTATTGGTCCTCGAGGAAGAGTATTGATGCTAAATCTGACTAAAGATTCAATAGTTGAGGCTTTCAATATTGGGTCACATCAAAAGTTAGTGAAGATGCAATTAAAGGTTGCACAATAATTCTATGACTTTGATCTAGTTGAGGCATTGGAGATTATGAATAGCTCATGGATTGAGAAGCCAAATTCACACTATTCCAAGTTGCCCAAATAATTGCATAGAAGTGACTTCAAATTGGAATACAATGACATGATTACTCTCCTTAGTATAGTGGTAGGATTAGTTAAATATTTTTATCTTTGAAGAGTGGATGTTATATTGCATCTCCCAAATTAAGAAAGGGATTCACTATCACTAGGCAAGTGCTATTAGTGATAATTTGTTTTTGCAAATGAGAACAGTGCAAGACACTAAAACATGTACTATGACTTCATATGTTGTATATATGTTGGCTAGGTCTTTCAAGTACAAGGGTTCATCTGTAAAGGAAAAATTGGTCAAGATAGAGTCTATGATGTTTACCCTAAGCTACACTTCAATAATTCCAATTTCAGGAAGGTCAATGATGCTTTCACTATGTACATAACCAGGACTCTATAAGATGATCTTCATGTAAGAATTTCAGCAGAAGCAATGGATCTCATCAAGAAATATGGTTTTTGGTTTATTCAGTTTCTGAAATTCACTTATATTAGAGTGCATGGATCTCCAAAGGTTCCATACAGGCTTTGCAAATATCCTTCAAACAAGCTCATATTACTAGAGTTGACAAGATAGTTGGTTGCATTTGATGCTATTTTGAAGGAGATGCATAAAATTGGGGTTGGTGTTGATTTCCCTTTGAGGATTGGCAGTTTGGAAGCATGTCCTTGTATACAAAGTGCACATCATTCAAAGATAGAGATGGCTCATCTACACTTATATTCTCATTCAGATAGAGGTAGTTTTGATCCCTACGGAGTAGCATAGAAGATGGCCAACAAGGTATATAGACACAAAGATCATCTTGAAGATTATTGGGAAAACTGTAGAGATGAGTTTGAATAAATAAAGAGAAGATATTCAAGAATTTATTTGAAATTGATAAGAATCCATAGAGTGGAAAATGTGCTAGATCAAGTTGATGATGAAGAAGACCCTATTCAGTATCATGATTATATGCAATTTTATGATAAGCCACTCCCTACTATCAATTTTTCATAGGATGAGGTAGTTGACTTGGATAAAATTACTACTCATGTGTTGAGATATTCCAAGCAGTGGGTCAAACACAATGTTTTGCAGCTGGAAGAAACAAGAACCAAGTTTACATTTTACTTATTGGGAGACTTGGAATCCCATTCAGTAGAAGAAACTGAAAATACTGCAGATGACACTACAATTCCTCAAGAGGAGGAGAATACAGAAGAAGTACTTATTGTAATAAAAAAAAAAACTAGAAGTCAAACCAAAGATAAAGAGCCTAAGATGCAACCAGTTTCCAAAAGAAAAAAACCAACAAAGGAGATTGTTGAAGGTGGGGATGTAGAATTTTATCCTTCCAAGAAAAGAAGGATTATCATTGAAGGACAAAAGATATCAAAGTATGAGAAAACCAAAGCTAGTGAAGCAGATACAAATTAGGCCAAGGTAATTAAAGGAAAGAGTTTTGGAGAAAGAACACAAGTGTATACCAGAAAAAACTCTCCAAGGAAAAATATTTCTCTTCTAGGTGTAGAAAATGTTGAAAAGGTAATTGAAGAACCTGAGGTGAGTATTAGTGAGTTACCTATTGAAAAAGTTGAGAATACTGAGAGAGAAATTACAAGAAATAATACTCCTCCCAAATCTCCTTCACAAAATGTCCAAACTAATAAAGAGGAGGTAGAGGTTGCAGATGATGATCCTAAACAACAATAAGAATATTATGATGAAGAGTTGGAAACCCCAAAGAATGGAGAGTGTAAGCGTGGATAAGGTATAAAGCACAAAACACACTTCTTAATATGACATTATATCAAAGACAAAGCTGAATGAATCAAATCAAAGCAATAATCAATTGAAAGCATCATATTGTTCTCTATCTCCAAAGATTTATTAAACCACTATTGCTCTCAGATCGTGAGTGCACTATGATTGTTAAAATGACAATTCAAAGAATGAGATGGATGCTAATGCAATGATATAGAGCTTAATGTGATAATACTAGATGATAAATAAACTAAACTAGCATGAATTGACATGGAAACAAATAAATGCAGCTACAGGAGGCAGCCATGATATGAAAACTTGATTGTTGGATGCTTGATGCTTGAATGTTTGAATGCTTGATGCTTGAATTTTTGCAGAGTAAGAGTGCATAAGTTAGATTATCTGGATCCTTTTCTTGGTTCAATGAGGCTATATTTATAGATTTCCTGGTTGTAGAAATGCACAGGGAAGGAACTGAGAGGCTCGGATTCAATTTGGAGGATTGAATGATGAAAGATGGAGGAGATTGAGAGAATTTTGGTGATTGTCTCTACCCATGAAAACACCAGGAAAGAGAAGATGAAAGATTGATGGAGGAGGATTGAGAGAAGATTTTGGAATTCGTCTCCAATTTGTCTCCAAAACTTCCCATGAAGTTTCAAAGCATTAATTGTGGCATATTTTAGACATAAATTAGACATAGGATATCTAATTCATTTTTAAGGAAATGTAGATGGAATATTCTTTATGCTTTTATTCAAATATTTTGATTTATTTAAATTAGCAAAAGAGGGATAAATAATTTAATAAAACGAACTATAGAAGTTGTTTATTAAATTAAATAGAAGAATACGACAATTAATCAATAAAGTGTTTTAATCTCTATTTAATTAATTTAAGATTGATGTGATAGAATAAAATAGGGATTTTGATAATTAAATCAAACAAAATATTTAATTTTGTTTATTTAATTAAGATGAATTTAAACATGAACTATATAAATAAATATTTCTATTTATTCCATAGTAGAGGAAATTAGAATAATTAATCAAATAATTTGTATTTAATTAATCAGATGCTCCAGACCAATTTTAGGTGTATACATTTTTCCCCTCTTCGAAGTGATGTGTTTACGCGTTGCTTCGAAGAAAATTTTGTTGCTACTGCCAGGATCGATGATAAAATAAAAATAAAAATCATCTGCCCTAGACATGCCCCAGACATTTATTTTTAGATGATTGTCGATAATATGCCCCCTCAAGAGATAAATTAATGATTTGATGATTTTTAGATTTTTTTGAAATTTTACGATTTTCTGATGATTTGATGAAGATACGATGATGAAATAATTTATCTCCTGACAAATGATGAAGAAATATAGCTTGCAAATGAATTTCATTTAATTTCATGGATAAAATTAATCAAAACATGAGAAAACCCCTCAAAAATCCCTTTTCAAAAGTTATATATAGTCCAAAAGGTCATTTTCAAAGTCATTTACACTTTTGAGTTTGAAAATCCTTTGATAGAGACATTTCAGCCAGCTGGAGCAGGATGCCAATTCCTTACCACACTCACCGTTTCGAGCACATTCGACGTCACCTACGGCCGACCGCATATGGACCTCCGGTATGTACCCCTTATCCTCCTCGTTTTTCATGAAATTCTATTTTTTATGTATTTTATAGTTGTAGACGTTTTTTCTTTGTTTTAGCGCTTTCAAGCCGCGCTGTAGCACTTTCACTCCGGTGTAGTGCTTTCAGTAGGTAGATTAGAGCTTTGAGATTTAGCACTTGCAATAAATTCTCTAGCACTTCCATAGGATAATATAGCGCTTTCGATGATATAGTGCTTAGGTAGTGAATTTTAGCGCTATGATGCCAGATTTTAGCGCTTAGAGAGTTCTAGCGCTTTGATTTGGTTGATTAGCGCTTTTGGTAAAGCGGCGCTTTGACAGACTGTTTTAGCGTTTTGATGCGATAAAATAGTGCCTAGAGTAGAATAGCGCTTTGGATGCCTGTTATAGCGCATTGGAGTGCTGAAGTAGCGCTTTCGAGATTCAGCGCTTTGGGTGCCTAATTTAGCGCTTTTGATTGATAAACTAGCGATTTTGGGATTTAGCACTTCGGGTGTTTGATTTAGCACTTTCATGTCAGAATTGAAGATTTTGACTTAGGTAACCTTGATTTCGTCAATTTTGATCATGTCCATTCTTTGGATTGGTATTATTGATAATCCAAATTCCTGATGTTGGAGTTTGATGATTTAAATAAGACTAAATTCTCATGATAGGCGAGAAGATATCCTATTTGTGATGATCCTCATGATAGGCGAGGAAATGATTCAATATCTGATAAATCTCATGATAGGCGAGATTAGATAATGTTTGATGAACCTCATGACAGGTGAGGTTTGTTGATGTTCCCCCATGAATTTTGATCAAAAATTCATACCAAATTTTTGGAATAGACTTGATAGTAGAATGACTTTTGATTTCTTGACATAGTTCACTGATTGTGGATTTTTTTATTATGATGATAGGAGGATTTGGGTACTCTCCAGATGCGAGAGAGGTTTCCTTGGACCACAGACTTGATATCTCGTCTGACACCAGATGAGCTTCAGATTATAGACCGATGCGGCTTGACTAGTTTGCTTGACATGCCCTAGATTAGGATTAATTGGGGTATGTTGACTGCTTTGGTTGAGAGGTGGCATAGTGACCACAACACCTTTCATCTACCCACTAGCGAGTTGACGGTCACACCCAAGGATGTGTGGCAGATTCTGCGCATTCCATTCATGGTGGAGATTGTAGTGTATGATTCCCATGGGATTGGCAGTAAAGACTCTCTTCGCAGAGTATTCCAGGATCAGGATATTGAGGGTCTAAGCCTCCGATGGAGGAGGATCATTGATTCATATGCGACACTACCAATAGTGCTTGCTGGATTTATTGGAGGTTTCCTTTGCCCTGATCGCAGGTCAAAGGGATTCCTCATGGGTTGGGCCAGGACCTTAGAGAGCATGATGGTACATGGTACTAGATATGTGTGGGGGATGTGCATGCTAGCACATTTTTATCATGATCTTCACTCAGTTGTGTACCTAGGGGCACGTAGCTTATCATCAAGGATGACCCTGTTACAGGTGTGGGCATGGGAGCATTTCTTTATTGCTCAACCATTTCCATTGGCAGATAGACCAACAAGTAGACCCTATGTGTTCAGATACAGAGGTTGGCTTACCCAGGCTCGGATGGGTAAGTTAGAGCACTGGAGGCGGGTTTTTGATGACACAGAGACTGTTACCTGGCATCCATACTTAGAAAGTGAGTAGTGGGATGAGGATGATGCAGTGTTGGGATACCTTTGTGATTCTATGTATCTGATCAATCGGACACCTTTTGTGATAGAGAGATTCTTGTTGCGTCAAGTATACAGATAGTATGGCATCGTGCAGTGTATGCCATAAAGGGTAGCTCACTATGCTAGGCGGCGATGTGATATTCCTGATTAGGGGCCCTGTTTGTCTTATGATGCTTTAGTGGAGGGATACAGGGCACTGCAGCCATCACCCTAGGATATGCGGAGAGACATTGCAAAGGCACCAGTTACAAAAAAGTATGTTGCATTCCTAGCCTTGGTTTCACATCCTTGCATTACTATTCCAGATGAGCCAACACCATTACCAATAGAGGAGGAGGTGGCAGAGGGTTCCACAGAGAGTGAGGGTGGTACTCCATCAGGTAGTAGCACAGAGAGGGGTGATGATGACAACAGAAATGATGAGAGTGATGGTGGCAGTGGAGGGGACAGAGGGGTAGGGCCAGTCAGCAGTGGTCCATCATCCAGTAGGCCTCACAAGAGGCAAACAATGACACTACCACCTATAGACAATCAGAGACAGATTGTAGGTCTCCAGACATAGGTCCAGACATTACAAGGACAGTTGGTATAGGCCCAAGATTTTCTCATTCATACCCAAACTCAGATGCAGGCCCAGACTCAGGCTCATGCTCAGGCTTTAGCGTAGGTTCAGGGACAGTTGGCAGCTGTACAGACATAGGTGGCCCCTTTGACAGCCAAGCGAGACAGTGCTCGAAATATTTTTGAGAGGGCACAGGAGACAACGGAGACCCTCCAGAGAGTGGTTGATGGTACCTCAGTGGGATACTACATGAGAGAGGTTTTGCAGGCTGGCCGAGAGGCTGAATTTTATAGAGGTCGATATCATGATGCAATGCCTGCTGATCGCAGAGTCAGTTATGCCCCGTCAAGATCTGGGCGGACGCATACATGGACAATGAGTGAGGAGGTGATGTAGCCTCCTCATAGAGATCCTAGAGATCCTGGTTCTTCTGGGGGTGGTGGTGGTACTGGTCCCGTTGGGCCTACACAGTCTAGCAGTAGCAGATCATAGATGTCATTGAGATTTGTCTTTTTGAGACATGATGTATATTACGATGTACCTTATTTTTGATGATGTATCTTTATGCTTAGACTTCATTGTATACTTGACACTGATGATATATATATATGAGATGCAGTTGATGTGATTTTATGATGGTTTATGATTTCTATGTGATAGATGCATTTATTATGTTGATTTATGCAATATGTGATGATTTTATTTCAAATGTGATGATGTAATGCTTTTATTTCATGTAATGATTCAATGATAAATGTATTTGTAGAATATATGATATATGGATGTATAATGTGATGTAAATGTATGGATGGATGGATAAATCTTATTTATTTTTAAATGTGATGATAAAAATGATGATCTTATGATGAATGATAAATGATGTATGCATATGATGTTGATGGATGATAAAATGATGAAACTAAATGATGAGATGATGACTCTTACATGTTTTTGATGATTTTTGAATTTATGTCAAGTATACTCAGTCTTATTTGTAGATTAGATAATCATTGATTGGAACCCTTTATGCAACAAATACTCTGCAGATAATGAATATGATGAATGCAATCTAATTCTTAACATGCAACTATATGCAAAATGATTGTCATTTTAACAGTACCTTTGTGCTTTTTGTCATCATAGAGCTTTAATTGGATGTTGAAAGTGAATAAAAGTGTCAATGGTATGTGTTAGACCAATGATGACCTGAGTACTTATTTCATGATTTTTGATATTGCAAGCTAACACAAGCATCTAGGTATGATTTAACCGAGATGACCTGAGCATTCATTGTGTAAATAGGCAATGATTAATCATTTCAATCTGTGAATTCTGAATGTCATCGGTGATACATTTGCATAGCACATCCCCTCACAATTCATACATTTATATGATTAACTTATAGACAACAGTTAATAAAAACATCATTATTCTTCCTTGTTTCTCTAGTTCTATACATCATTGAGTTACTCCAAAGAAATGATAATCAAAAATACAATTTTTCCATTGTTTACTTAGAGTGTTTCATTCATTATTCATATTTTAGATCATCCATCCTGATTTTGTGATGTTTTTTTTTTTATTTTTGAGATTTTTGACCAGAGACCTAACCTACTAACCTATCCTAGGGGTCTCGGGGGCTGATCAAAGATTAGCCTTTCCTACGTTACACACGTAGAGACCACGTAGTTCGACTGACACAAACCTATGTTTTTGGATTTTTCTTTTTTAGACTTAACTTTTTGACATGTTTTTGGATTTCTGAAAATGATATGGATGGTTGATTCCTTTCTAACGATGATTGATGTCGTGCTTTGATCTTTGTTTTTGTTCTTCTGCTATACTGTTGTTCGCCCTTTGATGAAATTGATGTTTTTTTTTTCCCTAGTGATATCCTGATGTTGCCCCCAAGCTTTGGAGTGAGATTTGACTATTTGAAAATGATTTTGATATGGATGCAAAGATGGCAAGACTACTGACATGATATGAAATGGTACTGACTGCCAGACTAAATGATCTTGAAATATATCAAAATAGATGGGAAAGTTGATCTTAGAATCACATACGATGCTTGTTTCTAGGTTTTCACCATATGTTTTGATTACACTCTTTGTATTGTGTATTTTTCTCATTTTTCTCTTTTTTAATTGCTTTTTGTAATTTCTTTTTTTTTGTATTTTTGTGTTGCCAAGATGCCTGTTTGCTAGGTTTTCATCAAGGAAACCATTTTCAGAAGTTTGACCCGTGCACTAGGAGATTCAAGCATAGAATTTTCTGAGATGGATACTGTTGATAGGTTCATCAAAAAAATCCCCTTCCGATGTTGATAGCTGATATGCTCCTTATCCATGCACTGATATGATGACAAAAGCACCAAGCCAGTTAGGCTCAAATTTCCCTTTCTTCTCCCTATCCTGCTGATTCCTAGGGTTTTCCTTTAGTACCAAGTCACCAAATTGAAATACCCTCGGTTTTACCCTATGGTTGTAACTACTTGACATCCTCTGTTGATAAGCCATTAGATGATTAACAGCTTGTTGATGACACTCATCCAACAACTCCAGTTCCTGCAGTCTAGATACCCTATAGTCTTCATCTGAAATGATTCCTCTAACTGATACACGAAGGGATGGAATTTCAACTTCAATGGGCAATATGGCTTCTGACCCATATACCAAGGCATATGGTGTAGCTCTCGTTGGTGTTCTGATACTTGTTCTGTAGGCCCATAATGCAGGATTGAGTTGAACATGTCAATCACGTCCAACATTGTTAACCATTTTTTTGAGAATTTTGAGTATTGTTTTGTTCGAGGCCTCTGCTTGGCCATTCCCTTGAGGATAGTATGGTGTTGAAAAATGATGTTGGATATGAAACTTATCACATAGCTCCTGGACATCTTATTTCTTGAAAGGTCGTCCATTATCAGTGATAATGGATTGAGGGATTCCATACTGACATATTATGTAATTCAAGATAAAAGAGGAGATCTGCTTCCCAGTGATGGTTGTAAGATGTACTGCTTCTATCCATTTTGTGAAATATCTTGTAGCTGTTATGATGAACTTGTGTCCATTGGATGAAGATGGATTTATTTTTCCTACCAAATCGGGGCCCCATTGACAAAAAGGCCATGTCAATGTGAAGGGATGTAGTTCTTGTGCTGGTGCATGAATCAAATTGCTGTGAATCTAACACTTTTGACATTTCTTAACAAATTGATAGGATTCTTTTTCCATGCATGGCCAATAATATCCCAAACAAAGGAGTTTCTTAGCTAGAGTTATCCCACTCGAATGAATGCCACAAATACCCCCGTGAGCCTCGTGTAGGGTTGTTTCAGATTCGTTGTGTTCTAGACATCAAATTAAAGTACCATCAAGACCTCGACAATAAAGTATGTCGATGATTAAAGTATGTCAGGAAGATTGGCAGATAAAGTTTCGTTTTTGGTTCCTGGATAGATCAGGAGGAAGGATATCGTCTTTCAGGTAAGCATAGGTCTTTTCATAGATGGAGGTTTCAGTGGTTTCTAGATGGCAGATGGTAGCAGATTCTAATTTATAATGGGAAGGACATGATACTTGTTCTACCATAAACTCATAACAAACACGCTTCTCAGGCAATTGTAGTAATGAAGCAGTTATAGCCATAGCGTCTGCAGCTTTGTTCTCCACCCTTGGAATTTGATCAAACTTGATACTGACAAAGGACTATTTCAAATCATCTATTTGTTGCTTGTAGGGCATCAAATTTTCATCTTTTGTTTAATACTCATCATTTACTTGATAAATGACTAGTTGAGAATCCCCATATACCTGTAAGTCTGTGATTTTCCATTGAATTGCTACTTTGACCCCAATGATTAATGCTTCATATTCTGCCACATTATTTGTACACTGAAACATTAATCTATATGATTTTGGAATGGTGTGTCCTTGTGGAGAGATGAACAAAATCCCTACTCCTGATCCTCGCTATGTGTATGATCCATCAAAATATAATACCCATTGTTGTGGCATCACTGTCAGAATGTCTATATCTAGAAATTCCATTGTCATTGGTCGATCATCTGGTAAAGGAGCCTCTGCTAATTGTTCAACAATTGCCTGACCCTTGATTCCCTTTCTCTCTACATATTGAATTTCAAATTCACTTAATAGCATGACCCACTTTGCCAGTCTACCTGTTAAGGTAGCTTTACTGAGTAGATATTTTAAAGGATCGATTTTTGCTATTAGCTTGATTGTATGAGTTAGCATATAGTGTCTCATTTGTTGAGTAGCAAACACTACTGTCAGGAAATATTTCTCTATGAAAGTGTAATTTATTTCATACCCATTTAATGTCTGACTGATATAGTAGATGGCATGTTCTTTTCCTTCATAATCCTCTTGCGCTAATAGTGCCCCCAAAGAGATAGCTATTGTGGCAATATATAATATGAGAGGCCTTCCTTCTATTGGTGGCATGAGAATGGGTGATGACATTAGATACTGTTTGATTTGATTGAATATTGTTTCACACCCCTCATCCCACTTGAAAACTATATTCTTATGCAATAGATGATTAAAAGGATGACTTTTGTCCACCAGCTGGGAGATAAATCTTATGATCTATTGGAGCCTTCCCTATAGTGATCTAAGTTGACTGATATTCTTAGGAGGTGGCATCTCCATAATTGCTTTGACTTTCACTGGATCCACTTCAATGCCTTTTTTTGAGACAATGTACCCTAATAGTTTTGCTAATGTGACCCCAAAGACACACTTCTTGGGGTTTAACCTGACATTGAATTTCTCCATCCGTGTGAAGATTTTGTCTAGGATATGCAGATGTCCTTCCCTCGTACCAAATTTTTCCAAGATTTCATCCACGTAATCCTCCATGAAAGTGTGCATCATATCATGGAATATTGTTGTCATTGCTCTTTGATAAGTGGCCCCTACATTTTTCAGACCAAATGGCATGACGTTCCAGTAGAAGGTTCCCCATGGACATGTAAAAGTCATCTTTTCCTGATCTTCTAGAGCTATTTTTATTTGATTGTACCCAGAGAAACCATCCATGATTGACAACATGGTATGCCCTGTCGTCAAGTCCACAATGATGTCAATGTTTGGTAATGGAAAATCATCCTTCAGGCATGCCTTATTTAGGTCCCTAAAATCTATACATATCCTGATGCTATTGTCCGGCTTTGAAATAGGTACAATGTTTGATATCCACTCGACATAGTCTATAGACCTTATGAATCCAGCATCCAATCATTTCTTTAGCTCTGTCTTTACCATCAATGCGATATGGGGATGCATTTTTCTTAATTTTTGCTTGACAAGCTTGATTCCCGTGGGCAAAGACAAGTGATGCATGAGCAGATTTGCGTCTAAGCCTGGCATATCGAAATATGACCAAGTAAAGTTGATGCTTCTTTCTTTAAAGAATTTGATGAATTCTGGTCTTTCTTGATCTGTCATGGGTTCCACCAGATGTACGATTCTTGTCTTTTCTTTAGTGCCAAAATTCACAGACTATGTTGGTTCCACCAAGACTAATGATCACTCATGATAATTTTCTGGAAGAGTGTCAAATCTTCCATCCTTTAGTGCCTCAGAAAGGTTTTCACCGTTAGATGCGTTCTTTATTTTTTCTTTTTCCAGATCTAATGCTGCCATAGAATGGTTTTCACCATTAGATCTATTTTCCTTGTGTTCATTTTTGCAACTGGAAGATTTGACACCCTCTTGCTGATTCATTTTGTTATGAGTATTACAAATAGAACTTGTACCATGTTCACTATGACATAGGAAATTTATGATGGCATCATCATCTGTAAATATTGGTATAGTCAAAGGTTCGATAGGTTCCCAATCAATGAGTTCAAGATGGATTAATGGCATGAGGTCATCGGATTCATTTGGGTTGATGGATGTAAGGGTTTGAACACCCATTTCATCATAGTTGTTTATGGTAACGTCGAGGTCAATGATGGCACTTTCTTCAAGATCATCTAGCTCACTCGAGGTCTATTTGTCCCCACTTGAATCATCGATATTTAGTGACACTGCCACGATTGGTCTAGACCCAGAGCCTTGGCCCTCCTCACGTGTAGGTGTATATTGTTGGATGACATCAATATGAATATCTATGAAAGATACATCGAAACATGAATCCCATTCATATTCATTTGAATATGTCTCAGAGCTATTTCTAAGTTGAATTCTTTCTAGAACCTTCTTTTCTAGTTCTTGTTTTTCTTCATTAGAGTACCCTAGTCTCGGTTTCTCCTTTGAGTGGAGAGTGAGGGGTGTAATAGGATCTATGATTCCATCCTTCCTTAATCTAACAGGTCCTTGTCCTTCATACCTCATTTTTCTAAAATAGCTTTTCCTTTTCCATATTTATCAGTGTTAATATTAACATTTTTTATACTGGTATCTGATGTAGAGGGTTCCTCATCTTTGTATAGCCAATCTAGGATCGCTTTGTTGTCTGATTCATCCTCTATTGTGCCTTTTTTGACAAATCTTTCGTCAAGAGCTGTGACTAGTAATGATGTTTGAGATTTGATCATAGATGGTTGGCCATATGTCTTAGGAGATGGCATTAACTATGATAGGTTAAGCGATTGCTCCATAGAATATGTTCCCATTCCCTTGTCCGTCAGTTGGATTTGCTCTTGGAACTTTTTTCATAAAGAAGTTTGCTGATCCGGATTATCTATTGATTGAGTTTCAACAGGACTTGTCTCTTTTTCTTTACCCTTCTTCTCTACCCACTTGGTGATGATACTTGGACGTTGTTTTTCTTTGGATGATTTTGAACATGATGCTTCCCTGTTGTGTGGTACAAAGGTATCTTGAGAGATCCTAATGGTGTCACAATGTTGAGTATGATTGTAATTAGCAGATATAGTCACCTCTCGTCCATTTATTGGGAACTTCAAACATTGATGATATGTCGAAGGTACAACCTACATTTCATGGATCCATGGTCTTCTTAAGAGAATGTTGTATGTTAACTCATTTTCCAACACTTGGCATGCTATATGTTTGATAGTCATTTTTCTTCGAGAATCAATAGCATCATCTGAATACCCTAGTGCACATATTAACTTGAGAGTGCAAATGTTCAGACCAGCTACCCCATCTATTAAAACTCTCTTGACGTGATGATTGTGGATTAAGACTTCAATATGGAGTGCAGTATTATGGGGATGGTTTAGCGAGATATCATCCTGCTCAAAGAATGATAAACAATGTGGGGTAGTCAAATGTCCCACCATAGCTTGAAACTGACAAACATCTAGATTCTTTGGTACCATAGTGGCAACTAAAGCTTGTTCTAGAACCTCCTTATGTGATGGTGATATTTTAAGGAGTTCTAGTATCGATATCTGTGCAGGAATATTTTGCAGTTGATCGACAATGTTATAATGAGATGGAGGTGGAACTGCATGTGTAGACCCAACTTCCTTTAACATGACCTTGTCTTGCCCCCTATTCATTACATTTGTTGGTTGATGTTCTTGACGGTCTCTGATTTTTAAGACATTGATTTGATTATCAAAGTTTTGTATGCTGGGAAGCAAGTCCAAAGGGGTAGTGTTGTTGATTTTGGGTTCGTCAATGTTGTGACTAACTGTATGATCACTCTCTATTCCAGATAGAGAAAGGATTGTTGTGTCAAAGAAATGGTTGACATTCTTCCCTTTGTTGTTTGAAGATGATGGTGCTCCTTTTTCATAGTTTGGAAAAGGGTCCTTGAAGGCCGAATGATCGTTATTGTTTTGGGGTGTTTCCACATATGCTTTATTGTTGTCAATTAAATATTGTATTGTGTGCTTCAACTCCATACAATCATTGGTTTTGTGGTCTTTGTTATTATGGAAGTTGCAGTAATCAACATCATT
Source organism: Sequoiadendron giganteum (assembly GCA_007115665.2). NCBI lineage: Eukaryota > Viridiplantae > Streptophyta > Pinopsida > Cupressales > Cupressaceae > Sequoiadendron > Sequoiadendron giganteum. The sequence goes on along the minus strand of CM021105.1, from coordinate 336,436,810 downwards.
CCACCATGGTGGTTTGACCTTTGGATCCCAGAATCGAGCTTCTCGTGCAGTGATAAGGCCACTGGTGACTAATTCTTTCATTGTTGATTCTATCATTTGGCCTAAAGGTGTGAACCTACGCTGATTTAATGGTTTCTGACATGACTATGTTTTTATGATCTCATTGCTTTGTATGACATTTAACTTGACAATTTGATCATTGTTTTGATTCTTTGATGTAGATGCTATAAAGTTCAAAACTGGTTTGACATTTTGGGAATCACTGGTTGTTTCATTGGTAGATGTGTTTCGATTCTTTTGCCAAAATTTTGGCTTATCACTGCTTGAGTATTGGTTGGAGGAGTTATTTGTGTTATTCATTTTATCGTTGAAATGTTTAATAACTCCTCTTTTGACTAATGCCTCCTCGATTTTAAGACTATTTTCTATTACTTTTTCGAATGTGGGAGGACATTGCAATTCAAGCCTATAACTCATTTCCTCCATCAAGTTGTCAATGAACAACTCCATCTTTTCTTCCTCAAGAATGGATCGAGGATATCTAGCGAACAATCGGAGCCATCTTTGTAGAAAAGACAAGAACGTTTCCCCTTTGTTTTGCTTTAGGTTATAAAGATCCTTTATTGTAACATCATGTTGGATGTTAAAGGAGTACTGGGAAATGAACCTATTGACTAATTCCTCAAAATTTATGATACCTGGTTGTAGTTTTGAAAACCACTCCATACATGATCCTCCCAAGCTCCTTGGGAATAATCTCATTAAGTAAGTTTCCTCTTGGGAAAAATCGAGACTCATTGTTTTGAATTCCCTAATATGATCTATCGGATCCGTTCTTCCATTGTACTTGTCATACTTTGGGATCTCACAGTTTCTAGGAGAAGGTATCAAACCAACCATTGCGTTGAAAGGATAAGGAAAAATGTCCCGTATCGCATATCTTTTGATACTCCCTTTCGTCATATCATGTATCTGTTGTGGTAATAGTTGCATTTGAGATGTCAAAGCGGCAACTGGATCTATTGTTTGTGTAGGTTGCAATATTTCAGTCTCACTTGTTCGAGGTGCTTCCTTCAGATTATTCACGTCGAAGTCCTTGGGAAGTTTGGCACTTGATTCAACCAACATCAAAATATACTTCTCCATATCTTGTTCTAAAATCTTTTCCATAAATTTATGGAACTTGGGATCTTGTTGGGTTGTTTGAATATCCTTTGGAGTTATTTCGTTCTTATCATTTTGGTTCAGATTATTCCAAGGATTCTCTTCTGCCATTGTTCAGGATGTTTCAAGTTCTTGCTCTAAGAGTCTCTGTTTTTGGGACCTAGTGAAAATTGGCATACAAATTTTTACCCTTTTTCTGAAATGTTGATCTTCTATGCTGGGAAAATGTCAATTGAACTTTTAACAAAGTCGAATAAGATGACTAATCTTATTGATAAGACTATGTTAAAAATTTGATTACTATACTTCATTTCGTGATAAAGGATGATAGTATCCTGATGATGAAACTTCAGTGTAGTAATTGATTGTATATTTGATTTTGACACTTGTGATTTGCAAGATCTTGTTTCAGTTGATAAGATTGGAAGTTTGTATAAAACTATCTGTTTTCGGTCTCTAGACAGTGATTCTAATAAAAAGAAACTTGGTTCTAATGAAAACTGTGGATAAAATGACAGACTGACTGATTGGTAGGATTTTTGAACTCTCTGTTTTGAAAGCACTAAAACAAAGGACAAAGGCGCTATTTCACAGAAGCGCTAGAACAGATTTTTGAAGTGCTGAAACAGGTGACAGAAGCACTAAAACAGTGCACGAAAGTGTTGTAGAAATTGATGGAAGCGCTATCTTGACAAAAGCGCTGAAACAGTGCCCGAAAACGCTAGAAAAGATCATGAAAGCGCTAAATATAGATTGTAAATGTTGAAATAGTGCCTAAAAGCGCTATTTCACACTAGCGCTAAAATAGTGACCCGAAGCACTTAAACAGGTTTTCAGAGCGCTAAAAACAAGACTTTTATGACTCTCTATTGTAAAATCTGATCTGGCCTTGTGGCATACTGTATCATGGATTGTGGAAGATAAGAACGATGTATGTGTTGACTACGGTTGCGATACTGAGTGAGAGCTCTTCTTTGGAAGAAGGCTCATGAATAGAGTGGTTCTACTATGTAATCTAAAGTGTGACCTCTAGCAAAATCGTGATATCTATGGATGAATGTTCTATGTTGTAAAAAGAGTTTCCGATTTTGATATAGAAAACGTTGTCTTCTCAATTTATCTCGATAACCGAAATGTTTCTTGGGCTTTGTGATTTTGATTTTTCTCTTGACAAATGTGGTTGACTTCCACTTTCATAGCATGGATTTTCTGATCTAACTTGAATTTAGTTTTTTTAGGATGATCTTTAATCTGATTTTAATGAATTTGTGAAAACACACCAAGTAATTGTGAATAATTGTTTTAACTGAATAAATCGTGTATGTTCAAGAACCATGAATGATTCTTATTGATTTTGATGGGTTGCTTTGACAATTGTACACAAATCAAATACACTCACACTTAAGGACAAATAGGTCATCATTATACTCACAACCCACATCTTGAATTGCATTGACACACACAGCCTTGTCACCCCTTAGAGGGCGCCCGTGTTTTTGTCGTTTCCAGGTGCGTACTCAGAGTTGGATTTCTCATCCTCTGAGAAAATGGTCCATGGAAATTATATGGTGAGTGTCTTGGGGGCAGATTCTTCCCTCCCCTTGCACCGTGAGTATGACAATGTATGGATACTAACTCGGCGGGATACTACTCTATGGTTCGTAGATAGGGCTTTCGTGCGGTGCGGCAATTGATAAACTCCCTCAGGAGACCTCCCAATCTTTAGAACAAAGATTTTGGGGATGGTTATCTTACTCACTACTGTCAAGTTGGACTTTCAGCAAAAACATGCATTTTTATTATAGTGGGTTGGAATCTTTGGCTTTAGGTGTTCCCACTTAGGTTGTTCCCGTAGGGTGAGTACTTTTTCCCACTACGGCAGGCCTTCTAAAGGATTTAATAAAGCATAAATAGCATGAAATAAAAGTGAATCTGGCACTTTGGTCACCCAGTTAAGGGGAGAGCATAAGCCTAATCACCACAAGCATAGCATATAATTTGTTATGTTTTAAGCCCAAAAAAAAAATTTCTAATCTATGTGAAGGTGTTGCTTCATAGAAATCATGTTCTTTTTAACTTGTACTGTAAAAATGTGATGACTATCCTAGGATTGATAAATTTTCTTTTAAGAAAACAAAAAGTGGCTACCCTAGGATTGATGTATTTTAGAAACTCAGAAGTGACTATCCTAGGATTGATAAATTTTTGAAAACCATAAATGACTATCCTAGGATTGATAAATTTTAGTCCAACTATGAAAAAATTAAAATCTGCCTGCGGTGGCATCGGATCCAAACTGTTTTTACAAAAGCACTGGAATAGTCCACCGAAGCGCTATAACTCTTACCTGATGCGCTGAAACTCGAAAGCGCCGAAACAGGACACCGAAGTGCCAAAGTTTTCCACATAAGCGCTAAATCACCGAAGTGCTAAAAATTTTGACAGATGCGCTGTAGTAACACAGAAGTGTCGAAACATAACACGGAAGCACTGTAGTTTTCCACATAAGTGCTATAGTATTTGACGAAAGCGCTAAAAGAAAACACGTCAGGAACCTGCGTGACACTTTCCAGAAAATTTGATAAAATTGGGGTTAATGCCCCACTGTGGGCACCAAATTGTAAGCGTGGATAAGGTATAAAGCACAAAACACACTTCTTAATATGACATTATATCAAATACAAAGCTGAATGAATCAAATCAAAGCAATAATCAACTGAAAGCATCATATTGTTCTCTATCTCCACAGATTTATTAAACCACTATTGCTCTCAGATCGTGAGTGCACTACGATTATTAAAATGACAATTCAAAGAACGAAATGGATGCTAATGCAATGATATAGAGCTTAATGTGATAATACTAGATGATAAAGAAACTAAACTAGCATGAATTGACATGGAAACAGATAAATGCAACTATAGGAGGTAGCCATGATATGAAAACTTGATTGTTGGATGCTTAATGCTTGAATGTTTGAATGCTTGATGCTTGAATTTCTGCAGAGTAAGAGTGCATAAGTTAGATTATCTGGATCCTTTTCTTGGTTCAATGAGGCTATATTTATAGATTTCCTGGCTGTAGAAATGCACAGGGAAGGCATTGAGAGGCTGGGATTCAATCTGGAGGATTGAATGATGAAAGATGGAGGAGATTGAGAGAATTTTGGTGATTGTCTCTACCCATGAAAACATCAGGCAAGAGAAGAGGAAAGATTGATGGAGGAGGATTGAGAGAAGAATTTGGAATTGGTCTCCAATTTGTCTCCAAAACTTCCCGTGAAGTTTCAAAGCATTAATTGTGACATATTTTAGACATAAATTAGACATAGGATATCTAATTCATTTTTAAGGAAATATAGATGGAATATTCCTTATGCTTTTATTCAAATATTTTGATTTATTTAAATTAGCAAAAGAGGGATAAATAATTTAATAAAACGAACTATAGAAGTTGTTTATTAAATTAAACAGAAGAATATGACAATTAATCAATAAAATGTTTTAATCTCTATTTAATTAATTTAAGATTGATGTGATAGAATAAAATAGGGATTTTGATAATTAAATCAAACAAAGTATTTAATTTTGTTTATTTAATTAAGATGAATTTAAACGTGAACTATATAAATAAATATTTTTATTTATTCAATAATAGAGGAAATTATAATAATTAATCAAATAATTTGTATTTAATCAATCAGATACTCCAGACCAATTTTAGGTGTATACAGAGAGCTTAGTGGTTTTGGAAAGAAACTAGAACAAATGGTTTATGAGGTTTAAACTAATAAGGAAGAAGAGAAAGAACCAAAGAAATTAGAGGAAATGCCTTCACAATCTCTTGAGAAGGAAGAAGTACTAGTATCTAATGTTGAAAAAAAAGGACAACTAGAATAAATATGATACTGATAAAGATCTAGATAATGTTGGAGCTAATCAGCCTGAAGGACAAGGAGATTCAAATGTTTCTCATGATGACACAGACATAGAACAACCAACTACTCCTAATTGGTTGAAAGAATGTTTGAAGCCCAAACTAATCATTGTAGAAGAAGAGACTCCAGATTGGAGTAAGTTTCTAGAAAATTTGGGCAAATCAAAAGAAAGAAAGAAGGAAAGGGTGGTTTCAAGGATGACAAGAGATGAATCCAATAATAGAGTTCTTCATGTTTCACACCTATGAATGACAAGCATAAGAATGAGTTCAATCCATCTGACTATAATATTAAAACCATCAACCTGGGTCCTTCAACTAAGGCACAAGAGAAAGAAGATCTTTAGGAGTTAGTGCAGGCCATTCTAAAGAGACTAGACAATGAAAATAAAGCTAAAGAAGAGTTGCAGCAACAAATGAGGGAGTTGCAAAAATACATTCAGAATTTAATAAAACCTTTGCAAACACAACCTAGTGAAAGTAGCTCATTTTTAGTGAAAGTAGCTCATTTTTAGAAGGTTTACTATCCAAGGATGCCATTAGTGAGATAGAGAAGATGCAAACATCTTTACAAGTTACTCAATAGTGGATTGGTAGTGTCTATTAGATGGGAGATGATATGATTGAAAAGGTGTTGCACACACATCAAAAAGCTTCATCCTTTCTTAAAAAGATAACTCAGCCTACATCAGAATGCTAGGTAACAAATGACACAACCATCACTGCATTCAAGAAAATAATCGAAATTCTCAAGGAGGTGTTGGTCAAGGAGAATTTTTTTATAATTGAGAGTGTAAACAAACCATTTGAATGGATTGAGGAATTTGGTTTCAAAAGAAACTTATGATGAAGGCTCTTAAGAAGGCATCCAAGATCCAAAATAAAGTGAAAGAAATATCAGATAGTTGCATTGCATTTTTAGAGATTGTTACAGGGAGAAATAAATTTAGAAAACATAATTTTAAGGTTGATTAGTTACAAAAATGGTGGCATGAAGTTTATTCTCCAACTGAAGATGGACCAGTAACAACAGATCAACTTAAGGATGCAGTTGTTTATATTTCTAATTTGGATACATATCAAGGGATTCAAGAGGATTGGGACAAGACTTTGGATAAATATGGAGAAGAAAATAAATCTATTAAATTAAGGATAAAGTTTATCCCAATTCTTGATCAAGTTGGTCTGGATAATATGCTTTCAAAGGTTAAAGAACTTTCCAGAGATGAAGAAAAGGACAAGGAGGATGACCCATCTTGACTTCATCAAACAGTGTGCATACTACATCAAGATTGATAGGGTTACAAGCTGGCTATGGTTAGCTATTTGTGCAAAAGGCCTTTCATTTAATTATAAAATAGCTTTTAAGGCCAACCTTTGTAATTTGGTATTATAAAATCAAATTAGGTGATTAAAGCTGCCAAGGCCAACCTATTTTAGCTGACCTAATTGTAAACCTAATTTAATTTATTTCTTAGGCTAGCATGTTGGGAATTTTCTATATATTGAGGCTCTCTCCCCATCTGTAAAGGGGTTTTTGTTGTTGTTGGACATGAGATACTAGAATTGCTGCAAAATTTTGGTGAACTGAATACAATTTTAAGCATTTTCTTTGTGTTCTTTCATCTATGCATGGTTCTTATGTTTTAAATCTATTATAAGTTATTTTGAGTAAGTGATTTTAAGGTTATACTTAAAGCTAGTTGCAGTTCATTCATGTTTATGATAAAATGTTTAAGGTGTAGAGGAACCTTCGGTCCATACTTTAGTAGTTTGCCTATTGTAAATTGTTGTGTAAAGTTAGCCTAGGCCTACTTTTTGTTGCAGTCAAGTTCAATTGTGGATGTTTATGCATTTCATGCTTTTCGATGAATTCTTGAATGTTTTCAATTTGAAAATCTTTAATTCCTTTGGAGATTGCACAGCTCTTGTGATATTGCAGATTTAATCTTAGTTAAGTAGGAATTGGTTTTGGAATATTGGTCCACCTTGAATGCTCTTTTATTTTCATGATTGATCTTAGGTTTTAGATTAGCAATCTTTCTAAACCCTTATCTTTTTCTATTTCTTTGAATATCATTTTTAGAAAATGAATTATAAAGCATCACTACATTGCTACATTTGTTTAATTTGAAGCTTCTAGCATTTGATTTGTAAGGCCCCTTGTGATTACTAGCAAATCGCATTTTCACTAAGTTGTTTATGCATTGTTAAGACCTGACATTATAAACCTTGGAGTTATTTATTGAGTCTTTCTCATATAAATTTACCTTTCAAGAGAGATGGGATACTTGTATTATATTTGTCTTGTTGCAGTGCTAAAAACACCATCGATAGATTGGCACTAGAAGGAGGGTTTGATTAAACAAAGTTGGAGCATTTTTTGTCATCATTGTCTCCTCAAAGGTTCTGAAGAGAGACTAGATCTACGACAAATAAAGGAGACTTGCAGGAGTTAAAATCCCCTACCAAGTCTAGGAGGACTAAGAAAGGGGAAGATTCATCATCCACCCCCATCCAACCTTCTTCTCCATCTTCTCCTTCATCCAGTTCTTCATCATCAGATTTTGAACATTCACCCACTACCATCCAACAACCTCAAGCACCAATAAACCAATTCTTACCACCTCCACCACCACCAATAGATTTTTTGGAAAATAACCCCTCACCCTTATCCTTCAAAAACTATCATGACATGCCTAAGAATCCTAAACACTTTTGTTCTAAATTCCAAGTTAATGATCCCAATCGAACAATTGAAGAACATATCAGGATTTTCCAAACTGCTCTTCGAGACAAACTGATTGGTCATGATGATGTAGCATGCAAGATTTTTCTATACTCATTGAGCACTAGTAGAATTTGGAAAATAAATGACTAGGTGACAAACTTTTAGTCACAACAAATAAAAATGACTAAATTCTACTAATTTTTTGCAACACAACTATAAATGACTAATTTGATCGTTGGGTAAAAAACACAACTAAATATTTAGTCACACAAATAAAAATGACTAAATGATTAGTCACACAAATTGGTAATTTCCCTCTTCCCCACCACTTAAAAATTTCATTACAATTAAAGCGCGTAAAACATTTCCCGCCTTTATCCTTCACAGGGAATGGTTTCTCCTCACCACTCCCAGGAGTAGAGACCAAAACCACACAAAACTAGATCCAAACACTGAAGGCAACCTGAAACTATAACCTGGAAGTCATTCACACATCACCAAAAGTTTCAATGGAAGCATATGCCATTATTTCCAAAGCGGAAAGCTCCAATGTGGCCAAAAAGGATGTTGGGGCATTTGTGAGGAAAACAAAAGAGAAAAAACTGAAACTGAAGGGATCAATTGTATGGAGAACTGGAAGAGGTTGCAGATTCAGGGCTCATGGGGTTGGTGATTGGTCTAGTCTGGTTATGGATTTGATCATTTGCACTGGGGAAAGCAAGCTTAAGAAGGTGGTGCAGGGGCACCAATCCATTTTGTGCAAACTAGGTCTTGAGTTGGTCTTAAGGTGAGTCTTAATGTTTCAATTCTTTTTTTTGGTTCAATAAGGTCATAATATACCATCTAGTGTTTATTTAGGATTCATGGGGTTTATATTGTCAATTTATTCAATTTTGTCAAAATGGTCAAATTATGTAAAGTTGCAAAATTGGAATGTTACAAAAAAGGTAAAATGTGGAAAACAAGGGTATATGCTTGTAGTTCATTGGAAAATAGTTGGAAGATGTGTGGTCATGTTTTTAATTCCTTTAAAAGTCCTTGTGAACATTGGAGGCGAGATTAGCCAATGAGAATTTTGAATTTTGAATCCTAAAATCACTATTTTCTTAGGAAATTCTATGTTTCCACTGAAATCTTGTTGTTCCAGGCTGTGGTACGAGTCCATACAGAGGGGTTTTAATTAATTGACTCTTGAATTGGTTGGAGTGTGTTAGCTTTAATTTGAATTTGATTTGATCTATTTTCATAGTGTTTCAAAAGATTTATTGGTGTTTTTTTGGAAACAAGTTTGTACCTTGTTTGAGGGTTTTGAACTCACTTAAAATGTAATCTTGGATCATTACACCCATTGTAATCACTGTGACTCGATGGAATGAGTCTAATATGGTAGGATAGGATTTTTGAATAAGATTGAGGAGTAGGGAAGGCCTTGTGGGGTTTGGGCATGATGCCCTAGTTGAGAAAAGTGCATTTTTGAGTGAAATTGTGAGGTTTTAGTGTTGAAAAGTGTCAAATCTTTGAGGGAAACAATATCTTATGATATTTTAAGTTTTTTTAGATATTAAGTGTGATTGAGGCCTTGGTTGGCCGTGGGGAATTTTGGAGTATGGTTTTTCAATAAACCCTTGCCTAGTTTGTGTAAAAAGGACGATTTCAAGGTTAGGTGCATTGGAGGCCGGTCCTTCTGATAAAATTGGTGGAATCTAAGGTTTTGTATCTTGTTGAATGTTTCCCAAGTGAGTTTTGAGATTGGGAAGAAGCCTAGAGATAGGCCCCTTTGTAAAAGTGGACCTATTTGGCACTGTAGGATAGCGGTGAAGCCTCGATTTGACAAGGTTGGTCCAAAGTCACCTAGGTTACTTTTGTGATATAGTTTGAAGGTGGATAAAGGGGGTCTAAAAAGGTGGATGGTTTGTGGGATTGTAGAGGTAATTGAAAGTTGGGTTCAAATAAGCAGGTATGCACACCTACAAGAGAAACTAGGTAAAATTATGAAGGGTTGGTGGAATAGGTCTTTGAGAGTCATGTTAGCAATCAGATATGCACCCCGTTAGAGTTGCAACATGGAAACTCTTTCTAGACATGGGTAATCTATAAGAAAAGAGAATCTCCAGAGTGAGCTGGTTCCCCATATTATGATCCTATTCTAAAGGTCTTTCTTGGGAAAAGGGATAGAGAGTAACAGAATATTAAAATCTATGATTTTTTTTAAATGATTTTCAATAACTGATGGTAAACTAATCATTATTCTAGATTTTCCTCACAAACAATTTTTAGGAAACAACGCAATCTCACAACCTCTCATGAACAATTTTACATAAATGATTTGCATGAAGATATGATTTAAAATACAACATGCAACCTGTATCCTTGAACTTCTCTGCATCAAAACTACAGTCTTAGGACATCACAAGGACTCCTTAAACAGAAATCACAAGATAACATCAAACTAAAACTGCAAATAGACACACAAAATGATAAGTAGGAATGTTGTTTTTTATTCAACTGTAGGAGTATGCCAAAAAATCTCAACTGAGTAAAAAATAGTTTTACAAGCTCAAAAATGTGTAAGAGCAAGAAAACAAAATTGAACTAGAAAACCCTAAGTTTTCTTCAAATATATATCCCTCAAACCCTAATCTGAGCTCAAGGAAAAAGCTCCAGGAAAAGGTCCCAAAAACTGTTCAACAAGTCAACACAAAAGTGGAAAGTCTCACTTTTTGCATACACAAACTGTCAGGCTTCTAAAAATAGGAAAAAATTGTTTTTAAAGCAAGAAAACACCTTATCTCTCCAACTGGAAACTCAATTCCAACCAAGAAGAAAATTCAATGCTCAACTGCTAAAAATAGCAAGAACAAAACAATTTATAAATTATTGCTTTGCTTCTGCTTTACAACATGCAATTTTTCCAATTATTCTCTTTTTGCAATTAAAGATTTCAAATTTTTTTGCAAACAATAGCTTATATCTCCCTTTACAAAGTTTTATTTTCCTTATAAAAAAAATCATAAAAATAACATACTCCTTATTACATGTTTAATTGTTTTCTCTAAAAACAATTAAAAATAAAATAAAACCTAGGTCTTAAATCTTAATCCTAAGGCATATCACAATTATCGGTTTCTAAAAACAAATGCCTTAAGATATAAATAAGACCCTAAAATTATTAACAACCAAGGCTTATGAACTCTTGAGAAATCTCCACAAGGCTCGACCTAGGCATATGATACCATGGTGACATAAAATATTAAACTTAAGACTCAATTTCAAAATGCAACAAAATATCCTAAGTTCGAATTTCTCCACTCCATGGAAAATTCATTAACCTAAACTCGAACTAGGTCAAGATGAAAAAACAAGAAGAAACCCTAAAAAAACATTTCATTTGCATCTTTCAACTTGGAGACTTTGGCTCTGCCTGAGAAAGAAGGCGCTGCCATGCATGAGCTCGATTTGCACCTTGGAAAGGCTTTGATAGCTTCAGACTTCTCCTCCATTCTGGTCGACCCCTCTCTCCAACTCATGGTAAGCTACTTCTCATGGTATTCGTGGCTTCTTCACTATTCTTTGGAAGCAATACAAGATCATAAGATCGCGGCCAGTATGCTTATGTATGACTTTCTTTTCTTACTTCATTGTGCCTTCATTCTTATGCTCCATCTGGCTGCCATGCATGAGCTTAAGTCTGAGCAACCTCCTTGTAGTCCAACTTCAAGATTTTAGACAAAATGATGGAGCTATTTGTTATGGAAATTTATGTGCATTATCCCCATGACAAGTCGCGGCTATTACATTATTTGATTAATGATTTTCTATGAACAAACTCGCATTCCATGCATTCTTTGCTTTGATTCTAAGATTTAGATGGCAAACTTAAAATGGGTTTTTTGTCCTTCTAAGAGTTGATAATTTTTTATGAGTAAAACTCCTCCTCTAGGTTGTGGCTTCTTTATGTCCAACCTAGGTACTTTGATTGCACTTTGCATTTGAAAAAGCATTAAAAGAAACCCCAAACACACTTTCCTGAAAGTAATTATACTTACAGCCGAAACCCCATGTGGGTGACCTAGAAATGATGAGAAAATTGTATGATGAACAGTCTGAAAGTGGGTATTTGATATGAAAGAAATATGTTCTAAATGATAATAATGTGTATTTTGGGTCTCTCCAAGATTCGAGATCGACCCCCCTTCATTGTGTTTCAGTTTTATTCTGAATTCTACAAAACCCCATACATGGGTAAACTGTATCTTGAAAGAACTTGATTATCTTTTGATTTTTTGCTGAAAACCCCATGTGGGTACTTCCTTATATGAAGAACATCTGTATTTAGTATTCCTGTGTTTAGCTCAAAACCCCAAAATGGGTATTTGTCAATTATAAAGAAAATGTATTTATGAACCAAAATCCTCATAAGGGCTTCCTGCAATTCAAACCTACTACATTTTGTTTGGAGATCCCTTCATGGAATTTGATTAACAACACTTAAGAGATAAAACACATCCGGGTACTTAAAATTCATGTGCACACTCCATTTTTGCTCTAGCTACTTCCTTTCATTTTCTGAAACAGTAACTATGTGAACTTGCTCCATTTACCTTCCGTATCATGTACTTGTTTTCTTTATCGATCAGTATTCAATTGATGAGGCATATGTATGCTTGTTCACTGTCATTGTTAAGAGATAGAACACTGTTGTTCCAAAACAAAAAATATGATAGCAGTTCAATTTTTTAAACACATAATAGATTGATAATTCAACTAAAATAGTGTTCAAAGTATCATTTGTTTGCAACTTTCATTTCAATACGTTGATTTGACTGTAATAAATGTATGGTAGTTTGATTACTCCTTTAAGTTGTAAAGCTCAGAAGAGCAAGGTGGTTGTATTTTTCTCTCTTAGCCCTCTTGTAACATATAAGGGTATCATGTCGGGCTCTACCCTTGTTGGAGCCCATTTTTTCCCACATGCTCGGTCTTCAAAAGATACACAGCTACATGGCTTTTCCTATACCTGCACAAGGAAACAAATAGTGTTAGCACAAAAAAAAACAAAGAATGATGATTTTCTCTCTCTTTTTCAGTTCATGCTTTTGCTCTCTCCTTTAGTTTTTTCTCTGCACTATAAGGATTGAAATATATCTCTTTTAGTACGACATGTAGTATTATTCATATCTCGAGCTCTTAATTGACACCCTTCTCAAACTTGCAGGCACATTTGGGAGCAGAAACAAAAAGGAGCCAGCTTCGAGAAACCAACCGAAGACCAACTCGGGCAATGAAGGATATGTCTAATGTTATTTGCCTTTTATTTTGAGTTGTATATTTCCTTTCCTATTATGAACGAAAACAGCTAAAACCACGGCTTGTGTGGATGTTTAATTTTGTTCTTTCATTTCCATTCTGAAAGAAAAGTATTAAAATGCAAGATTGTACCAACATTTGTATTCTCGCAATCAAATAATTTATTTAAATATACATCACTTCATGAAATAAATGAAAGCATTATGCTTTATCATTTGTATACTCAGTTATGCACTCTATTTGGTTTATGCAAAAACATGAATGATACTTTGAATCTCAGTTTCTCAAAACACCTGCCCAACTGTCACTTGATGAAATAAAATGAAGTGAAAAAAAACACTCAAGCATATTAAAAAATAATTGCATTTTCACTTTAAAATATAACAATATTTAAATCAGCTCCACCATTTAGTTGTAGCGAAAAATTGGTAACAAGTCGCATTGTTCGTTCAAGGTGTTTGAATTGTGTTTGGAGAGTGATTGTCACCCTACTCTGCATGAATTGGTATTGGAGCTTAAGGATTAGATCCATTGAGAGAGAAATTTCAGATTGAAGAAGGGTAATTGGAAGTTGAAAATAAAAACTTGTAAAATGCCTCCAAAATGAAAGAATATGACAACATAAATGAGTGAATTGAAGGATAAGAAAGCTAGGGAGATAGGAGAGTTGAAGGAAATACTTGCAACACTTATGACAAGCAAGATAAGAGATGAAGATGAAAGTGCTTCTGATGAAGAAGAGGAAGAAGAATTTGAGGATGTGGATGAAGAAATTGATCCTGATGATCAGAGGTTGGAAAAGTTGTTAAGGTAAATTAAGAGTGACAAACATAAGGTGAAGATAGATGTGCCAAAGTATGGAGGAAGTCTCAATGATGAGGAATTTCTAGATTGGATTGTAGTCTTATACAATCACTTTGAATGTGAAGAGGTTCCTGAGGAGCAGAGAGTGAAGATTGCAAAGACCAAGATGAAAGTTCATGCTCTTTTATGGTGGGATTATCAACAATCAGAGAGGAGAAGTCAAGGAAATTCAAAGATAGTTTCATGGGACAAGATGGTAGCAAAAATAAAAGGTAAGTTCTTTCCTAAAGACTATGAAGTTCAAATGTTTAAAAAGCTTCAAGGTTTAAGACAAAAAGAAATGGATGTGAAAACATATACTGAGGAATTTTATAAGTTAAGCATGAGGTTTGGTCATCATGAAAATGAAGTTGAAAAAGTTGCTAGGTACCTTGGTGGTTTAAGATTCAATATGCAAGATGAACTAGTTTTGGAAAATCCTAGAAATGTTGAAGAATGTTATCAAATGCTAGTAAGAGTGGAAGAAAAGATGAAAAGAAGGCAAGACAAAACAAGTAGAGGCAGAGGCAGCACCTCTAGAGGTAGAGGGTCATTTCCTACTTCAAGACAAACAAGTGAGAGCTAAGAAGATGCACACAAAAATCAAGAGAAAGGTGCAGATTTCAGAGGTGGTTTTAGGGGTCCAAGAGGCATATTTGGTGGAGGAAGGAGTGCAAACACATTTGTAGGCAGGTGCTATAATTTTCAAGAGTTTGAACATCCATCATTCAAGTGTCCTAAGAAGCATGGATCCACATAAAGTGTTGGTGAAAGGAGGAGTGAAAGGAGAGCTCAAATTGTCCAAGAAGATGAATGTGAGAGTTCAAATTCTTCAAGCCATGTTGTTTCTCTAGAATTTGGGGAAAGTTTGATGTTGAGAAGAACACTCTTGAAGACATCCAAGGAAGAGGAGAGGACTCAAAGAAGGAGCTTGTTCAAGTCCACATGAAAATGTAAAGGCAAAGTATGCAAGCTTGTCATAGATTCAGGTTCAACTAACAATATGGTGTCTAGGGAGATGGTAGAGAAATTGAAACTAGATAGAATACATCATGAAGCACCATATAGGGAATCTTGGGTAAATGATAATCTGTCACTTTTAGTGAATGAACAAGTGTATGTTGAGTTTCGGATTGGAGGGTACAAGGATAGGGTACTTTGTGACATTTTACCCATGGATTGTTGCCATCTATTTCTTGGTAGGCCATGGAAGTTTGATAGGCTTGCAAACTATGATGGATGGGAAAATACTTACACCATAGTGAAGGATGGAAATAATTTTATGCTAACTCCATTGGCAGAGGATGAAAAAGAAAAGGGTAATGAGGAAAAGGTGATAATGTTTAGCAAGGAGTACATGAAAGTTTAGGAAGATAAAAGTAAAGTGTGTGCAACCACTACAAAGATTGAAAATGCTAGGACAACAGATAGAAGACAAAATGATGTGTTGATACCAAAAGCAGGTTTAAATAGTGAAGCTAAGTTGAGAGGAAAAGATGAGAAGGTGATGACCAAAGCAAGTCAAGAGAATTTCAATGATGAATTGACCATGAAGATGCAAATTTTCTTGAACAAGTGTGATGGAATTATGGTAGGGGTTGTGATTTTTCCTTTGAAAGAAAAATGGGGGAAGGGGAAGTCAAATACAAACAAGAAATGGACAATTGAAACTCATGGGATAATGGTTTATAAGTATGACAAGACAATGCAATTAGGGGTAGTAGGTCTAATGACAGAGGTAAGGGAAAAAGATGGTAAGAAATAGGAGCAAGAGGGTCGATCTCAGTGTGCAGTCATTGGGAAGGAAGGGATAGGTCAAGGCAACGTTGGTACTGGTGTGTTTGTAGGTATAAATATGGTTTTGACACCATTGCAAGGTGGATTGAAGATGAACCAACATCCTTTTAGTGAAGGACAGTATACTCAAGGAATGATTCAATTAAAGGGCAGGGGTGATGCAAGTTGGAAAGAGGCACCAAGTATAGATGCAAATTGGAGAGCACTCAAGGAGAAGAAGCAGAATGGTTTTGATGGTTCCTCAATGGACTTGAGGTTTTCTTGTAGGTCAGGTGTATGGTGCAAGGGCACTAAGCCATTTCATGCAAACTAGGTCTTGAGTTGGTCTTAGGGTGAGTCTTAATGTTTGAAGTCTTTTTTGTGTTCAATAAGGTCATAATAGACCATCTAGTGTGTTTTTAGGAGTCATGGGGTTTATATTTTCAATTTATGCAATTTTGTCATAATGGTCAAATTATGTAAAGTTGCAAAATTGGAATGTTGCAAAAAAGGTAAAATGTGGAATTTCAAGGGTCATATGCTTGTATTTCATTGGAAAATAGTTGGAAGATGTGTGGTAATTTTTTTAATGCCTTTAAAATTCCTTGTGAACATTGCAGGGGAGATTAGCCAATATAATTTTGAATTTTGAATCCTAAAATCATTGTTTTCTCAGGAAATTTTGTGTTTCCACTGAAATCTTGTTGTTCCAGGTCATGCTACGAGTCCGTACATAGGGTTTTTAATTCATTAACTCTTCAATTAATTGAAGGAATGTGTTAGTTTTTATTTGAATGTGATTTGATCCATTTTCATAATGTTTCAAGAGATTTATTGGTGTTTTTTTTGGAAACAGGTTTTGTACCCTATTTGAGGGTTTTGAACTCACTTAAAA
The DNA here is from genome assembly GCA_007115665.2 of Sequoiadendron giganteum. Lineage (NCBI taxonomy): Eukaryota > Viridiplantae > Streptophyta > Pinopsida > Cupressales > Cupressaceae > Sequoiadendron > Sequoiadendron giganteum. The sequence goes on along the minus strand of CM021105.1, from coordinate 336,420,158 downwards.
TGTAATCTTGGCTCATTCCACCCATTTTAATCACTATGACTTTGTGGAATTAATCTAATATGGTAGGATAGGATTTTTGAATAAGACAGAGGAGCAGGGAAGGCCTTGTGGGGTTTGGGCATGATTCCTTAGTTGAGAAAAGTGCATTTTTGAGTGAAATTGTGAGGTTTTAGGGTTGAAAAGTGTGAAATATTTGAGGGCAGAAATATCTTATGATATTTTAAGTTTGTGCAAAAAAAATTAAGTGTGATTGAGACCTTGGTTGGCCATGGGGAAGTCTAGAGTATGGTTTTTCAATAAACCCTTGTCTAATTTGTGTAAAAATGAGGGCTTCAAGGTTAGATGCATTGGAGGCGGATCCTTATAATAAAATTGGTGGAATATAAGGTTTTGTAACCAGTTGAATGCTTCCCAAGTGATTTTTGAGGTTGGGAAGAAGTCTAGAGATAGGTCCCTTTGTAAAAGTGGCCTCATTGGCCTTGTAGGATAGCGGTGAAGCCTTGGTTTGAGAAGGTCGGTCCAAAGTGACCTAGGTTGATTTTTTGATATGCTTTAAAGGCGGATAAAGGGGTTATAAAAAGGTAGATGGTTTGTGGGATTGTAAAGCTAATTGAAATTTGGGAGTAAATAACCAGGTCTACACACTTGTTGATGGCAAAATTGACACAACATTTAAACAAAATATATCTATCCTATTTCTCCTGAAAAAGAAAGATAACATATAGTAATCTAACTCCCAAGGTCCTGGGAGTTGGTTATCAACTGTGCTATTTTTTTGAGCAATCAAAGAGGTTGTAATGTTCAAGGGGCATGCTGGTTATTGAGCTTTCTTGATTGTTCTAAGATCAAACTTTATCTAAACCTACTCTAACAAGGGAGTATAAAAAAGGAAAAAGATAGATTAGGGACATAGAAAAAAAAAGGAAAGAATGTTGATTCATCCAGTTAACCAGACATGTTATTCTTCAAGGAATTCTTAAAACCAAACTGCAAAACAAACCAACTCGTAATCAATAAAAAGTTGAACATTCATTCACAGTGCAAACTTCAACAATAGATCACAGATCATAATTTGAACAAAAGAAAAGAAGAAACTTTGCTCCTTGAAGAATTCTAGATCGAATGATTAATACAATGAACACCATTCTAGAGCATAACTTAAAGCAGGTTTAAATCTGGTTGCTCCTACTATCAATGAAACAGATAAGCAACATTTACAAATCTGGCAAGATCACCAGTGTATAGAAACCTATGTCTTTAAATTACCTCAGCTAAACTAAGAATTGTAGAAAAATCCATTAACTATCCTATTGTTAACTCTAATCAGCTAAGCTGTAAAAATCCTAAGTAATTTTCCTAAGTGTCTAACCCTTTACAATGAGTAGATTTGACAATAAATAGCTCAAAAACCCATAATTCCCTCTAGAACTGAAACATCAAAAAGTTGTAGCTTTTGTGTGTAGATAATTAAATTAAATTAGAAATATAACTTTTTGTTTCAGCTCTCTGTTAGTTTCAGTTGAAACACTAGCCTCCAATCTGGCTTCACTTAACAGCTACAACTTTCAGTTTTTGACTTTAGTTCTTCGTCTTGCATGATGTGAACAACATCCTTTTCTAGAAACTGTGTCAAGTGAGCCCACCAAACATTCAATTTTCTTTCAGTTAAATCTATTTTCAGAAAACCTTTCATTTTCCTATGTAGTTTTGTTTCGCAAATCACCTTGACCATGATTCGTTATCTTTAAGTACCTAAAAATCAGAAAGTGCATCCATTAGTACATAAAATTAACTAATTTATCCAAAATATTTTAATTAAATGCATACAAATTATAATCTCTATTATTGAAATATCAATTAAATCCACTTTCAAAATTAATGTCATTTTGGAATAAAATAACATTAAAATAATTGACTCTGTGGATTTAAAATTTCAATGCCATTTTGCTCCTCAAACCTAGACAATACTTTTATTGATATAGATGAATGAATTAGTCATGTTTTATTCCGAAGATCCATTTTGAAGTTGTCCCTATAATCAACATATTACACGAGATATTATTTCATGGCTCCACATTTAAGTTGGGGAATTTTGTAAAATAGTTTACATGCTTTGTGTGCTTCCCTTCTCTTGTCATTCACATTTTGCATACGTGTCCACCAAGGTAACTGCAACTACCAATATCTCACCAAACTCCTCAATCCTTTGCGTGCCAGCATGGAAGAAATTTTGGATCGGCCTCTACCCTAGCCAATGGCATCCGTTTGAAAGTTTCTAAAGCCTTTTCAACAAATTCATTCACAAGATGAAAGCTCTTAGAGGCATTGGTTTTAGATCATAAGCCTCTATTTATTCTTCCCCATTGCGTACCAGAGAACAGGAGCGAAGGCTCTTTCATATTTTTACATATGTGTGGGATCGGGACTAGGACTACACCTTGATCATGAGCTTTTATTTATCATGCTTGCGGGATCGAAACCATACATGCACCTGTTCGGAGTCGGGTATAGAACTGGATGAGTGCAAAGCCATCAAACTTTGAGCACCTTTTAATGCTTTTGCAGGAAGTCGGAGCCATGTCAGAACCAGGAACATGCGGGGTCATATTTAATTTTGAACCAGGAACTTGTGGGAGCAGAACCATTTGAGAACATAAACATTTATTTTGTTTAGTTTAGGTTCTTATATTGTTTCGGTTCTAAGAATAAATTTTTATTAAGGTGGGGTCGAAGCGAGAATTGGAGCAAGTGAGGCCGGAGCCAGTTCAGTGCGGGGGTGGACGGAATCGGAGGTGGAACGGGACCAGGAACAAGAACCTTGGAAGAGTTTCAAGTTTGATTCTAATTAAAGTTTTGATTCTGGAAAATATGAAAGAATAAAGGGAGTGAATGAACAAGAAAACAACAACACAACAACGAGACCGGAAACACAAACCTTGAGACAAAACGGACAAAAGAAAACAGCGGAGGCAGAGACGAGAAAGGAACAAAACTTGGAACTTTACCAAGTTCCAAATTCAATATCCTTTTCGGATCTAGCCCCGCAAAAGGAAAACTAGGCCGAACAGGCTAAAATGAAGAAACAAGCAGGAACGAGATCGAGAACAAATTAGGCAGCGAAACTCAACTGAGTTCCAAGTCAAGATTCAATTCCGGTTTTGGTTCCGCTAAAGCAAAAAGAACAAAAACAAAGACGGAGAAAGAACAACTCCAAAACCCTTACCGAAAAAGACCCAAAGACAAGAAACAAAGGGAATCCCCAAATTTTGCCAAGAAAAATTTGGGGCGTGTATGCAAGGCATAACAAATGGCAACTCGGCTGGGAAAATGTGCAAAGCATTTTAAAACTCGTAACCCTCCAAATACCCAAAATATTTGGTCTACATTCATTCAAGGCAATCTAAGAAGTGCAAACACAACCAAACCAAGGACACAATAGAGGTATGAGATGAAACTAAAATCTATTTATGTGTGCAAATGATTCATTCCCTTCCATAAAAGTTGTCATAATCAAAGTGGAATAATTTCTACCCAAGCTACGTAGTTTTGAGTTACATTTCTAATGTGGAATGATATCCTTGGCATAGCTCTATTACCAAATAGACTTCAATAGCACCAATAGAGATACCTCTAATTCTCTCTAGACATAGCTCTGCTACTAGCCACGCGTCCATAGCCCTGGCAGAGATACTCGAATCACCCTTGCTGATTGAGTTCGTCTTCAAATTTTTTTTTCTTTTTTTTTTTTAGATGTTGATTCTTTTGAAGTATAATTTCTTGTTTCCCTCAATCCTTAAGTAGTGAAGCCTAAGTAGCAGGTTGAGAACCACAGTGGACATCGCGAAAGAAACGTAACCCTTTATATTTTTTAACTTGGAATAGAGCTACCCCACCCGATGTAAACTAACTAATGGATTTCTTAAGATGTGCAGATCGTGATAGAATTTCAAAAACTCCCAAAAACTGCATAGTGAACCAAGTTCTAATCCATGCTAACATTCCCCATTTTGAGATGGATGAAGGTAAATCAAAGTTTTCAAAGCTACTGACTGATCAAGTGTTTGAAAATAAAAACTCTCGACAGATTCACCTTTTGGCATAACTTACATACAATAACTCAACTTCTACTATCAACGAGAGGAACCCCTGATAGAAAGATAAAAGAACAAGAACAAGATAAGATAAGAGCATAACACACGAGCACATAGGCATCACACGATGAACCAGAAAAAACCAAAAACAGAAAAAGAGAACAAAAACAAGAAACAAACAACAAAAGACCAAAAACAATAGAGAAACAGACAAACCCATAAATGAAATGAAAAAAAGAAGACACAGAAGAAGAAAAACAACAAAACAAATGAAAACAAACCAAGACAAACAACAAAAACAAAAAACTAACTAAACCAAAAACTAACACTAATCAATCCTAATCCTAAACTAACTACAAAAATGAGCTCTACAAACATAAAACTGTAAAAATTTGTACATGAACCTGACTGATTTTTTATTATGTGCAGAAGCGTTAACTTACTAGGGACAGTTCTAAACCTAGAAAATGTCTTTATAATCAGAAATGTAAAGTTCATGTGCAGCAAACTCATTCTGAGGGCATAAAGATTGAAATATTAACAACTGTGGGTTCTCAATCTTGTTATCATTTACCCACAAACACATTTTACTGTCCCCAACATCATAATCAAACTGAAAATCATCAAAATACAGAGGGTAATGAAGAGACACAATCTGATTTAGAAGACCTCCAGTTGTTGGTGTAGATTTGTGTTGTACACATTCCTCATCACGAGGTCTCAAATCATGAAACATTGTTTCATTTCGCTCTGAAGTGAGATTCATTTTGCAAATTGAATATTTGTTTACCAATATTTTTGTATTCATCTCGGGCACGAAGTCACTAATTTTCTTAGTCTCCCTAAAAGAACTAAGCAACAAACCACCCATGTCGTCAACTTGCAAGGAATGCAAACCCACTTCTAGAGACGGAGCATCACTTTCAACACTCTCTTCAAATATGTCACCCAAAAGAGTTTGAAAATCAACATCCAATTCATCATCATTAATGCCAGAGATACTGGTAAATGGTAAACAAGGATTTTCTTTGAAAATCTCATTTGAATGCAAGGAGTCAAATCCAGGGAAACACTTCTTCAATTCATTTTTTTGTGCATCATCAACAAGAACATACAAATCGGCATCAAGCTCATTACTATTAAGATCAAATTCACTAGTGCATGCTAAGCAAGGATTTTCTTCAAAAATCATATTTGAATAAATAGAATCAAAACCAAGAAAATACTCCCTCATTTCATTCTCTTCATCATGTTGAAGGGATTCAATCTTCGGAGCAGCCTCTTGGTAGCCTTCTTGATATTATTTGGAGTTGCCATTTGTTCACTCCTTGTTGTAACCAACCATTAATTTCATCAATGTCAATATTTTTATTGGCATTGAGATCTAATTTATTTTCTTGACAAGGGTAAGTCTGATCTAAATGATTATCAGGCAGCACTTTGAGAACTTGAACATCCATTTGATCTCCTTCTCTTGAAGGATCAATCTTACATTCAACTTTGTGTCTTTCACCATGAGATTCATTTACAACCTCATTCGTAGTAATGTTGTTCTTAGTTTCTATATGTTCATTATTCAAATTAGCAGAGTCGCTTTCTTGTGTTAACCCATCATTGGATGTTTCTCCCTTACTCATCATCATGAAAGAATCTATAAAAGCATCAATAAACTCATTTTCCACATCGATTAAATCTCCACAAGGTAGAGAGGCTTCATTAGTTGTTGAATCCACCTTGCTGCAAGGATCAAGTTCATCAGATGATGGGGAAGAGCTCAACATGTTCTCACAGTTACTCTCATCATCTCGAATGGAGTCATTATCATTTTCATTTATGCTAGTCATTTCATCTTCCTCATTGAGGGGATAAGTACTCCAAGGATCTTCCATAAGTATTCCTTCAATAGTGATCAGCTATTTGAAATACAATTCCATCCTACCTAAGAAAGCATGGCAATCCATCTGAAAAAATTTATTTGTTTGATGTATCCTACATCCAGTTGGTCTAATGAGTTTTGATAATTTCAGATCTCCTAATTCTTCCAATTTCTTCCTTATTCGGCTTTGCATACATGGGATATCTATCCAACATGAACCATTCTCCTTTGTCCACCCCTCATCTTGTTGTTCATCTTCCTCGGCAAAAATGTTCAAATCGTCAGAAAATGATTCTTTAGTTTTTTATTTTTTATTACAGCAGTCATCTGTTAATATCTCATCTCTTTCAATACCATCTGTAGTATTAACATTCCCAACAAAACTAGTTTCTAATCAAATATTTCCATCATGCTCTGACTTTATATCTTTTCCACACTCTTTTTCAAAAAAAACATCAAAATGATATATCTTCTCATCAAATCTTTCACTTACAACTTCATTATCATGTAATGGATTATGTGTTGGAGTATGACCGAAAAGAGACGATATAGTTACTACTTCATTGGTAGGTAGAATAGTTACTTCTATGGTTGAATTTTGCAAAGCTTGGCTTTTCATGTGGGTAGGCAATGTGGGTAAACCAAAGCAAAGATCCAAAGGATGGCAGTTTTCAAGCACAAGAGGATAATAAACCTAATTTTGGCTACCTGAATTTCTCATGTCATGTCCAAATTGTGCCAATAAGAGAGCTTTATTCAATGCATCATGTAGGGATGTAGCCTCACCACAACATCTATTTTTTGTTGTAAATGGAGGGTTCAAACCCCAATAATAATGTTCTATCAGGATATGGTCATCAATAAACAAATTTAAATCTTGAACCCTTTGATACATAAACAAGAACCTGTTATTGAATTGGTAAATGGGTTCTAGTGGTATCCTTTTCGTAGCTGCAAATTACTGTGATGGGTCTGGTGCATGTGCATAAGGGTTAAACTGATCCAAGAATAATATTTATAATTCTATCCATGAAAAAATAGAATTTGATGGTAGATTAACATACCATTGCTTCGTTGTACCTTGAAGTGTCTTGGCAAACAATTGCCAGACGATATCCTCATGTTGAATCTAGAGAAAAAGGACAAAATTCCTACAAATATTAACATGTTTAGAAGCATTGTTTCCAATGTTAGGGAAAAATAAAGGAGCTTATCATGCATGTGTTCATGGATTTCATGAATAAATCCAGGTATACACAAAGGGCTACCCGTCAGAGCTAGGTTTTCCAAGATCTAACCCACTCCCATACGATAAAGCAAAATTTCTCAAGTGGCCCTCCTTCTAGCGCCAGTTCTGTTGATCGCCAAATTGACACAACAACATTTAAACAGAATATCTCTATCCTATTTCTCCTGAAAATGAAAGATAACATATAGTAATCTAACTCCCAAGGTCCTGGTAGTTGGTTATCAACTGTGTTGTTTTGTTGAGCGGTCAATGAGGCTATAATGTTCAAGGGGCTTGTTGGTTATTGAGCTTTATTGATTCTTGTAAGACCGAACTTTATCTAAACTTACTCTAACAGGGGGGTATAAAAAAGGAAAGAATGTTGATACATCCAATTAACTAGACATGTTATTCTTCAAAGAATTCTTAAAACCAAACTGTAGAACAAACCAACTCATAATCAATATAAAGTTGAACATTTATTCATAGTGCAAACTTCAACAACAGATCACATATCATAATTTGAACAAAGGAAAAGATGAAAATTCATTCCTTGAAGAATTCCAGATCGAATGATTAATACAACGAACACCATTACAAAGCATAAATTAAAGAAAGTTTAAATCTAGATGCTCCTACTATCAATGAAACAGATAAGAAGCATTTACAAATTTGGCAAGATCACCAGTGTACAGAAACCTATGTCTTCAAATTACCTCAACTAAACTAAGAATTGCAGAAAACTCCATTAACTATCCTACTATTAACTCTAATCAGCTAAGCTGTAAAAATCCTAAGTAATTTTCCTAAGTGTCTAACCCTTTACAATGAGCAAATTTAACAATAAATAGCTCAAAAACCCATAATTCCCTCTAGAACTAAAACATCAAAAATTTGTAGCTTTTTTGTGTAGGCAATTAAATCAGAAAGATAACTTTATGTTTCAGCTCTCTGTTAGTTTCAGTTGAAACTCCATCCTCCAATATAGCTTCAGTTAACAGCTACAACTTTTAGTTTTTGACTTTAGTTCTTCATCTTGCGCGATGTGCAACAACATCCTTTTCCATAAATTGTGTCAAGTGAGCCTACCAAACATTCAATTTTCTTTTAGTTAATTCTATTTTCAGAAAACCTTTCATTTTCCTATGCAGTTTTATTTTACAAATCACCTTGACCATGATTCGTTATCTTTAAGTGCCTAAAAATCAAAAAGTGCATCCATTAGTACATAAAATTAACTAATTTATCCAAAATATTTCAATTAAATGCATAAAAATTCTAATCTCTATTATTGAAATATCAATTAAATCCACTTTCAAAATTAACGTCATTTTGGAATAAAATAACATTAAAATAATTGACTCTGTGGATTTAAAATATGAATGCCATTTTTCTCCTCAAACCTAGACAGTACTTTTATTGATATGGATGAATGAATTAGTCATGTTTTATTCTAAAGATCCATTCTGAAGTTGTCCCTATAATCAACATATTACACGAGATATTATTTCATGGCTCCACATTTAATTTTGGGAATTTTGTAAAATAGTTTACATGCTTTGTGTGCTTCCCTTCTCTCCTCACTCGCATTTTTCATACATGTCTACCAAGGCAACTACAACTACCAATATCTCACCAAACACCTCTATCCTTTGCATTCCAGCATGGAAGAAATTTTGGATCGCCCTCTACCCTAGCCGATGGCACCCGTTTGAAAGTTTCTAAAGCCTCTTCAACAAATTCATTCACGAGATGAAAGCTCTTAGAGGTGCTGATTTTAGATCATAAGCCTCTAATTATGCTTCCCCATTGCATACTAGAGAACAAGAGCGAAGGCTCTTTCATATTTTTACATATGTGCGGGATTGGGACTAGGACTACACCTTGATCATGAGCTTTTATTTATCATGCTTGCGGGATCGGAACCATACATGCACCTGTTTGGAGTCGGGTTCGGAACTAGATGAGTTTGGATCCATCAAACTTTGAGCACCTTTTAATGCCTTTGTGGGAAGTGGGAGCGGAGCGGGAGCCATTTAAGAACCAGGAACATGGGAGGTCGGATTCAATTTTGAACCAGGAACTTGCGGGAGCGGAACCATTTCAGAACGTGAACATTTATTTTGTTTAGTTTAAGTTCTTATATTATTCTGGTTCCAAAAAGAAATTTTTATTAAGGCGGGGTTGGAGCGAGAATTGGAGCAAGCGAGGTTAGAGACATTTCAGTATGGGGGTGGACGGAATCGGAGGCAGAGTGGGACCAGGAACAGGAACCTTGGAATAGTTTCAAGTCTAATTCTAATTCTGGTTCCAATTCTGGAAAATTCAAAAGAACAAAGGGAACAAATGAACAAGAAAACAACACAACAATGAGACTGGAAACACCAACCTCGAGACAAACGAACAAAAGAAAATAGCGGAGGCGGAGACGGGAAAGGAACAAAACTTGGAACTTTACAAAGTTCCAAATTCAATGTCCGTTCCAGATCCAACCCCGCAAAGGGAAAACAAAATAGGTCGAACAAGCAAAAATGAAGAAACTAGCAAGAGCGGGATTAGGAACGAATTAGGCAACGAAACTCAACTGAGTTTCAAGTCAAGATTCAATTCCTATTCCAGGTCCAGTTCTGCCAGAGCAAAAAGAACAAAAACAAAGACTTGGAGAAAAGAACAACTCCAAAACCCTTGTCGAAAATACCCAAAGACAAGAAACAAAGGGGTCCCCAAATTTTTCCAACCAAAAGTGGGGGTGTCTATGTAAGGCATAACAAATGGCGACTCGGCTAGGAAAATGCGCAAAGCATTTTAAAAATCGTAACCCTCCAAATACCCAAAATCTCTGGTTTACATTCATTAAAGGTGATCTAAGAAGTGCAAACACAACCAAACCAAGGACACAACAGAGGTCTAAGACGAAACTGAAATCTATTTGTGTACAAATGATTCATTCCCTTCCATAAAAGTTGTCATAATCAAAGTGGAATAAACTCTACCCAAGCTACGTAGTCTTGAGTTACATTTCTAATGTGCAATGATATCCTGGGCATAGCTCTACTGCCAGACAGACTTAAATAGAACCAAAAGAGATACCTCTAATTCTCTCTAGACATAGCTCTACTGCCAGCTAGGTGTCTATAGCCCTGGTAGAGATACTCGAATCACCCTTGTTGATTGAGTTCATCTTTAGATTTTTTTTTCTTTTTTTTTTTTAGATGTTGATTCTTTTGAAGTGTAATTTCTTGTTTCCCTCAATCCTTTAGCAGTGAAGCCTAAGTAGCGGGTTGAGAACCACAGTGGACATCATGAAAGAAATGTAACCCTTTAGATTTTTTCACTTGGAATAGAGCTACCCCACCCGGTGTAAACTAACTGATGGATTTCTTAAGATGTGCAGATCATGATAGACTTTCAAAAACTCCCAAAAACTGCATAGTGTACCAAGTTCTAATCCATGCTAACATTCCCCATTTTGAGATGGATGAAGGTAAATCAAAGTTTTCAAAGCTACTGACTAATCAAGTGTTTGAAAATATAGATAGAAAACTCTCAACAGATTCACCTTTTGGCATAACTTACATACAATAACTCAACGTCTACTATCAATGAGAGGAACCCTTGATAGAAAGAGAAAAGAAAACAACAAGAAAAGAGAAGAGCAGAACACACAAGCTCATAGGCATGACATGACGAACCAGAAAAAACTAAAAACAAGAAACAAACAACAAAAGACCAAAAACAACAGACAAACCCATAAATGAAATGAAAACAAGAAGACACAGAAGAAGAAAAACAACAGAACAAAAGAAAACAAACCAGGACAAACAACAAAAAACAAAACAAAACAAAAAACTAACTAAACCAAAAACTAACACTAATCAATCCTAATCCTAAACTAACTACAAAGTTGATCTCTACAAACATAAAACTGTAAAAAAAATTATATGAACCTGATTGAATTTTTATTATGTGCAGAAGCGTTAACTTACTAGGGACAGTTCTAAACCTAGAAAATTTGTCTTTATACTAAAAAATATAAACTTCGTGTGTAGAAAACTCATTCTCAGGGCATAAATATTGAAATATTAACCATTGTGGGTTCTTGGTCTTGTCATGATTTACCCAAAAACACATTTTATTGTCACCAACGTCATAATCAAACTAAAAATCATCAAAACATAGAGGGTAATGAAGAGACACAACCTGATTTAGAAGACCTTCAGTTTCTGGTGTAGAGTTGTATTGTACAAATTCCTCGTCACGAGGTCTCAACTCATGAAACATTATTCCATTTCGCTCTGAAGTGAGATTCATTTTGCAGATTGCATATTAGTTTACCAACATTTTTGTATTCATCTCAGGCACAGAGTCACTAATTTTCTTGGTCTCCCTAGAAGAACTAAGCAACAAACCACCCATGTCGTCAACTTGCAAGGTCTTCAAACCCACTTCTAGAGACAGAGCATCGCTTTCAACACTCTCTTCAAATATGTCACCCAAAAGAGTCTGAAAATCATCCAATTCATCATCATTCATGCCAAAGATATTGGTAAATGGTAAACAAGGATTTTATTTGAAAAGCTCATTTGAATGCAAGGATTCAAATCTAGGAAAACACTTTTTCAATTCATGTTTCTATGCATCATCAACAAGAATGTATAAATCAGCATCAAGCTCATTACTATTAAGATCAAATTCACTAGTGCATGCTAAGCAAGGATTTTCTTCAAAAATCACATTTGAATAAACATAATCAAAACCAAGAAAATGCTCCCTCATTTCATTATCTTCATCATGTTGAAGGGATTCAATCTTCGGAGCAGCCTCTTGACAGTCTTCTTGATATTATTTTGATCTTATTCAGAGTCGCCATTTGTTCACTCCTTGTTGTAACCAACCATTAATTTCATCAATGTCAATATTTTGATTAGCATTGAGATCTAATTTATTTTCCTAACAAGGGTAAGTCTGATCTAAATGATTATCAGGCAACACTTTGATAACTTGAACATCCATTTGATCTCCTTATCTTGAAGGATCAATCTGACATTCAACTTTGTGTCTTTCACCATGACATTCATTTGCAGCCTCATTCATAGTAATGTTGTTCTCATTTTCTATATGTTCATTATTCAAATTAGCAGAGTCGCTTTCTTGTGTTAACCCATCATTGGATGTTTCTCCCTTACTCATCATCATGAAAGAATCTATGAATGCATCGATAAAATCATTTTACACATCGAGTGAATCTCCACAAGGTAGAGAGGCTTCTTTAGTTGTTGAATCCACCTTGCTGCAAGGATCAAGTTCATCAGATGATGGGGAAGAGCTCAACATGTTCTCACAGTTACTCTCATCATCTCGAATGGAGTCATTATCATTTTCATGTATGCTAGTCATTTCATCTTCCTCATTGAGGGGATACGTACTCCAAGGATCTTCCATAAGTATTTCTTCAATAGTGATCAGTTGTTTGAAATACAATTCCATTCTACCCAAGAAAACATGGCAATCCATCTGAAAATGTTGATTTGTTCGATGTGTCCTACATCTAGTTGGTCTAACGAGTTCTGATAATTTCATATCTCCTAATTCTTCAAATTTCTTCTTTATTCAGTTTTGCATACGTGGGATATATATCCAACATGAACCATGCTCCTTTCTCCACCCCTCATCTTGTTGTTCATCTTGCTCGGCAGAAGTGTTCAAAGTGTCAGAAAAAGATTCTTTAGTTGTTGATTTTTTATGACAGCAGTCTTGTGTTAATATCTCATCTTTTTCAATACCATCTGTAGTATTAACATTCCCAACAAAAAAATATTCTAATTGGATATTTCCATCATGCTCCGACTTTATATCCATTTCACACTCTTTGTCAAACAAAACATCAAAATGATATATCTTCTCATCAAATCTTTCACTTACGACTTCATTATCATGTAATGGATTATGTGTTGGAGTATGACCGAAAAGAGACGATATAGTTACGGCTTCATTGGTAGGTAGAATACTTACTTCTATGGTTAGATTTTGAAAAGCTTGACTTTTCATGTGGGTAGGAATTGTGGGTAAACCAGAGAAAATATGCGAAGGATGGCAGTTTTCAAGCACAAGAGGATTATAAACTTGATTTTGGCTACTTGAATTTCTTATGTCATGTCCAAATTGTGCCAATAAGAGAGCTTTATTTAATGCATCATGTAGAGATGTAGCCTCACCACAACGTCTAATTTTTGTTGTAAATGGAGGGTTCAAACCCCAATAATAATGTTCTATCAGGATATGATCATCAATAAAAAAATTTAAATCTTGAACCCTTTGATACATAAACAAGAACCTATGATTGAATTGGTAAATGGGTTCTAGTGGTATCCTTTTCGTAGCTGCAAATTCCTATGATGGGTGTGGTGCATGTGCATAAGGGTCAAACTGATCCAAGAATAAATAGAATCGGATGGCAGATTAACATATCATTTCTTTGGTGTACCTTGAAGTGTCTTAAAAAACAATTGACAGATGATATCCTCATGCTGAATCTAGAGAAAAAGGACTAAATCCCTGCAAATATTGACATGTTTAGAAGCCTTTTGTCCAGTGTTAGGGAAAAATAAAGGAAGCCTATCATACATGTGTTCAGGGATTTCATGAATATATCCAGGTATACACAAAGGGCTACCCATCAGAGCTTGGTTTTCCAAGATCTAACCCACTCCCATACGACAAACCAAAATTTCTCAAGTAGCACTCCTTCTAGCGCTAGTTCTATTGATGGCCAAATTGACACAACAACATTTAAACAGAATATCTATATCCTATTTCTCCTTTAAAAAAAAGACAACCTATAGTAATCTAACTCCCAAGGTCCTGGTAGTTGGTTATCAATTGTAATGTTTCATTGAGCGGTCAATGAGGTTGTAATGTTTAAGGGGCCTGTTGGTTATTGATTTTTCCTTATTGTTGTAAGATCAAACTTTATCTAAACCTACTCTAATAGGGGGGGTATAAAAAAGGAAAAAGATAGATCAGGGACATAGAAAAAAAAGGAAAGAATGTTGATTCATCTAGTTACCCAGACATTTTATTCTTCAAGGAATTCTTAAAACCAAACTGCAGAACAAACCAAATCACAATCAATACAAATTTGAACATTCATTCACAGTGCAAACTTCAACAGTAGATCACAAATCATAATTTGAACAAAAGAAAAGATGAAACTTCATTCCTTGAAGAATTCCAGATCAAATGATTAGTACAATGAACACCATACTAGAGCATAACTTAATCAGTTTTAATTCTAGCTACTCCTACAATGAATGAAACAGATAAACAGCATTTATAAATCTGGCAAGATCACCAGTGTACAAAAACCTATGTCTTCAAATTACCTTAGCTAAACTAAGAATTGTAGAAAACTCCATTAACTATCCTACTGTTAACTCTAATCAGATAAGTTGTAAAAATCCTAAGTAATTTTCCTAAGTGTCTAACCCTTTACAATGAGAAGATTTGACAATAAATAGCTCAAAAACCCATAATTCCCTCATGAACTGAAACATCAAAAAGTTGTAGCATTTGTGTGTAGACAATTAAATCAAAAAGATAACTTTTTTTTCAGCTCTTTGTTAGTTTCAGTTGAAACTCCATCCTCCAATCTGGCTTCAATTAATAGCTACAACTTTCAGTTTTTGACTTTAGTTCTTCGTCTTGCATGATGTGCAACAACATCCTTTTCCAGAAACTGTGTCAAGTGAGCCCACCAAGTATTCAGTTTTCTTTCAGTTAATTCTATTTTCAGAAAACCTTTCATTTTCTTGTGCAGTTCTATTTTGCAAATCACCTTGACCATGATTCATTATCTTTAAGTACCTAAAAATCAGAAAGTGCATCCATTAGTACATAAAATTAACTAATTTATCCAAAATATTTCAATTAAATGCATACAAATTATAATCTCTATTATTGAAATATCAATTAAATCCACTTTCAAAATTAACGTCATTTTGGAATAAAATAACATTAAAATAATTGACTCTGTGGATTTAAAATCTGAATACCATTTTTCTCCTCAAACTTGGACAGTACTTTTATTCATATGGATGAATGAATTTGTCATGTTTTATTCTAAATATCCATTATGGCGTCCCTGTAATCAACATATTACACGAGATATTATTGCATGGCTCCACATTTAATTTGGGGAATTCTATAAAATAGTTTACATGCTTTGCGTGGTTCCCTTCTCTCCTCATTCACATTTTGCATACGTTTCTACCAAGGAAACTCCAACTACCAATATCTCACTAAACTCCTCTATCCTTTGCGTGCCAGCATGGAAGAAATTTTGGATCGGCCTCTACACTAGTTGATGGCACCCGTTTGAAAGTTTCTAAAGCCTTTTCAACAAATTCGTTCACGAGATGAAAGCTCTTAGAGGCGCTGGTTTTAGATCATAAGCCTCTATTTATGCTTCCCCATTGTGTACCAGAGAACAAAAGCAAATGCTCTTTCATATTTTTACATATGTGTGGGATCGAGACTGGGACTACACCTTGATCATGAGCTTTTATTTCTCATGCTTGCGGGATCAGAACCATACATGCACCTGTTCGTAGTCGGGTTTGAAATTGGATGAGTGCGGAGCCATCAAACTTCAAGAACCTTTTAATGCCTTTGCAGGAAGTGGGAGTGAAGCGAGAGCCATTTAAGAACCAGGAACATGTGGTCGGATTCAATTTTGAACCAGGAACTTGCGAGAGCGGAACCATTTCAAAATGTGAACATTTATTTTGTTTAGTTTAGGTTCTTATATTATTCTGGTTCCAAAAATAATTTTTTATTAAGGCGAGGTCAGAGCGAGAATTGGAGCAAGTGAGGCCAGAGCCAGTTTAGTGAGGGGGTGGACGGGATCGGAGGTGGAGTGGGACTAGGAACAGGAACCTTGGAAGAGTTTCAAGTGTGATTCTAATTCTAGTTACGGTTCTGGAAATTACAAAAGAACAAAGGGAACAAACAAACAAGAAAACAAGAAAACAACAACACAACAATGAGACTGAAAACACCAACCTCGAGACGAAATGGACAAAAGAAAATAGCGGAGGCAGAGATAGGAAAGAAACAAAAATTGGAAGTTTACTAAGTTCCAAATTCAATATTCATTCTGGATCCGGCCCCGCAAAAGGAAAACAAAACAAGCCGAACAGGCAAAAACGAAGAAACTAGCGGGAGCGGGATCGGGAATGAATTAGGTAGCGAAATTCAACTGAGTTCCAAGTCAAGATTCAATTCATGATCGAGTTCCACCAGAGCAAAAAGAACAAAAACAAATACTTGGAGAAAAGAACAACTCCAAAACCCTTGTTGAAAAAGACCCAAAGACAAGAAACAAAGGGGGTCCCCAAATTTTGCCAAGAAAAATTCGGGGCTTGTATGCAAGGCATAACAACACCTACAAGAGAAACTACGTGAGATTGCGAAGGTTTGGTGGAATAGGTCCTTGAGAGTTGTATAGTTAGTTCAAGGTGTTTGAATTGTGTTTGGAAAGTGATTGTCACCCTGCTCTACACCAAGAGGCCAATGAATATGGTATGTTTTTGGTGCTCATTGATTAGCTTTTCTCGTGGTAGAGGTAAAATAGTTCTTTGAGTTTTGAATTTTTTGTTTGTGGTTTGAGGTAGAATGAAATAAATTGATTGTGATAAACTCATATTTTTGGGTTTGTCTTATGGGTGAGGATTGTTTCTTGTGCTAAAAATATTTTTGTTTGTCAATGTTGAACTTACATAGCTGACTGATGGTTGAGAACAACACTTAGGACTGTCGTACTATAAGAAGTATGCATTAGATGATTCTCTTTGCTCACTTTGTTGGATGATATAGAATCTTGTGAAAACCCATATCAAATCCTTATTACTATCCTTTTGGAAGCATAGAGACAAGAGTGCCCATCCTTCATAAACCATGAAGTCTAAGTGTTTATAAAGGTTTATCATTGGAGGCAAGTGTATAATTCTAAAATCCTATCCAAGTAGTGTGAAATCGAATCAAGGGTAGTCATGAATAGAAGAAAGGTTGTCTTAAAAACTATAACGAAGATAACAGGGGGTTATGATAGTGTCTAAAGTGAAATCATAGAGAATGTTAGAGACTAGAGTATGAATAGATAAGAGTGAGTCTTGAGACTCTAATTTGTAGGCCAAAGATAGACAACACAATGAATGAATTTTAAACAACATTGGATAGTATACAAGATAGTATGGTAGGTCTAATATGGGAAAGGTTTGAAGGAAAATATGGAGAAATAATGAACCATGATAGTAGAGAGGACATTTTTATGTTTGTCAGGAAATATGAAAATGTATTAAGGATAGTCCTTGATGAAGATGATAATCCTCTAAACACATTAAAATGTAAAGGGTAGTCATGTGCCAAAGGATAGTGCACAACCCATAGGTTTGGACAAATTTATGAACATACAAGGGGTCTACAAAACTATGATAAGAAAAACAAAGCAGAGGCAAATAATAGAGAAGGTCATGAGACATGTGGTCATAAGAGATTATAGAGATTGTAGGGACAAGTCAAAGACAACCTACCAAGCATGATGACTACCCTATGGCAACTCTTTATAGGTAGTGAATAAGTGTGAGGATAGTCATAGAGGGTGAAATTCAAAGCACATGTGAAACTACAATGACCAAATCACAACTAACATTTATGCTCTTTTTCCACCTTATCTATGGTAGTCTTCACAATCACAAAGGGACAATCCTATGAAATAAAATCAAGCTCTATGTCTTAATGGTAGACAGTAGAAATATTTTATACCAAATGGAAAGGAGAATATTATAGACCTATAGATGATAATATCAAAAAAAATCAAGAAAAAGATGTTTGTAGAATATTGAAGGCTAAGATGAAGGTTTGATGAGCAAGGAATAGAGGATAGTGACTTTGATCAATAAAATATTGTGTATCAAATACAACATGATTGTCACTATAAAAAGGAGGAAGAGGTATGTGCTTGAGAATAGTGATGATCATGAGAAGAAACCTTGGACAATTCAGATAAGATAGTCAAGTGGGAGATGATTAAGAAGAATACCATAAAAAAAATGTTGGAAGCAGTAGCAGACAGTTAGTTTCACAAAGAGTTTGATGACAGTCCATGAAATAATAGTGCATAATCAAAGGACAATAGAAAGGACAATTCACATGACATCTAACATAAATAAATTTTATTGTTTACCAAGCCAATAGAATATATTTTTCATTAGAATACAATACTCCACAAAATTTTGAAAAAATGAGTTGAGCCTAGATCTTTATGCTTTTCAAATATTTCTTAAGCTCTTTTTTCAATCTGGTTATTTGTATAAATTGAGGCTTTGGACACCCTCCAATCTTTCCCATTTGTAAATCATTTCTTGTGTGTTGCAGTAAAGGTGATAGCTCTTCCTTACCCAACGTAGGCTCTTCAACCTCATGGTTGTCTTCAGATGAGCTTCTAATTCGGTAACTCTCTCTCTAAAAGTTTTTATTGAATTATTTTATAGTTGAAAGTTTATTTATGCTTATCATGAATTTTTTATTCTTCTTCAACCTATACTTTAAGTGAAGCTAGAAAAAATAAATCTACGTAGGTTTGTGAAATTAATTTTGTTTTGTTTTCTACATCTTAACTTTGTAGATTTATAGTATGAAGAAACAAGATTTTTAATAACTTCTAATGTTTTTGAATTTGTATTTTACATCAAAAACTATGTAGTAGTAAAGATAATTCCTTCTTGTGCCTACTTGAAAAATAAAATGACTAAGCTGAAGGACATGCTATTCCATTATAATTGATGGTTTTCACATCCCTTTGTTTAAGCTTGGCTAGCCTAGAATATATCATTGTGAGATAATTTTATCCATGAATAAGGTCATGCCAAAATACCAAACCACCATCTTTATTGAGATACTTACTTTATTGTAGCCCTCTCTTGATCATAGGTTTGAGCTTGCTTGGTGTATGGTTTAGAACACATCACTGTAGGGAATATGAGTTCTAAAATTGTAAAATCCCTCTCGAGAGGATTGTTTAAGTTCAACTATCATAAAAGAATAGATCACATAGTTATAGAGACATGAATTTATTTCAAGAGAACTGTTTAATTTTAGTTCTTGTAAAAGATTATGTTACATAGTTATAAAAGCTTGAATTTCTTTAAGAAGATTATTTAAGCTTAGTTTTCATTAAAAATATTAGATCAACTTGACAACAGAATAGACAACCGGTTTTCATGAATGCAATATTTATCATTTGTAATTTGTAGCAAGTTTTAGAGGAACTTTGAGGCATCTAAATACATCATAGATAATTGCATTTGTATTTTTGCAGATTCAATTGGTTAGTTATGGTGTTTGAACTAGTTTTGGCCACTTAAATGTTAGTCAATAAGCACAATTCAACAAGAGTATGGTTTGTTTTTGCATTGTCATAAGCAATAGAAAGTTGATCAAATTTTTAGATTGACCATAAGCATTGTTTAATTGGCCTTGGCCACAAGGTAGAGGGGTGTAGGAAATCAAAATATGAGAGAATTGTCTCTAACATAAGGTTATAATAAGTACTAACCTAGTTATGATATGATAGGCGATATTAAGGTATATGAGGAATGGCCAATTGCACTAAAAACTAGTACAATGCTGAAAATGTACACACTAAGAGTGCCTACTGCATGTCCAGTATAGTAATATGAATCTCAAGAGGAACAAGAGCATATCATAGTGACAAACATTAAAGAATAAAAAACATTAAGTAGTTGATACAATGTATGTACATTGAAAGCTATGTCAAGCAATTTCTTTCTTGATGTTTGAAGTCAAGATAAAATTGATTATGGTTATTACTTAAGGGATTTATGTCCTATAAAAGCTTTTCCTTGATATAGCTTTTATGACATTGACATGATTCCCTCATTCTCAATTGCAAACTTCAGTCTATGATACCTTGGTGTGCAGCTTGAGGAATTGGTACATATTTGTGAATACAAGGAGGCATCAAAGAGAATGTCATAAAATGCACATGTTTGGTAAAATAGACATAAGTTGTTGGTAGAAAGTACCAATTAGTCAAATATAGTTTAAGGTAGTCCCTTGACACTATGCATCTTAAGATTTTATGGCTAGACTAGTTGCAATTCGTTTGAAAATTTGAAGAGGTATATCCCTTACAAGGGCGCATCCTAACATTTTTTTAAGAACTTATTAGTTAATGATGTATATTTTGCAAAGCTAAGTTTGATCGCTATCAGCATTGGGATGAATTATAAAGAAAAATCATATAGAACTAGTCTATTTTTCCTACTGAATAAACTTGTGTTAATCCCCTTCAAGGATCTGGTCCACCTATTTGGAGGCACATGAAACAAGAAATCAAATATCTAAGTATATTTCATAAGTCAAATATTAGCATATGGATTTCTTTAGGCAAATTAGTGGTAGCAAGATCCATATCTCCACATTGATACAAGATCTTCAGCCATAAGGTATCAGATAGTCCAGTCAATGATTCAATATCAATAACATACTAATAACATCCAAAGTATTATAGTTGGTTGCAGCTGTTGGACCTTTTGTCTTGCAAACATAAATGGACATGGAGATATGAAACCCATTTGTGGGACAACAACTTCATCAGAGGAGGTCACAAACGAAAGGAATTACAAAGTATGTTAAGAGGATTTAGATTACCATAAGAAAGATTGTCCATGTCTCACTATTCTAAGTTTAACTTGAAGTGTTGACCATAAAAATTATTAGGTAGTTTTCTCAAAAATTTATAAATATAATTATAATACACTATAGAACCCTAATTATAGTTATAATAGACTATAGAACCCTGATGTTTGTATTTAGAGTATTTTTTAGCATTTTTCATTAGTTTATTTATATAATAGTTCATTTTCTTTGTTGTTTACAGATCTAAGATGTCTTTATCCAAATACTAATGATAAATAATTTGTGTGTGACCTTGTCATCTTTTAAATCTGGAAATTCGTTGAAATCTTCATTAATATATTTGGGTGAGCATTATCATTTTGTAGATATATTGAAGTTGTTAAGAATTGCATTTAAATATTGATTTGATACTCTAGTCTCTGGCATTTTACATTTAGTTGTCAGCTGAACTATATTGGATTGAAGTTTTGACTTAGGGTCGATGTACTTGTAGGTGGCTATGACACTGAATTGAAAGTAGCAAGAGCTTATGATAAGGTTGCTCTCAAGTATTGGGGTAACAAGCACAAAAAAAAATCTTGTAAGAATTTTACATTGGATAATGCATATAACACTATTTATTATTCTAGAGTACGCACACATCTACCTTTGCATAATACTGTTAAAATGACATGTTTTATGTAGATAACTTAATACAAAGAAGAGCTTGAAGTCATGAAACAGATGACCACCATAGACTATATTAATTATCTCAAAAGCTATCATAATTCTTTCCATTGAAGTCTTTTAGATTAAAATTATGGCAGTGGAGCTTTTGTTTCTGGAACTGACAATACATATATGCATTTCTATTAGAATAAGAAAGGGTGCACTAGTTTAGAGGCATTGATTCAATTACAAATTTTGACAAGAGATTATATAACGTTGCAATAATTAGAAACAACTCACTACCTATTGGAGAAATTATAAATTACATCAAGGAGATAGGATTAAGTCATGTTGATGGCAATGTGAATGCACCCAGAATTGACGAGGACAAAATAATGGATTCACTATGGTGGTAGATAAATAATTCTTTTTTCTTCTATTCCACAACATTAAGTAAAAGTATTGAATCTGGAAATACCCTTATAGCTTCATTTGCTAAGAGAATTTCTCCAATTTTGCATAGCTCTCCCATGTTTCTGGATGTGATCTATCTCCTACAATTTTTTAATTGATTTATCTTTATGTTGTGTTTGGACTTAATTTTGTAAACTTGCAATATACAATGCACTTTTATTCTTTTTCAATTGAGAGTAATAGTAATTTTGTTGGTTGTATTGAGGCACAGCTTCATTCATGGTGGAAAAGGCAGACCCTGTTGCTCATATTAGATGGCATGTTGCATATAAAGGAGGAAAGATTCTAGCTAGGTTAATATTGACTACATTGAAGGAGAGAACTTCATATATGAGACACGATCAACACTCTCCTTCTTGGATTCTACACATTACAGCTTGCTCTAGGAACATTCCCCATGTTGTAGAAGTTTTAAGAGATGAAAGGGGCATGTGCTCGCATTGAAGGGATCCACGCATGTGTTTCCATCATTGCAAAATTTTTTTGGAGAAGTTTCTTTTTTGTAGTCATTTTTGTGCAATATTGTAACTTAGATTTTCAGTCTTGTAACTGAAAATAAAAATTGTAATACTCTATTTCTAAGTTGTAACTAGAACACCTTTCTTTTGTCTTATTGTGTGCAATTGATGATTGATGTGTATTTCTATGTTTTATGTTTAAATCCTCAAATATCAGTCAATTAAAATGACTAGATATACTACTAGTTGACATCAATTAATAATTAAATTGACTAAATATACTACCAATTGACAAAAAATGGTGAATAAATGACTAAATATATGACCAATGAAATCAGTGAATAAAAATGACTAAATATACTACCAATTGACAGAAATCACTGAATAAATGACTAAATATATGACCACTGAAATCAATGACATAAATCAATGAATAAATGACTAAATATATGACCAGTGAAATCAATGAATAAAAATTACTAAATATACTACCAATTGACAGAAATCACTAAATAAATGACTATCATGACTAAATAAATGACCAGTCAACAACAATCAATGATTAAATATACTATCAAATCGATCAATCAAAACAACCAATAAATGACTAAAAATGGTTTAGTCATCAATCTGGTCGCATTATATATGAGTGGCAATAAACTACTAATGGTCACGTGACCAAGTTCAATCATTTATAAGCAGTTTTTAGTAGTTTTTTCAGTAGTTTATTGTTGGTTCTATACTAGTGGGGTGAGGCCTTTTATTGGTACAATCACTTACCTGCTAGTTCTATTATTATTTGGGCTCAAATGGAAACTATTTTCTTGAAAAAAAATTAAATTCCTATTAGTCCCAATGAATTGTATATGCAGTTTATGTCGATTACGAGGCAAGTAAATGAACCCATGGGCTCATTTAACAATAGGTTCCATCATGCTTATTCATGATTACAACCCCCATATGTTGTTGATCAGGCATCAGCCAAGGAGGTCTATTGTGAGGCCTTAGATAGTCTTACTTCTGCATTTATTAAGAGGATGCATCAGCCTCCAACTAAATTAATAGATCATATGCAAAGGCCTCAAAGCTAGTACCGACTTAAGGTAGCATTTAGTTGAACCTTTGCCATTATTGGTACCTATTGCTCACCCTGTACATATTCAAGGATTAAACCAAGATTTGGCTAATCAGACATCTTTAATGAATCCAATTCCCCAATTACCACTAGTTCCACACCCAAGACCATCATTGAGTCACGCTCAATCCATTCCTAGCAACTTGCCAAATCCGAGCCAGTCAGCATACCCTCAACAACAGGCCAACTTCCCAGCCTATTTGCAAAACTCTAAAGTTTTAAATCATCCACAGAACTCAGGTTCACATCCTGTCTATCTATAAAATTCTATAATTTTTGTCCCCACACAAAGAAATTCAAACAAGGATAGGTTAGATTAATTGGTAGAACAAGTGAAGAATTTTTCCACATAAGTTACTTATCTAAGAAATCAGAACAACCAACTACAAGCTTCACAAAGAGTTATTCAATCCACTTATAGTCGATACAACAAGGATTTTGCATAGAGTTCAAGACCAGGGTTTGAAAGAGGGAAACATTTAGGATAAAGTTTTGACAGAAGACAGCCTCCAAGGCAAAATAGAGCATGGAATACAAGGCCTAATAATGGAGGGGTTCCAACACCTTTGGATTCTCCCAATCACTTGGAGATACATGAAGTGGAGTTTTTTTGGATGGAGTTGCATTATCTAGATGGTGTAGTCTTCACAAGACAAATCAACATTCTGAATTAGATTGCCCAAAATTCCAAACTGTTGTCACAATATTCCAGATGGAAGTGAAATAGGTTACTGGTAGTAGTTCAAGTGGATAAGAAATTGTACCTTCAGATCCCTATGATTCATCTGTTTTAGTGTTGAATCATGCTCCTTTCCCATGAGGGGAAGAAAATAGACTTGAAGAGGAATCGAATGATCATGATACCAAGTTGGAACAGGTATGTAATGAAGAATCTATATCTCCACTGCTTGAAAATAATGATGTTGATAATGGTCCTTTATATGGAGAAGAATGTGGGATAGAGGGAGTTAAAATGTTCCATCAGTGTAAAAGGCCTTATGATCTGATAAATAGACAAGTTGGAGGTTCTTTCACCACCTCTACTCCAAATAATTTCAATACACCTCGTGATCTGGATGCAAGCTGCAATCCTTCTTATCCAAAAGTGCCAATGCAATATTTTTCCAAAGAAGGAACCTATAATTCTTCCAAGGGAGGACACATTGATGTTGGTAAAGAAAAATAAGTGGAGCAGCTTAAAATTAATCAGTCTGAAATGAGTGTAGAGAAGATGGGTGAGTACGTTGTTGAAGAGCACAGGAAGGTAAAAGTCAGCCTCTCAACTTTTGAATTGTTAAGAGTTCCCACGATTAGGAGTGTTGTCTTTGGATCTTTGAATGATACCACATCTTCCAATCCATCACAAGAGACTATTGCAAATAAATTTTGTTTTAGTGAGCTAGTGGTCAAAGAAGTGATTGGAAAAGCATACAATGTCTAGCCAACAAGGGATCAAGTTAACCAACCAGTTAAAGATCAAACCCAAGTTCAGACTAAGGATAGGAGTAAAGAGAAAGACAAAACTCAGGTAGCTCAAGTTGATACTCTAGTAATTATTTTCCACGGTAAACATGAGACTCCTCCTTTCTTGATATCTATTCATATATTTGGTAAAAATATGCACAATTGCTTGCTAGATTTTGGGGCTTCTACAAACATTATGCCATTTTCAATTTATCTAGCATTGGGTATTACTCCTGCTCCCTCCCAACAAAAATTTACTCAATTAGATAAAATGGAGGTGAGTGTTGTGGGTGAATTGAACATGATCCCAATGCAAATTGCATATGATCCAAGGGTACAACAAAAAATTAACATTCAAGTAGCTAATATTCTAGATGCTTATGGGTTGATTTTGGATAGAGATTTTATGAGGGCACTTAATGGATATAGCTCTACTGATCATTCACACATGTGGCTCCCATGGAAGGGGATACCTAATCAGATTAAGATCGAAAAAGATCCTAGAATGAATTATTTGATCATAGAGTACCAGAATACAACAAATGAGGTGTTGATTTTTGAGACTAGTTTGGGAAATTATGTCCTAACTGTAGCCTTGGAAGAAACAGAGGGTATAGAAGAAGTCCTAATGATGCAAGATATACCCAAGGATCTCACTCAATGTTCCAATAGTATAGAAATGATTGTAGAACCAGATGAAGATGGTGAACAAGATGATAACAAGCTCAGTTTGCTTGATAATCTCCAAGAATTCATTCACAAGTGTGTCAAAGATCATATCAATCTTGGAAAGGAAATGGATTTTGAATTGCTCTTACCCAATTGGTGTAGAGTTCATGATGCATCGCATTCTGAGCATGAATGTTATCTTTTTCAAATCAAAAGGTATATTAATCTTGCACCTGCTATCAAGATTAATATTCAAGAAATCCAGAGTAAACAAAAGGGAAAACAATAGATTCAGCAAAAGGATACTTCTCTGAAGAAGAAAATGTATTCTGAAAATTTAAAAGGTATGTGTCTCATTAAGTTTTGGACATTACAATTTGACAATTCCAAATCAAAGCAAGGAGTCGGTGTAGGATTTGGGTTGATAAGTCCAATAGGTAAAAATTTATTTGCTACACATAGATTACACTTTCATTGCACCAACAATGTTGCAGAATATGAGGCTTTGATACATGGATTACTGATGGCCTCAAAGAAGAAGGTTAAAACCTTACAAGTTTTTTTTGGATTCAGAATTAGTAGTTAAATAGGTTAGAAAGCAATACTCATGCCATGATAGGAGAATGAAAAATTATAGGCTTAGAGTATGGGACTTGATAGAAGGATTGCATGCCTTTAATATTCAATTGATTCCCCAAAGCAAGATCTAGATTGGTGACGCTTTGGCACAAGCGGCAAGTACTCTAGAGCCATTGTATTTATCATGATTGAAGAGATTTACTTTGAGCTCACTCACATCCCATCGGTACCGGACAAGATGAAAAAATTCTAGGTATTTGAAGACAATAAGCATATCTTGGATTTCATCACTAGCTCTAATGTATTTGATTCCCAAATTATTGATGAGATAGAACCACAAGAAACAAAGTTAGATATGGAGGTAATAATTAACCTCAAGAAAAATACAATTCCTAGAGGAATTGTAAAATTAGAAAGAATTTTTGATTTGGATAAGATAAGAGATCAGGATCAACAAGCTAGAAAGGACTCAATAGAGAGTCAATGTGATATTTATAATATGGGTACTCCAGAGGAAGTCAAGAATGTTGTCATTGGAAATTTATGCACTCCTGAGGAAAAGAAAGGAATAATAGATGCATTACTTGTTTATCAAAATGTCATAGCTTGGAGTTATGAATATCTCAAGACCTATGATACTTCCATTATTACACATACCATCCCTTTAAAACCATATGTGAAGCCTTTTTGACAGAGGCAAAGACCCATCAATGCCTTGTTGAAGCTTGCCATTCAAAAAGAAGTGCAGAAGTTGCTATCTGCTCTCATCATATTTCCTATTATGCACTCAACTTGGGTGGAAAACTTGGTCCCAATATGAAATAAGAATGGTGAGATAAGGCTATGTGTGGACATCAAGAATTTGAACCATGCCTTAGAAAAGGACAACTATCCAGTCCCATCCTTGGATGAAGTCCTACAAATCATGAGTGGTTCTTAGATGATGTCCTTCTTGGATGGATATTCAGGTTACAATCAAGTAATGGTTCATTATGAGGATAGGCACAAGACAAATTTCACGACTAAGTGGGAGACATTTTCATATAGGAGTATGCCATTTGGGATAATTAATGCAAGAGCCACTTTTTGGCGAGCCATGGGCATTGCTTCCCAAGGCATAGTTGGTAAGTGTTTTATCATTTACATGGATTACTTGACTATCTTTTCTAAGAAGAGGGGGGACCATATCTCAGATTTATGTAAGGTATTTCAAAGGTGTAGGTAATTTGGTATCTCTTTGAATCCAAGGAAATGTATTTTTGGGGTGACTGAGGGTAAGTTACTATTCATGTCATTTCAAAAAATGGTATTTCAATTGACCCTAAGTGTATCCAAGCAATTTTGAAAATTCAGCCTCCTATAAGTAAGAAAGAGATGAAATCATTCTTTGGAAATATCAAATTTGTTAGAAATTTTATCACGAGTTTCGCAGAGATAGTCAAGCCCTTAAATGCAATGTTGAAATAGGATGCAAAAGTGGAATGGAATTCTGAAGAAAAATAGGCTTTTGAAGAGATAAAGAGAGCTATAGTAGATGCTCCTATTTTGGTGAGTCCAAACTATACTAAACCATTCTACATATACTCATTTACATTAGAACAGTCTTGTGCTAGTATGCTAACATAGAAGCCAGATAAAGGAGATGATCATCCAATTGCATTTATGAGTGCTCCACTTAATGATGCAAAATTGAGATACCCAAATATAGAAAAACAAGCTTATGTACTAGTCAGAGGGATAAAGAAATTTAGGCAATACATTTTAAGGAATAAACTATTTGCAATTGTGTCTAATCCAGCAATAAAACTCTTGTTGATGCAAAGTGAGTTGGGTGAGCGAAGAGAAAAATTGGTAACTATGTTGCAAGAATATGATATTGAGATACAACCTATGAAACTAGTAAGGGAACAAGCGCTAACAAGGACAATGGCTGAAACTGGGCCTAAAATCACAATCCAACAATATCATCTTCAAGATGTTTCACCTGATGAGTGGTATGATGATGTGGTTTATTACTTGCTTAATCAAAAGTGTCTTGCTCATTTGAACACAATACAACGTCCATTTTTGCAGTTGAAAAGTGTCAGCTACATGTTGAAAGGAGCAATCTTGTACAAGAAAAATCATAAAGGTGTTTACCTTCATTGTTTAGGTAAAGAAGAATTTGCTCGAGTTATGGTAGAACTTCATGAGAGGTATGGTACAAGTCATGGTTCTAGCCCTGCCACTGCAAATCGAATCTTATGAGCAGGATATTTTTGGCCTACATTGTTCAAGGATGCACACAATCATGTAAGGACATGTCATGTTTACCAAACTTCTGCTACTAGAGAGAAGCATTTTGTAATTCCATTGCAACCAGTAATTGAGGTAAGACTGTTCACGTAGTGGGGATTAGACTTCATTGGTCCAATTAACCCACCATCTTCCGTCGAGCATAGGTACATCCTAACTATCACTGATTATTTTACTAGATGGACAGAGGCTATCCCTTGCAAGCATGCACAGTCGAAGTGGTAATAAATTTTCTTGAAGCATGGATTATTAATCATTTTGGATGCCCTTATGATGTAGTGTGTGATAATGGTTCCACTTTCGCATCTTTAAATTTTTCCAGGCGGGCCTTTTGATCATGGGGTTATTATTAAGTTTTCTTACAATTATTATCCCCAAGGAAATGGCCTATCTGAATCTACTAATAAGAACCTTTTGACTGTTATTCGCAAGCTAATTGACATAAATCCAAAGGACTGGCATACCCAGCTAAGATTTTTCTCTTTGGGTAGGTCACACTTGTTAGAAGCCTTCTTTAGGGACCTCTCCATACCACCTTGTTTATGGACTTGAGCATGTGTTTCCAATCCAACTGAGAATTCCTACCCTCCAATTCATCAATGAGTATTATGAGGAGGTGAAACATTTAAAAGTCTGTCTAGCTCAACTTTTGCAGTTAGAAGAGAAGAGAGATGAGGCAATAGAAAATTATGTCAAACCCTAGAGTATAGTCAAATGGTGCTTTGATCACAAAGCCAAGGTTAAGGAATTCATAATCTTTCATCTAGTTCTATATTTGGATAAGGCACATGAGAAGAAAGGTGGGCATGAAAAGTTCAATAACCTATGGCTTGGCCTCTTTCAAATTTCTGAAATCTAGGGAGATAATGCTTTCCGTTTGAAGACTATCATTGGAGAGGATGTCCCATTGTTGGTCAATGGGAAATATCTAAAGCATTAATTCCTTTCTTGAGTTGTTTCATCTCACCCTTATAAATAGTTAGCTTATGTGTCTACTTTATTTAGGTTAGGTCTGCTTTGGTTTGCTTTAGTTTACTTTGCTTTGTTTTTCTTTGGTTTGCTTTGCTTGGGTTAGTGTATGTTGGTTTGGGTTTTTTTGCTTTTGGTTTTTAGGTGTTCCCTATTTTCTGGTTGGGGGTGTTTTATTTGCACAACAATCATTTTTATCCGAGATTACTTTAAGTATTTCTTTGACAAACTCTAATCATTTTTCCAAAAGGGGTGGTATAAGTCCTCCATTTAGTGTCACGTGGTCTAAAAAGATAAAGAGGATAATTCATTGAATTGAGATGGTTATTGAATGTGGTCAAATCTTATATTTCATACACACATCTTAAGAATCCTAAGGTTGGTGTTAGGTTCCTTGTGAGGTCTTGTTAAGTGAAAAATCTTAGATTTCTGCTTTAGTGCCACTATGATTCTCAACCTTGAGTGTGAACTTCATTGTTCACGAGTTGAAATAAAAGAGTGTAAAGAGAAAATCAGAAAAGAAAATATTGAAAATCAAAAGAAAATTCAACTTTTCAAGAGGATCCTAATATCTCTACTAGGGCTATGGACGTCGGGTTGGTCGTAGAGCTATGTTCGAGAGAATCACAGTGATAACCTTGTTGGGCTATGGACGCCTGACTAGCACTGAGGCTCTATCTAGACTGCTTTTGGAGTTAGAATCATTCACATAGCTTAACCTAACTGAACTCGGTTCCTACAGTAGCTTAAGGAGGAAAATTTATACATCTCCACACACTTGGAATTCCAATACATAAAGGGCTAGCTTTTTCATTGGTTTTAAGCTTTTAGTTTATTGCTTGACCTAATGTGAGGATCGA
This sequence comes from Sequoiadendron giganteum, assembly GCA_007115665.2. Lineage (NCBI taxonomy): Eukaryota > Viridiplantae > Streptophyta > Pinopsida > Cupressales > Cupressaceae > Sequoiadendron > Sequoiadendron giganteum. The sequence goes on along the minus strand of CM021105.1, from coordinate 336,389,693 downwards.
AACTAGAGATTCAGGGTTCTTGATTCCAGTTTGTCATCAAGATGCTCTAGAGCATTTTCCCAATCGAGTCACCATTTGTTATGCAATTTTTGCACACATGCCCCACTGAAGGTGGTGACCCTCTTTCTTTCTTTTTTTTTCTTGTCTTCACTTTAGGTTTCACCTTTTCCTGTTAAGGGATAGGTTCCTTGAAATTTTGATTTGCTTCACCTTTTGGGTTTCTCATGATCATATTTTCACTTTAGGTATTTTTTTGTGCAGCACTTTGATCTTGATTGATGCTTCGAGTCATTGGTTTCATGCAAAAAAAAAATTGGCATCAAATTGGGCAAGTTTGGGAGAGTTTCGGGAAATTTGTCTATTGTTGGGTTGCCCGAAGGTTTAGTAGTTCGCTAAATGTGATATTACACGGATTTCCTAAGGGTCTAAATGTTTTCTAAATCCTTTACTTGTCAAATTCCTTGAAAGTTATGACATTCTCTTAATTTTCCCATTGATGGTTTCCCCAAGGTTATATCCATCACATAATCCTTGAACTACCGGAATCTGTGAGGCATGCGTTTTTGCAAAATCCTCCTTATCGCAGATTCCCCAAATCCATCACCGGATTGTTTTCTTGAACTTCAGTGAATGTCTTTTCGAGGCATTTATGATTTTTGTAGCTGAAGTACCTTGTAATTAATGTGAATTTGTGAGATTTATATAAACCTTTCACCTCCTATTCATTATTCATTTTGAGTATTGCATTGTTAAAGAGCATTTGGGCATTTTGACATTTCAAAGGTGTGGATTAAGGCATTTTTTAGTCGATCAGCTAGGGTTCCAAGTGTGCGTTTGTATTACCATTATCAGTCTCCTTGGTTGAACGATAGCATTTCAAGCCTATTTTCAATAATGGATTGCAATGTGAAGTTCTTATAATGTATTGATATTTCAATGGTGCATTCTAAGGTCACGATTTGCATTGTCTTGTTCATTTGATTTCGTGATTGTGACTTTGAACTTGTGATTTGATAAGGGTTTAGCTCTAGTAGGTGATTATCATTGCATTGTCAATTCTAACTTTTAATTCATCTTATTTGTTGTTCATTTTACATTCGGAGTTGGTAAGCTAGGGCATCATTTTGTTAGCTAGGGCTTTGGAATTTCAATCTTTTAACAAGTGCATCTGATCATAAATACCATGAATCAGGGCATATTTGGTACAAAATGGTTAATTCAACCATAGTCTTGAATATTTAAAAACAATAGTGTGCCTTTAAGTAAACCCTAGCTCATACTAATTTAAGATCCATCGATATTGGGTAGTTGTATTTATGGGTGGTGATTTGATTTACATTGTAGATCATGATTCAAGTTTTGAACCCTCGTATGTAATCAAAACAATGTAAATTGGTTATCTTTCATTGGATTCAAAGTCAATTTGTAAAGGTTTCATTTAATTCTTTAATTCCTGGACTATCCAAAAAATGTTTCCTTCATGGAATCCGCCTCTACGCAAAAAACCCCAAATTTTATCCTTTGTGCAATCCTTGTCCTTGTGGAAAACCTGAGGTTGTGTCTTTTGTGAAATTCACTTGGTCATCAATTCCCCAAGCTCTCTAGCTCTCGAAAATTTCATCCCTGGGTGGATTCCTCAAAATTGTTAAGTCCTCCTTCTTATAAGAAATGTGAGATGAAATAAATGCAAACTCATCATACTGAACTGAATTTGAAGTAATTGAAGTGTCTATAAAATACTTAGCATCTAATGCTTCATTCACGGAATCCGCATAAGAAATAAAAACCTGAAGACCAATCCTTCGTAGAATCCTCGATGCTCCAAATTCCCTGAAATCTATGAGAGCTCAAAATCCAGAAGCGTGCAAAATATCCAATGGACATTTAATGTTTGACTGTGGAAGATATTCAAGGTGAGTTTCATGATCTTAAAGGTATCTTATGATTTAAGTTTAACTAAGTATTGGTGTTCATGGAATCCAATTGCTTATAGAATACTTGAAGGCTAATTGTTTGTGGAATCCATGGGAGGCTAGATTCCTTGAAATCCCTTGAAGGTCAAATTCCACAAACTTGTAAAATCCTGAGGTTTGCTTAAAATTCGATTATAGGGATTTGTGACTTAGTTTTGATGATGTTAATGATTATTTTAAGTTGGTTATATCTTGCATATATGTTTTAATGTTGAATTTAATGATGCAATTATATTGTAATGGTTGATTATACTTGACATTTCAGTAATTATGGTTTTTTCTAACCAAATGCAGGCAGACTCCAACAAAGGAAAGGGTCCCAAGGAAAAATCTACTAAACCAGTTAAGAATGAACTTACAACTAGAGATGAAAGGATGAAGTATCACTTCAACGGTACGAGGCCAGAATCTAAGATCATTTCAGCATGGGAAAAGTTAGAGATACTAATATGGGCCATGTGAACTATGAGGATTTCAAACAAAGAATCCCAAGTCACACTATTCCAAGTTGCCAAAACAATTGCATAGAAGTGACTTCAAATTGGAATACAATGACATGATTACTCTCAGTAGAGTGGTAGGATTACATAAAGCTTTTATGTTTGAATTGTGGATGTTTTATGTCATCTCCCAAATTAAGCAAGGCATTAACTATCACTAGGTAAGCACTATCAGTGATAATTTGGATTTTCAACTGAGAACAATGCAGGACACTAAAACATTTACTATGACTTCATATGTTGTGTGTATGCTAGCTAGGACTTTCACGTACAAGGGTTTGAGTTGTAAAAGAACAATTGGTCAGGATAGAGTTATGATATTTACCCTCAGCTACACTTCAATACTTATAATTTTAGGAGGGTCGATTATGCTTTCACTATGTACATAACCAGGACTCTGCAAGATGCTCTTCATGTAAGAATTTTGGTAGAAGCAATGGATCTAATCAAGAAATATGGTTTCAGGTTTATTCAGTTTCTAAAATTCACTTATATCAAAGTGCATTGATCTCCAAAGGTTCCATACAAGCTCCCCAAATATCCTTCAGACAAGCTCATATTATTGGAGTTGACAACACAAATAGTTGCATTTGATGCTATTCTGAAGGAGATGCTTAAAATTGGGGTTGGTGTTGATTTCCCTTTGAGGATTAGAAGTTTGGAAGCATGTCCTTCTATAAAAAGTGCACATCATTTAGAGATAGAGATGGATCATCTACACTTGTATTCTCATTCAGAAAGAGGTAGTTTTAATCCCTATGGAGTAGCACAGAAGATGGCCAACAAGGAATATAGACACAAAGATCACCTTGAATATTATTGAGAAAACTATAGAGATGAGTTTGAAGTAATAAAGAGAAGATATTCAAGGTTGTCTTTGAAATTGATAAGACTCCATAGAGTGGAAAATGTTCTAGATCAAGTTGATGATAAAGAAGACCCTATTTAGTATCATGATTATATGCAATTTCAGAATAAGCCACTCCCTACTATCAA